>JACEFZ010006729.1:0-37283 GCA_014155875.1 Cepaea nemoralis | reverse complement strand
AAAGAAATACTGTGAGCTCAAGCCAGTCTGAAATAAAAAAGAGATAATCATTTTCTTCAAAAATGTGATTAATCGATTTGAATTCTGTAGTGCCAGTCAACGGTGAAGTGTGAATCCCTCTTTCTGAGTGATCCGATCATCGTAACATTCGACTTTTTACGTTTAAGTAAGTAAATCTGCTATCCCCAGTGGCAAATTTCCTTCTCCTTTTAAATGTCTACATCACCTGGCAGTAAATAAACCCTTTCAATGAAACGCGCGTCTATCGCTTTGGTGCTGAACCCATAGTTTAGACAAAGCGGTACTCGAAGGGAACAAGTATTAAAGGGTTTTTAACACGATTTGAGGCCATGGGTAAGGCTGTTATGTTGTTACAGATCGCTTAGGCTTGCCATGAGTCTAATCTCATCTCATCTTGTCCGCATTGTAACGTGCGTGTCGAGGTGAAGTATAAGCAGCGGAAGAGTGCGTATTGCGCTTCTGTATCGATATATACCTGGACTCGGTTATTCCCTCCGTCCATCGTTTACGTGGTCGGCATCTTCCTCTACTTCCATATGTCTGTACATCATTGCTTGTTGTGGTATACTGTTAAGTGGTAACCTAGTGATTATGATGAATATGTTGTGGTATAATGTTTGATGGTAACCTAGTGATATGATGAATATGTTGTGGTATACTGTTAGGCGGTAACCTAGTGATATGATGAATATGTCGTGTGTATATTGTTAGGTGGTAACCTAGTGATATGATGAATATGTTGTGGTATAATGTTTGATGGTAACCTAGTGATATGATGAATATGTTGTGGTATACTGTTAAGTGGTAACCTAGTTATATGATGTACTATGTTGTGGTATCCTGTTAGGTGGTAACCTAGTGATATGATGAATATGTCGTGGTATACTGTTAGGTGGTAACCTAGTGATATGATGAATATGTTGTGGTATACTGTTAGGTGGTAACCTAGTGATATGATGAATATGTTGTGGTATAATGTTTGATGGTAACCTAGTGATATTATGAATATGTTGTGGTATACCGTTAGTTGGTAACCTAGTGATATGATGAATATATTGTGGTATACTGTTAGTTGGTAACCTAGTGATATGATCAACATGTGGTACGCCTGCCTAGTTCGTAACCTAGTGATATGATGGATGTAGGGTGGTAAATATATTAAATTAGAATAAGGACAAGTTTCGCTAGGGGTATTCAGTATGAATGGGTCTAAAACCCAAACACGCCCTCTATAGAAATGAATATATTGGCTCGTAACCCCCAAGTATTGAACAAGGCAGAAAAGGGTGCAAGTTCAACACTAACATAGAAGAAATGTTTCCCATAGAAGGCTGGGAGATCCGGGAAGTTCTACCACAGACACCCGAGTACTAATCACTCTACCCAGAGGGTGTGTCCATGTGTAAGTGCCCCGCCCCACATTTAATCTCCCACATATAATATAAACAATGACAAGTATCCACTGTCATGCACATCCACAGTATTATACAACAGAGGGACAACAACCAATGTAGACGCAACAACTGGATTACATGACAGAGGAAAACAGCCACTGTTAGACTAAAACAGTACAATGACTCACTGTATCACATAACAGTAACAATAACTGGACTATAAACATCAATTTTGGAACACCAGGTTAACAATGAAGTAACTTCAAGGCTTGTTAAACCAAACAAACAAACAATTGTATTGTGGAAACATTTGGGTTCTGGAAAACCCCTGTTAGCTACAATATGGTGACATGGACATGAAAAATTATTCATATTCAGGCAATGCACACAAGGTATACAACCAAACAGAAGTCCCCAAAATATTTCCCCAAAAAAGTTCACTACAAATACATGTGTCAAACACAAAACAAAGTAAATAATCCATACAAAGAAATAGATAAAGAAAATCTATCTAATCTGTCTCTAGAAATATCTTAGGGGTCTGATGATGACTCCCTCTCCTTCAATATCCACTAGAAAAGTCTGGCCATAATCACACTCTCTACAATCCAGGAAAACGGCTGCTTGCATATATCCACCTATTCAGAAAATTGGGATTGCACACACACACACACACAGAACTTTCACTTCTGGATCATATATCCCATCGCGAAAAACATGTAGGAGTAATCCATATGAATCCAATGTGGATATACTGTAATCTCTCAAGTCACAGTTGCTAAGTCACTGGGCTAGGAGCGTTCCAGGGTGATATAACAGACATGTATAAATAAGTCTGAAGCATTCTGGCGTGGCATGACACACAGGAGTCCATGTGATTGATTCGATCAGGATCAGGCACAAACACTTTCAGTATCTCTTTGGATGAGGAGTGACATCACATAATCCATTAGAATTTCCTGACAGAACTAACTTGAATTGGGCATGAATATTCAGCCCCTTTCTCTGGGTTAAGATGTAGGTTATTCTTTCTTCAGTTGAATATACGACTTGATTGACGGGAGTTGGTAATGTGCTTGATTATCCATGTCTGGGATATGATGGATGAGAAGATTCAAGGAAGCTGGAGTTCACACAATCAGTTGGTAAATCCCATACAGGTAAATGATGGTGAATTCCAGACTATCCATGAGCCCTCTGGAATATGACAGTTGAATGTGGAATTAGGCGGTGACTTTTTAGAAGAGGTATACTCTGTATCCATCTAGGCCAGGCATGCCTCATGTCGTTGCAGACATTGAAAATATAACACCGTCTTTAAGTTCCCAGAGGTAGGAATCCACTTCAGCATATTTAAATCCGTTAAGTATCCAGGCATTGACATTTCAGGTTCAGGGTGAGTAGCAGTAACCAGCACTCTTTGTAGAATATTAGAGGAGGCTGATATCCCAGTTTCCTGCCTCTAAATCCAAACAAGTTGACTATAATCCAGTGCGAAGCATGGTGACTAGTGTCAATACTCCACCGCCATCTCTAGCGCTAAAACGCAGAGAATAAGTGGGCTTTAAATTAACCCCATTAGCAATGGGTCACCCGCTAACATTGGAGAAACATGGCGATTGACCAGACCGCTTTTCTACCAAGCCTTTGTCTAGATTAAGCCTGTGTTTCCGGGGCGCGGCCAATCAATTCTCTTAAAACGAAACGAAATTTCGTTTCGTTAATTCTCCCGTCGGGCTTTTTAATAGCCTCTACTCTTCAGATAGCGTGTCCTAGCAACGTCTGCTGGAAAAGACTGCGAGATGATGACATATATGTCACAAGTCTCCCACCTAGACATGTCTATCCCATAGGAAGAGATGCTACACATTCATCCACAGTCTTCCACCTTCTAATCTGATGCATTTGGTCTTCCAGGTCTCCAATTATGCTTTACATTTAATCACTATTGTAGAATAATCTCTCCGTGCCACATTCATGTTTCTACTTGCCAAGACAACTGGACATAACATGAGGGTTCATCTAGCTTCGCTTGAAGAAGTGTAACTCTCTCTCCACTGTTGTCAGCATTCCATTGAAATATGAGTGGACGTTGAGATCTCTGTATGAGGTATTGGTTGCACTGCAATCGAACCAATTTCTCGACGTTTGAACGAAGATATAAAGCTTCCGACAACCGTTTCATTAGCAATAAGAATATCATCCTTAAAATATGCTAACAGCAGGATCTCCTCCTTCAATCAGTCATAGTGGCATACTGAACTGGGTAAGTATAACTAGCCACAGGTGTAGGTTCATTTGCTTTGAGGCCAAATCTACGAAAAGTCCTGGCTCGTTATAAGTCCATCCGCACTTTATACTGACTAGAATGAGTTACCGGCATCTTATTCTCTCCCCTCCAACACGTATACGTTGCTTTCCTGGTGAAATAGCGAGCAATTCTGCGTCGATTGTCGTAGATTGATCGTCATCTGCCTCCAAATATGTTGTAGACAATTTCCACCCAAGCACCGTTAAGTAGATGTAATAACATTGCACATAGCTGTATCATCCATCCACATATATTCAGTTCATAGATAATTTAAAGCCGTAGGTGGTCCCTGTAATAGTCATCCGAACAACGAGTTGTCGGTACACTCCCAGTTTACTGATGGGTTACCTTACTTGTAAGCAATGAAAGCCACAGGTATAAATATATCCCTCTTTTCTGATGTTTCCTGAGTTAACTTCCTCAAGATAAAAAAATCAGGGCACCTTTAAGTTTCTCTCCAGGTCTGTTCGCAACCGATCAATACGGAGAACAATAAATCTGTTGAAACTGGAAGAGTTTGAAAGCTTTTCCCTTCTGAACTGAAATATATTATAGTTAGACTCCCTAGAGGAAATACTAAACTAGTAAAAAAGTCAAGCAACTCTCAGCCAATGGCTTCCAAGTGCTTGAAAAGTATAGTCCTTGCTATAGCCCAATCTAGCATGGTCTATGAATAAAAATAAGAATAAGCGTCCTACTCTCATCTGTCGAGAGGTACGTCAACAACAACCATAATTTAATAGTTGTATAAATAGGGCTATCTCCTAGAGCACCAAAATAGTTGATGTTTTGGAGAAAATCCTGACTTAAGAACATAATGTGACAACTAGCAAGCTGTCCCTAGTCTTTCAAGTCAGTACAAGCAACATGCAAAATGGGAGCTAAGGCTGCCCGAGCCTGTTACTAATTCTCTGATGAGAATAAAATCTGGGAATGTCGCCGATGAGGACCATATTTCCTGTTTTCTGACATCAAAATATTTTTCGAGATACTGGCAGGTTTTTTTTCGGTAGCTCTTAAATTTCCTATGACATCCCAATAAAACAACTAGGGTAAATTTTATGGTCGAGACCATACCCTTCGTTCGCCAGTCACACAACGACGTATGCTTCTCTGTCACTGGTAATGCCAGAGGGACTAGCTTGTAAAAGGGGCCCTGTAATTCAACTGCTGTCTCTCACATAGTAAATGGATCCTTGTTCACTACAGAGTTACAACAACCGAATAATAAAATTGACCAGTGCATTTCTGACACATGGACAATAAAAGATCTGTATAATACCAGACCCTTAAACTGAAAGCGTTGAATAGGCGTCTTTATGTCCTTATATGGAATCATCAGTGTCAATCTATCTACTCTCAGTATTTCCGAACATGTATATGCATATGGGGTGAAATATAAATCCACGGTCTTCCCGCATGGCGGCTACGAATACTGCACGTACACCAATATTCATACTCCTTCCATTATCACATGTCGGATAAAATTGCAGGTGGAGTATTGGCCCTAACATTAAGTCAACTTAATTGGTTATTGTTATTTTCCCCCGATGTTCTAAAATCCCATTTATGCATGTAGTGTCCCACTTAAATAAAGATATCTTTACTGAATTCTTTAAAAAAATTTTTGGGGTGCTATATCCTATCTGTCTCAGCCATTAAATTTTTTTTTGGATTTCTCTGTTGCTTTGGGTAAGTTTCAATAGTACATGACCCCAACAAACAAAGCTATGCACAAAATAAAATGGCAATATATGACAACATAGTTAAAGCCCAGGATTCATATGTGGGTCTATGCAAAAATGAGGAATATACAGTAATATATTTTATCATACTACCAAAATTTAACTAATCAAGAACATCCCAGAGTAACAATAACACCTAACATCAACATCACACAAAATCAATCAAGAATTCCTGACATCCTACCAGAAATAATCCTATATGGGTTAACCATCCCAGAGACCTTATTTTATGAGGTCATATACAAGGAACAGGTCTCCCACCAAAAGGATACAAAATACATGAGTTAACCATTCTCATATACAAACAACACAGGTTTCAATTTCTAGAATAAAGACATCACCTGTGAACATTAGTTGAAACACAACAAACATAATTGTGATTAAGACACCATAGGTCATAAAACTTGTGTCTAAGCCCATACTTGTGAACACCAGCCACCAATTAGTTGTAAAGTCTCAACGTGAGATGGTAGACATGGGTACAAATTTTCTGGGCAACGCCCACACTCATGGCATGGGGTAAGGGTTCAAAGTTCCGCGACGAGGCCCCACTTGTAGGGTGGTAAATATATTAAATTAGAATAAGGACAAGTTTCGCTAGGGTATTCAGTATGAATGGGGTCTAAAACCCAAACACGCCCTCTATAGAAATGAATATATTGGCTCGTAACCCCCAAGTATTGAACAAGCAGAAAGGGTGCAAGTTCAACACTAACATAGAAGAAATGTTTCCCATAGAAGGCTGGGAGATCCGGGAAGTTCTACCACAGACACCCGATTACTAATCACTCTACCCAGGGGTGTGTCCATGTGAAGTGCCCCGCCCCACATTTAATCTCCCACATATATATATAAACAATGACAAGTATCCACTGTCATGCACATCCACAGTATTATACAACAGAGGGACAACAACCAATGTTAGACGCAACAACTGGATTACATGACAGAGGAAAACAGCCACTGTTAGACAAAACAGTACAATGACTCACGTATCACATAACAGTAACAATAACTGGACTATAAACATCAATTTTGGAACACCAGGTTAACAATGAAGTAACTTCAAGGCTTTGTTAAACCAAACAAACAAACAATTGTATTGTGGAACATTTGGGTTCTGGAAAACCCTGTTAGCTACAATATGGTGACATGGACATGAAAAATTATTCATATTTCAGGCAATGCACACAAGGTATACAACCCAAACAGAAGTCCCCAAAAATATTTCCCCAAAAAGGTTCACATCAAATACATGTGTCAAACACAAAACAAAGTAAATAATCCATACAAAGAAATAGATAAAGAAAATCTATCTAATCTGTCTCTAGAAATATCCTAGGGGTCTGATGATGACTCCCTCTCCTTCAATATCCACTAGAAAAAGTCTGGCCATAATCACACTCTCTACAATCCAGGAAAACGGCTGCTTTGCATATATCCACCTATTCAGAAAATTGGGGATTGCACACACACACACACACGAACTTTCACTTCTGGATCATATATCCATCGCGAAAATTATGTAGGAGTAATCCATATGAATCCAATGTGGATATACTGTAATCTCTCAAGTCACAGTTGCTAAGTCACTGGGCTAGGAGCGTTCCAGGGTGATATAACAGACATGTATAAATAAGTCTGAAGCATTCTGGCGTGGCATGACACACAGGAGTCCATGTGATTGATTCGATCAGGATCAGGCACAAACACTTTCAGTATCTCTTTGGATGAGGAGTGACATCACATAATCCATTAGAATTTCCTGACAGAACTAACTTGAATTGGGCATGAATATTCCAGCCCCTTTCTCTGGGTTAAGATGTAGGTTATTCTTTCTTCAGTTGAATATACGACTTGATTGACGGGAGTTGGTAATGTGCTTGATTATCCATGTCTGGATATGATGGATGAGAAGATTCAAAGGAAGCTGGGAGTTCACACAATCAGTGGTAAATCAATACAGGTAAATGATGGTGAATTCCAGACTATCCATGAGCCTCTGGAATATGACAGTTGAATGTGGAATTAGGCGGTGACTTTTAGAAGAGGTTATACTCTGTATCCATCTAGGCCAGGCATGCCTCATGTCGTTTGCAGACATTGAAAATATTAACACCGTCTTTAAGTTCCCAGAGGTAGGGAATCCACTTCAGCATATTTAAAATCCGTTAAGTATCCAGGCATTGACATTCAGGTTCAGGGTGAGTAGCAGTAACCAGCACTCTTTGTAGAATATTAGAGGAGGCTGATATCCCCAGTTTCCTGCTCTAAATCCAAACAAGTTGACTATAAATCCAGTGCGAAGCATGGTGACTAGTGTCAATACTCCACCGCCATCTCTAGCGCTAAAACGCAGAGAATAAGTGGGCTTTAAATTAACCATTAGCAATGGGTCACCCACTAACATTGGAGAAACATGGCGATGACCAGACCGCTTTTCTACCAAGCCTTTGTCTAGATTAAGCCTGTGTTTCCGGGGCGCGGCCAATCAATTCTCTTAAAACGAAACGAAATTTCGTTTCATTAATTCTCCCATCGGGCTTTTTAATAGCCTCTACTCTTCAGATAGCGTGTCCTAGCAACGTCCTGCTGGAAAAGACTGCGAGATGATGACATATATGTCACAATGGATATGTTGTGGTATACTGTTAGTTGGTAACCTAGTGATATGATGGATATGTTGTGGTATACTGTTAGTTGGTAACCTAGTGATATGATGAATATGTTGTGGTATACTGTTAGTTGGTACCCTAGTGATATGATGAATATGTTGTGGTATACTGTTAGGTGGTAAACTAGTGATATGATGAATATGTTGTGATATACCATAGATGGTAACCTAGTGATATGATCAACATGATGTGGTACGCTGTTAGTGGTAACCTAGTGTAACTAGCGTTACTGGGGTGAATGATCTGGCTAGGAATCTGATTAGACTAGAAATAGTAATTGGGTTAGAAAAGCAATTTGCAGAGGTGAGTTCAGGAGGGTAGATTACAATCGGCGACAAACTAGGGTAACCCCAGACTAAGTGTTGGTTGAAGGCACGTACGCATCACATAAATTGTCCACAAATGGGACACGCCCCTAAACAGGTGATAAAGATATATCACAGTAGATGTCATGTGAAGTCACGTACGCATAGAAAACAACGGAATAGATCAGTAATGGGAGATGGTTAGAACACGTTCGGGGTTAAGATGGAATCACTAACGAGATGAATATATGTGACAGGAAAATCTAGAAATAAGGAAGATTCTAAAGGTAAATTTCAGGGGAACTGATAAGTATGATCACGGGGCTAAAGGGCACTCTCTGGGAGGTTGAGCAAGAATGAATAAATACGCCAGGCTGGAAAATGAGGGGGAGTTGAGTTCTTGAGCCAGACAGTGGAGGTCTAGGCTCCGAGTGTTGAATCTTGGGCTGAGGTGTGGGAGACACCAGCAAAGCTATCGAGGAGATAACTGAATGTGAGCGACAGGGAGGTCTGGCCTAGTAGTATTGAGTTTGACTTAAGTAGGGGACTTAACGGACATTCGAGTAGAGTGAGCCTTGGGCTGAGTTAATTAAGTTAACTGCTGCCTAACATTATCAGAAATACATGTGTACATGTATCTGTACTGAGACTGTGCCTGGAAATTCTATCATATGTGTTTCATCATATTTGTGTCATTAATAAAGAATGTGCGCGAAACAGTGTGTTTTTCCAGTTGATATAGCTGTGCTAAAAGAAACCTGAAGAGTATTCATGCAGACATACCACTAGACAACCACAGCCATTCCTATTGTTACGGTATCATAATCCACTTTGTGACAAAGGATTATATGAGAGCACGTCCGGTCACAGAGAACTCGGTGCAATATTGTATCCGGGTAATCACAGCTATACGGCGACACCAACATCACGATTCATCGCAACGTCAGCTAACAGACGATTCGTTCAAACGAGCCAGAGAATAACAGTCAACCTGTACAGCTGGAGGCCGGTACAGATATTTTACACACCGAATAATTCAGCGGGCCAGTGATTACATGTATGCAAATTCACACTGAGGGGGAAGATCAGCGGTTTACGCCTATGAAGGCCTAGCAGGCGGCGGAGTCAAGAGTTGTTTTGGCCACAAGTCGGTTCCTGTAGGTGTTGAAGACCAGGGTGACCAGATCGCCGCGATAAAAAAAAAGCCATGCCACAAAACAAAAAGCCAAATTAAAGCCAAACATGCCCAGTAAAAAAATGAAAAAGCCAAACAAAGCCACATATTGCCCAGTAAAAAGATATATTAAAAATATACTTACATCACATGAAAACCTCTTCTTCAAATAAGTATTCCTCTTCATTGTTGAGAACTTCAGTACAGGATTCATTAGAATATACAATTCCAGCTTTGAAATCATTCAACATTTTGGGTGAAGGAACAAATTTATTACAGCACTTGTTTGAAGATAATAGTTCTGCTCTAATTCTAATAATTGCGTCTAAGAGAGACAGCTGAAGTCTATTTCTTGCTTCTTTTTTATGTATGTTAAAAGAGAGAACATCCTCTCTACTGAAGCAATGCTAATAGGAGTAATTAAGCAAGTAAGAGCAAAAGAAGCAAGCTCTTTAAATTGGGGATGTTTCATGACTCCTTGCCAGAAACTGCTCTGCATTTTTAGGCAGTCCATTTTCTTTAAATTGTTCTTCTTCCTTCCAATCTATAAAAGGCAATTTTCTGTATTGTTCTTCAATAATAGTGTGGTGGTTTTCTTCAGCCAAATTCAGAAAGGGTAATTTCGAAAATAGTGGTCTAGAAGCCTGGTTTAAGATTATTCCAGGGCTAAAATTGGTTAGATCTTAAATATATTTCTTGCTGAAGGAAGCCGCTTTCTAACTTGATCAAATGCTTCTTCTAGCATTGATAAGCATCTTTCTTTGAGATCTAAGACCTCTTGTTGCAATTAATTTTTGTATCAGAACTTGTCTGAATGTAGTTATCACATTCTGACAGGAATTTGATGCCAAAATCAACACTAGAAACATCATTTTTCTTATTATGGTATCATAAATCCTACAATTAATGCAAAATAATTCTTCATGTAATTCGTGAGGATCTGCCTTACTTTTCTGAAAAGGCTATTTAACCTTTTGAATTCCTACACAATAGGGGCTGCAAAATGAAAATAAAGGTAGTTTCTTTGATCTAGAAGCATTCCCTTTATAAGTCGTGACTTAAATTTAGTGCCATAATTTACTAATTCAGCAGAAATAAAATAAGCCTTGAGTTCTTCCCAATTCATTAGAATGTTGAACATTACTTTTCCCCGGGCAAGCCAGCGAGTAGGAGAAATTTTCTCAAAAGGAAGTGGTGCATTTCTAGCTTGCTGAAATTCTGTCGATGCAGTTCATAATTTTGAATAAATCTTTAAATGCTTCTCGTCTTAGATTGCTATGTTTAAACTAGTTTGGTATTTTTGTCAGCAAAAATCCAATGTTTAAAGGTAGTTTTTGACACTGCATATTTGATGCACAATGCTAATGAATGGCAAACACACTTGTATTGAACACATGAAGGAGATACATCTGCCATTCTGGACCAAACTGAATTGTTGCATCCAACCATACTGGAAGCACCATCAGATGCACAACCAATGCAATTTTTTAATGATTGATTACATTTTTCAATTTCAGTGTAGTGTTAATCAAATTAAATATATTATCTCCCTGTAGCCTCCTGAAATGGAATCAAACCTAGAAAACTAGTAGTAATTTTATTCTCTTTATCGCTGAGGTATCTAACTAAAATGCACAAATACTTTTGGGTCGAGACATCAGTGGACTCATCAATGATGAGTGTATACTTCTTGTTTGCATGATCTAGAATTAGATCAGATCTAAAAGACGGTGAAATAACATTTTTTATTAGTGATATGCACTTCGTTAGGTGCAATTTATCTGACAAGAGTGCTGCCACATCCATGGGCTACCATTGCCATTATTTCACCAAAGTGATCGATGGTGTGTATGGCACTATGGCAGGCCATGCTACGAGCAATTTGTAACTCTGCTAATTTTACTTTATCATAAATATTCTTACTTATTTCATCACTGACAGTGTTTTTTGTGAAGAAGATGGCGCGCTCCGCTTATGCTTTTCTGTTGTTTCATGATTTGCGAGATTTGAAAGTCTTGGAACAATATTACACCGGCACAATTCGCAATATGCCGATTCAGAACCATCAGTGGATTTCTTGAGCCACACAAATGTCTTTCCCATTGAACATTATATTTCCGATTAGTATCATCAGATGGTTTCCACTTTGGCATGATAATGGGCTCAATAATAAGAAATATTTGCGATTTGCGGTGAAGGTATAATTAATTTGAAAATTGAACTAAGTAAGCTGCGCAATGCGTCAGTGCGCATAGAACAGGACCAGGTACAAGTACAGTACGAAAACCATACGCTAAGCTTATCGTTTTGCATTTGTTTTAGCTACAAAATAGTAAAACAAGACACCAATTAATTTGAAAATTCAAAAAGAGGCATAAGTCATTACAAATTATAGAAAGCCAAGAAAAAAGCCAAAACGCCAAACTGATTTTCCGACGCCAAACCTGTTTTAAAAAAGCCGAATTTGTCAATTTTGGTTTTAAAAAGCCAATCTGGTCAACCTGTTGAAGACAGTTTGCGTGTGTAGTGATTGGCTGAGCTAGACAGGTCAGCCGTGTTGGAGAAAAACACAGACAGGGGTAAACTGTCTGTCGAGGAAACTAGAGCGGGGTGTCATGGTGGATACGGTACACACTACACGTAAACAAACAGGGAAATCAGAAGTTTATGTTCTTCGTTTGTTACCATAGTCTGTTCTCGTCATCATCGCGTCACCGGGAAAAGTCCACAGCAGACAATCAGGTGCCGTCGCCACAAGACGGGTAAATTTCTCTGCCAAAAAGTACTTGTTAAACAGATTTAAAGCACTGGTCATTCGTTACCATCTTTAACTTTGTCGGCAAACAAATTCTGAAATTGATTTCGTATTCCTTCAAAATAAATGCAACTAGCTTTTATAATATTAAAGTAGTATTGAAGTTAACAAGCATTGTAAGAAAAAGAACATTTAAAATGATGACATTGACATTATTCTTACAATGATTAGCTTAATTCTATGAGTGCAACAACATGCATACCTGGATACATGTTACTTGTGTGGCAGTAGGACACTGATTGTCAAGTATAAGGAACAGTACAATGTGGTTGTTTCAGGCTGCATTTGCACACTAGACAATAAGACAATATATACTCACATAGCGTGCACATGCCAAGGACAGAATGTGCAGTGGCTGTTTCAATCACATGCACACGTCATTGTGTTATGTTAGATTAATATTCGCGTTCTCGGTGTTGAACTTGCATGAACGCTTTCTCCCGGATGTTGTTTATAGACTGTTAATGAGAGCTGGCACAACTTTACCTTGTTACAGACTGCGCTAATGGAGCATGAACTCCAGATGTCTCGCGGACATAATGGGGAGTTAATGCATACACTAGAATGATAAAACACGATGTAATCTATCATATATAAACAATGTACAATATCACCGATGCTATGTGTGAGCATGTCTCCCTCCTCGGTAATTTGTGATCCTCTTGACATTCCTGTCGGGCACGTTAGTGTAGTTGATAGTGAGATACTCTGTTAAGACATGAGTGCTGTCGGACCTGGGTTCACGTTCGTAGTCCGCCAACAGAGGAAAGATCTGTACATCCGGGGTACCTTGTACTCAAGTCTACCAAATGTCATGACACTATGGCAGGTTCCGGTGTCACGACATATTTTTTTTTGTTTGATGAAAATCTCGAGTGTCAAATACGACAGCGTAGTGGTTAGATGTTTTGCCTCCTGGCACAATTGTGATTGGTTCGAACCACATCGAAACTGGTTTTTTTTCGGTTTTTTTTTTTCAAACTTGCCTCAGGACTCAGGTCGAGGAAGGAAGGCTTAAGATGAATGACAATAAATGTCTGTGGAAGTTGTTTTGTAGAATGACAGTACTGTTAATCTTCTTGGTTCAAGTATTCTAAACACTAAAATCGTCGAGACAATAATCAGACATGTGAAAAAGAAACCACAAAATAATAAAGAAATGAAGGTAGTTAGAAAATAGAATAAAATATTTTACAAAGAAAATGTCATTTGTCGCAGAAGCATGCACGATTTTATCCCTTTTATAAGAACGTGCATATGTTTTGTACACGTTTGTTCAATATTATTATGTACTAGCTGACCCGGCCCGGCTTCGCCCATTCCTTGGTGGGGAGCATCTCATTTAATTCATATAAGTAGTCATATAAGTTCCCGTTCCCGTTACCGACTGTCTGTCTGTCTGTCTGTCTGTCTGTCTGTCTGTCTGACCCGGCCCGGCATCGCCCAGTCCTTGGTGGGGAGCATCTAATTTAATTCATATAAGTAGTCATATAAGTTCCCGTTCCCGTTACCGACTATCTGTCTGTCTGTCTGTCTGTCTGTCTGTCTGTCTGTCTGTCTGTCTGTCTGTCTGTCTGTCTGACCCGGCCCGGCTTCGCCCAGTCCTTGGTGGGGAGCATCTCATTTAATTCATATAAGTAGTCATATAAGTTCCCGTTCCCGTTACCGACTATCTGTCTGTCTGTCTGTCTGTCTGTCTGTCTGTCTGTCTGTCTGTCTGTCTGACCCGGCCCGGCATCGCCCAGCTCCTGGTGTGGAGCATCTCATTTAATTCATATAAGTAGTCATATAAGCTCACGTTCCCGTTCCCGACTATCTATCTGTCTGTCTGTCTGTCTATCTGTCTGTCTATCTGTCTGATCCGGCCCGGCTTCGCCCAGCCCCTGATGGGGAGCATCTCATTTAATTCATATGAGTAGTCATATAAGTTCCCGTTCCCGACTGTCTGTCTGTCTGTCTGTCTGTCTGTCTGTCTGTCTGTCTAATCATTTATTGGTTGCAGTTAGAACAACCTTAGATAAACGAAGACCAACTTACAAAAAGCATTAGAAAGAGCACTTGAAAGATCTTTACATCTTCCCCAACAATTAACTTGGGTAAATGGAGCAGCGGCAGCAGCAGCAGAAGAAGAAGAAAAAGGAGGAGTAGGAGCTGGGAGGAGGAAGAGGGAGGAGGAGGAGGAGAAAGAGAGAAGAGGAGGATGGAGGAGGAGAGGGAGGAGGGGAGGAGAAGAGGAAGAGGGTAGGAGGTGGAGGAGGGGAGAGGAGGAGGAGGAGGAATATAACGCATATGCCTGTAGATTTAATAATGGCTGAAGTTGTTCCATGTCTTCTTAGAGTTGGCGACAGTGTAAAGAAATATAAAATCTTCAAACTTGATAGAGATAAGGTAACTATTATTTATTTATTCTTTAAGCAAAAAAGATGAGTTACAATGTTATGCATTATGCATTATTTTTATGAAAACTTTGAAAATGCCTTACAGATTGTATCATTATTTATTATAACTCATATGCCGGTACATAACTATGGACAAAGAGTTTATAAATCTTTGAAAACGATGCCACAATATGACTATAAGTTATACAGAAAAGTTATGCCCCTTGAAATAACTTTTACAGAGTTAGGTCCCCTGAGATATATGAAATTATAATGAAAAATGAAAAATGAAATAATATTGGGTAAGCAGCCGATTTCACACTAAAAAATATGACAGTGGCTGCGCTGGAATGAAAGGAAGACGTGTAGAAAATTTCATCTCAATCGGATGGGCCGTTCGCGAGCGCATAAAGGACATATGGACATACAGACAGACAGACAGACAGACGGAGATCGCCTTTTATATATAAGATTTAGTCACATTTTTGAGTAATTGTTGGATGTTGGATGATAATATTATATTTTTTTTCCATGTCCGTCAGGAACACCGATACATCTAGTCCGCCCGAACGTTTATGTCCGAATACTTGCTCCTCAGTGACTCAATGAGTGTGGTATATTAAGTGATTTGGGAGATATATATTCCCAAATCTTAGTGGCCGCTACTAAAGAGAAACCAGAATTGGCTCACAAGACTCCTAGTAAATAGATCAGACAAATCGGGGGATTTCACCCAGCGATTACATAAGGTTCCCATGTAGAAGACCAAGTGAGCACATTAAAGGCACTGCCGTCAAAGAGGAGGATACTCACTCTTATAGACATTAAGACTAATAGTATTCCTACCACACAGCTCTTCTAATACTAAGTGGCGGAGCCCCCAGATAGCGCCGTGGCCCTATCTCACATATATGTAACACGGTTACACACACGTAAATATGATAAACTAAGACAGTAACTCTTAGTTACAGGTTAAGAAAAATTATTAATTGATGATTTTGGTGAAATGGAAGATGATCAAGTCACTAAACAATACTAATTCTATTATTGTCTAAGTGATTGTTAGTTTCTGCAGTACTCCAGCATATTGTGATCTGGCCTAGTAGGATTGGGTTTGGTTATGATTTTTCATTTCTTCTAAATCGCTATCTCTTCTGTCAGCATCCCCCAATAAGGCCTTACAGGAGTAATGAGTTAACACTAGTCTCGTAGAGAGACACCAGACAGGGAAGACACCGAGTACTATTAATAACCGCACAAGGAGACACATTGCGTCAGACCAGAGGTCGACGAGTACAGATGAGCGAGGGTTTTCCCAAGCAATTGGGTTGCTGGTCCCTGCGAGTAACGTGATATGCCAGGTACTCAAACTCACCAGCCGGCGTGCTGGCAAGACCAGGCACGCAATAATAGCGACTGCACGGAGAGTAAAGTGTCCGTGCTTGTCCACGCTATGTGTAGCGGCAGGACAGACGGACTGGAGACGATAGAGAGAGCAGACGTATCCTTGACCAATTCGATAGCTTTCTAGGCCATAGGCAAACATAGGGCTGTTCATTTAGATTGTGTAATGCTAGCATCATCTATCGTCACGTTGATGTATTCATATTGTGTAATGATGATGAAACCTAAACGCTCGTAGAGCCATTCAAATGTCGGCTCTGAATAAAATTGCATTCCTTTCGCAAATGTCATGAATTGTTATTTCGTGCAGTGCGAAAGTAGCCGAGTCTTGAAAGCTGCAGCGCACAATAGGCTATTGTTGGCAAACAATATGTAGGATATGGCTTTGGGCTTCGTATGGCTGTATCTAATGTTATAAGATGATACTCAGCTATAGAAACAAGGCCTGGTTGGCACAGTGAGCTCTGAGCTAGCCAGCTGCTGATATCAAGTGCTCCATCTTCATTTCAGCAGATAGGTGAGATTCATCGGTCTTCACCGGTGACTTCAACACTTGGACCCACATATGCACCCTGTATAGGCACACACACACACACCACACACACACACACACACACACACACCACACACACACACACACACAAAATCCACCACCTGTTGGAAATTAAAAGAACAACAAACATGTATCCGCCCTCATCAGAAAGTTGGATACAGTATTATATCATGAGCGCGAGGTTTCCCATTTTAGGGTGACATTGAGGATGTTTCCTATATGCTGCTGGTGGTTGGTCAATGGCGCAGTAGCCGCACAATACGTCCATGCATCATCCTGCACTTTTAAACCTTTGACTATCCCCTAGGTCAGGTCCTTTTACACTATCGGTTCCCGAGTTGATGTGACCAATATCACACACACACGCACACACACACACACACACATATATATATATATATATATATATATATATATATATATATATATATATTATATATAAATATATAATCGATGTGTGTATGTATGTATGTATGTATGTCCGTCCTTTATGCGTTCGCGAACGGTCCAACGATTGAGATGAAATTTCTACACGTTTTTCCTTTCACTTCTTTGCAACCAACTGTGATAGTTTTTATCTATCAGCTATCAGCTATTACCTTCCTAAATTTAATTGTGTAATTACATGACCTGAACATAAGAAAATATAAAATATATGACAAAAGGATATAACTTTTAGTACCATTGTTATATCTTAAGTTACGTCCCCTGGCTATAGATTAAATGAGTTGATTGACGATGAATTAAATGAGATGCTCCCCACCAGGGACTGGGTGCAGCCGGGCCAGGTCAGACAGACAGACAGATAGACAGACAGATAGACAGACTGACAGACAGATAGTCGGGAATGGGAGCCAAGTTTATTTTAGATAGATCTCTTCCAATCATATTTTCTATCTATTCTTCTATTCTATCTATATTTTTTTGTTATGTCGGGCCGATCATACATGCATAGACAGACAGACAGACAGACAGACAGACAGACAGACAGACAGACAGACAGACAGACAGACAGACAGACAGACAGACAGATCGATCGGGAACGGGAGCTTATATGACTACTTATATGAATTAAATGAGATGCTCCCCACCAGGGCCTGGGCGAAATCGGACCGGGTCTGGACAGACAGACAGACAGATAGTCGGGAACGGGAGCTTATATGACTACTTATATGAATAAATGAGATGCTCCCCACCAGGAGCTGGGCGAAGCGGGCCGGGTCAGACAGACAGACAGACAGACAAGCAGACAGACAGACAGATAGATAGATAGATAGATAGATAGATAGATAGATAGATAGATAGATAGATAGATAGATACATACATACATACATACAAACATACATACATACATACTACATACATACATACATACATACATACATACATACATACATATATAGATACATAGATACATAGATAGATAGATCCCCGCCCGAGCCTGGGCGAAGCGGGCCGGGCAGCTAGTATATATATATATTGAAAGATGTAGCCAATGTCTCATGTCTAGCAAAACACATACCATCATTGCCATGCAAAAAATGTCTCAACCATCCATAATATGTAGATTCCAAGTCACCCAATTTCCCTGGGAGAATCTAGATAATGATGGCATTCATACAAAGTTCCTGATGATATCCCCTTTTTAGTGCACATAATTATATGTTCACTTCTCATATATATATATATATATATATATATGAGAAGTGAACATATAATTATGTGCACTAAAAAGGGGATATCATCAGGACTTTGTATGAATGCCATCATTATCTAGATTCTCCCAGGGAATTGGGTGACTTGGAATCTACATATTATGGATGGTTGAGACATTTTTTGCATGGCAATGATGGTATGTGTTTTGCTAGACATGAGACATTGGCTACATCTTTCAATATATATATATACTAGCTGCCCGGCCCGGCTTCGCCCAGGCTCTGGCGGGGATCTATCTATCTATGTATCTATCTATATATGTATGTATGTATGTATGTATGTATGTATGTATGTATGTATGTATGTATGTATGTATGTTTGTATGTATGTATGTATGTATCTATCTATCTATCTATCTATCTATCTATCTATCTATCTATCTATCTATCTATCTATCTGTCTGTCTGTCTGCTTGTCTGTCTGTCTGTCTGTCTGACCCGGCCCGGCTTCGCCCAGCTCCTGGTGGGGAGCATCTCATTTAATTCATATAAGTAGTCATATAAGCTCCCGTTCCCGACTATCTGTCTGTCTGTCTGTCCGACCCGGTCCGATTTCGCCCAGGCCCTGGTGGGGAGCATCTCATTTAATTCATATAAGTAGTCATATAAGCTCCCGTTCCCGATCGATCTGTCTGTCTGTCTGTCTGTCTGTCTGTCTGTCTGTCTGTCTGTCTGTCTGTCTGTCTGTCTGTCTGTCTGTCTGTCTGTCTATGCATGTATGATCGGCCCGAACATAACAACAAAATATAGATAGAATAGAAGAATAGATAGAAAATATGATTGGAAGAGATCTATCTAAAGTAAACTTGGCTCCCATTCCCGACTATCTGTCTGTCAGTCTGTCTATCTGTCTGTCTATCTGTCTGTCTGTCTGACCTGGCCCGGCTGCACCCAGTCCCTGGTGGGGAGCATCTCATTTAATTCATCGTCAATCAACTCATTTAATCTATAGCCAGGGGACGTAACTTAAGATATAACAATGGTACTAAAAGTTATATCCCTTTTTGTCATATATTTTTATATTTTCTTATGTTCAGTCATGTAATTACACAATTACATTTTAGGAAGGTAATAGCTGATAGCTGATAGATAAAACTATCACAGTTGGTTGCACAGGAAGTGAAAGGAAAACGTGTAGAAAATTTCATCTCAATCGGTTGGACCGTTCGCGAACGCATAAAGGACGGACATACATACATACATACATACACACATCGATTTATATATATATATATATATATATATATATATATATATATATATATATATATATATATATATATATGTGTGTGTGTGTGTGTGTGTGTGCGTGTGTGTGATATTGTTCACATCAACTCGGGAACCGATAGTGTAAAGACATGACCTTAGGGATAGTAAAAGGTTAAAGTGCAGATGATGCATGGACGTATTGTGCGACTACTGCGCCATTGACCAACCACCAGCAGCATATAGGAAAATCCTCAATGTCAACCCTAAAATGGAAACCTCGCATCATGATATAATACTGTATCCAACTTTCTGATAAGGGCGGATACATGTTTGGTGTTCTTTTAATTTCCAACAGGTGGTGGATTGTGTGTGTGTGTGTGTGTGTGTGTGTGTGTGTGTGTGTGTGTGTGTGTGTGTGTGTGTGTGTGTGTGTGTGTGTGTGTGTGTGTGTGTGTGTGTGTCTATACAGGGTGCATATGTGGTTCCAAGTGTTGAAGTCACCGGTGAAGACCGATGAATCTCACCTATCTGCTGGAAATGAAGATGGAGCACTTGATATCAGCAACTGGCTGCTCGGAGCTCAACTGTGCCAACCAGGCCTTGTTCTATAGCTGAGTATCATCTTATAACATTAGATACAGCCATACGAAGCCCAAAGCCAATATCCTACAATATTGTTTGCCAAACAATAGCCTATTGTGCGCTGCAGCTTTCAAGACTCCGCTACTTTCGCACTGCACGAAATAACAATTCATGACATTTGCGAAAGGAATGCAATTTATTCAGAGCCGACATTTGAATGGCTCTACGAGCGTTTAGGTTTCATCATCATTACACAATATGAATACATCAACGTGATGATAGATGATGCTAGCATTACACAATCTAAATGAACAGCCCTATGTTTGCCTTTGGCCTAGAAAGCTATCGAATTGGTCAAGGATACGTCTGCTCTCTCTACCGTCTCCAGTCCGTCTGTCCTGCCGCTACACATAGCGTGGACAAGCACGGACACTTTACTCTCCGTGCAGTCGCTATTATTGCGTGCCTGGTCTTGCCAGCACGCCGGCTGGTGAGTTTGAGTAACCTGGCATATCACGGTTACTCGCAGGGACCAGCAACCCAATTGCTTGGGGAAAGCCCTCGCTCATCTGTACTCGTCGACCTCTGGTCTGACGCAAATGTGTCTCCTTGTGCGGTTATTAATAGTACTCGGTGTCTTCCCTGTCTGGTGTCTCTCTACTAGACTAGTGTTAACTCATTACTCCTGTAAGGCCTTATTGGGGATGCTGACAGAAGAGATAGCGATTTAGAAGAAATGAAAAATCATAACCAAACCCAATCCTACTAGGCCAGATCACAATATGCTGGAGTACTGCAGAAACTAACAATCACTTAGACAATAATAGAATTAGTATTAGTTTAGTGACTTGATCATCTTCCATTTCACCAAAATCATCAATTATAATTTTTCTTTAACCTGTAACTAAGAGTTACTGTCTTAGTTTATCATATTTACGTGTGTGTAACCGTGTTACATATATGTGAGATAGGGCCACGGCGCTATCTGGGGGCTCCGCCACTTAGTATTAGAAGAGCTGTGTGGTAGGAATACTATTAGTCTTAATGTCTATAAGAGTGAGTATCCTCCTCTTTGACGGCAGTGCCTTTAATGTGCTCACTTGGTCTTCTACATGGGAACCTTATGTAATCGCTGGGTGAAATCCCCCAGATTTGTCTGATCTATTTACTAGGGAGTCTTGTGAGCCAATTCTGGTTTCTCTTTTAGTAGTCGGCCACTAAGATTTGGGAATATATATCTCCCAAATCAACTTAATATACCACACATCATTGAGTCACTGAGGAGCAAGTATTCGGACATAAACGTTCGGGCGGACTAGATGTAATCGGTGTTCCTGACGGACATGGAAAAAAATATAATATTATCATCCAACATCCAACAATTACTCAAAAATGTGACTAGAATCTTATATATAAAAGGCTATCTCCGTCTGTCTGTCTGTCTGTCTGTATGTCCATATGTCCTTTATGCGCTCGCGAACGGCCCATCCGATTGAGATGAAATTTTCTACACGTCTTCCTTTCATTCCAGCGCAGCCCACTGTCATATTATTTTAGTGTGAAATCGGCTGCTTACCCAATATTATTTCATTTTCCATTTTTCATTATAATTTCATATATCTCAGGGGACCTAACTCTGTAAAAGTTATTTCAAGGGGCATAACTTTTCTGTATTACTTATAGTCATATTGTGGCATCGTTTTCAAAGATTTATAAACTCTTTGTCCATAGTTATATACCGGCATATGAGTTATAATAAATAATGATACAATCTGTAAGGCATTTTCAAAGTTTTCATAAAAATAATGCATAATGCATAACATTGTAACTCATCTTTTTTTGCTTAAAGAATAAATAAATAATAGTTACCATTATCTCTATCAAGTTTGAAGATTTTATATTTCTTTACACTGTCGCCAACTCTAAGAAGACATGGAACAACTTCAGCCATTATTACATCTACAGGCATATGCGTTATATTCCTCCTCCTCCTCCTCCACCTCCTACCCTCTTCTCCTCCCCCTCCTCCCTCTCCCTCCTCCATCCTCCTCTTCTCTCTTTCTCCTCCTCCTCCCTCTTCCTCCTCCCAGCTCTTACTCCTCCTTTTTCTTCTTCTTCTGCTGCTGCTGCCGCTGCTCCATTTACCCAAGTTAATTGTTGGGGAAGATGTAAAGATCTTTCAAGTGCTCTTTCTAATGCTTTTTGTAAGTTGGTCTTCGTTTATCTAAGGTTGTTCTAACTGCAACCAATAAATGATTAGACAGACAGACAGACAGACAGACAGACAGACAGACAGACAGTCGGGAACGGGAACTTATATGACTGCTCATATGAATTAAATGAGATGCTCCCCATCAGGGGCTGGGCGAAGCCGGGCCGGATCAGACAGATAGACAGACAGATAGACAGACAGACAGACATATAGATAGTCGGGAACGGGAACGTGAGCTTATATGACTACTTATATGAATTAAATGAGATGCTCCACACCAGGAGCTGGGCGATGCCGGGCCTTGTCAGACAGACAGACAGACAGACAGACAGACAGACAGACAGACAGACAGACAGACAGACAGACAGATAGTCGGTAACGGGAACGGGAACTTATATGACTACTTATATGAATTAAATGAGATGCTCCCCACCAAGGACTGGGCGAAGCCGGGCCGGATCAGACAGACAGACAGACAGACAGACAGACAGACAGACAGACAGACAGACAGACAGACAGACAGATAGTCGGTAACCGGAACGGGAACTTATATGACTACTTATATGAATTAAATTAGATGCTCCCCACCAAGGACTGGGCGATGCCGGGCCGGGTCAGACAGACAGACAGACAGACAGACAGACAGACAGACAGTCGGTAACGGGAACGGGAACTTATATGACTACTTATATGAATTAAATGAGATGCTCCCCACCAAGGAATGGGCGAAGCCGGGCCGGGTCAGCTAGTACATAATAATATTGAACAAACGTGTACAAAACATATGCACTTCTTATAAAAGGATAAAATCGTGCATCTTCTGCGACAAATGACATTTTCTTTTGTAAAATATTTTATTCTATTTTCTAACTACCTTCATTTCTTTATTATTTTGTGGTTTCTTTTTCACATGTCTGATTATTGTCTCGACGATTTTAGTGTTTAGAATAACTTGAACCAAGAAGATTAACAGTACTGTCATTCTACAAAACAACTTCCACAGACATTTATTGTCATTCATCTTAAGCCTTCCTTCCTCGACCTGAGTCCTGAGGCAAGTTTGAAAAAAAAAACCGAAAAAAAACCAGTTTCGATGTGGTTCGAACCAATCACAATTGTGCCAGGAGGCAAACATCTAACCACTACGCTGTCGTATTTGACACTCGAGATTTTCATCAAACAAAAAAAATATGTCGTGACACCGGAACCTGCCATAGTGTCATGACATTTGGTAGACTTGAGTACAAGGTACCCCGGATGTACAGATCTTTCCTCTGTTGGCGGACTACGAACGTGAACCCAGGTCCGACAGCACTCATGTCATTAACAGAGTATCTCACTATCAACTACACTAACGTGCCCGACAGGAATGTCAAGAGGATCACAAATTACCGAGGAGGGAGACATGCTCACACATAGCATCGGTGATATTGTACATTGTTTATATATGATAATTACATCGTGTTTTATCATTCTAGTGTATGCATTAACTCCCCATTATGTCCGCGAGACATCTGGAGTTCATGCTCCATTAGCGCAGTCTGTAAACAAGGTAAAGTTGTGCCAGCTCTCATTAACAGTCTATAAACAACATCCGGGAGAAAGCGTTCATGCAAGTTCAACACCGAGAACGCGAATATTAATCTAACATAACACAATGACGTGTGCATGTGATTGAAAACAGCCACTGCACATTCTGTCCTTGGCATGTGCACGCTATGTGAGTATATATTGTCTTATTGTCTAGTGTGCAAATGCAGCCTGAAACAACCACATTGTACTGTTCCTTATACTTGACAATCAGTGTCCTACTGCCACACAAGTAACATGTATCCAGGTATGCATGTTGTTGCACTCATAGAATTAAGCTAATCATTGTAAGAATAATGTCAATGTCATCATTTTAAATGTTCTTTTTCTTACAATGCTTGTTAACTTCAATACTACTTTAATATTATAAAAGCTAGTTGCATTTATTTTGAAGGAATACGAAATCAATTTCAGAATTTGTTTGCCGACAAAGTTAAAGATGGTAACGAATGACCAGTGCTTTAAATCTGTTTAACAAGTACTTTTTGGCAGAGAAATTTACCCGTCTTGTGGCGACGGCACCTGATTGTCTGCTGTGGACTTTTCCCGGTGACGCGATGATGACGAGAACAGAACTATGGTAACAAACGAAGAACATAAACTTCTGATTTCCCTGTTTGTTTACGTGTAGTGTGTACCGTATCCACCATGACACCCCGCTCTAGTTTCCTCGACAGACAGTTTACCCCTGTCTGTGTTTTTCTCCAACACGGCTGACCTGTCTAGCTCAGCCAATCACTACACACGCAAACTGTCTTCAACAGGTTGACCAGATTGGCTTTTTTAAAACCAAAATTGACAAATTCGGCTTTTTTAAAACAGGTTTGGCGTCGGAAAATCAGTTTGGCGTTTTGGCTTTTTTCTTGGCTTTCTATAATTTGTAATGACTTATGCCTCTTTTTGAATTTTTCAAATTAATTGGTGTCTTGTTTTACTATTTTGTAGCTAAAACAAATGCAAAACGATAAGCTTAGCGTATGGTTTTCGTACTGTACTTGTACCTGGTCCTGTTCTATGCGCACTGACGCATTGCGCAGCTTACTTAGTTCAATTTTCAAATTAATTATACCTTCACCGCAAATCGCAAATATTTCTTATTATTGAGCCCATTATCATGCCAAAGTGGAAACCATCTGATGATACTAATCGGAAATATAATGATCAATGGGAAAAGACATTTGTGTGGCTCAAGAAATCCACTGATGGTTCTGAATCGGCATATTGCGAATTGTGCCGGTGTAATATTGTTCCAAGACTTTCAAATCTCGCAAATCATGAAACAACAGAAAAGCATAAGCGGAGCGCGCCATCTTCTTCACAAAAAACACTGTCAGTGATGAAATAAGTAAGAATATTTATGATAAAGTAAAATTAGCAGAGTTACAAATTGCTCGTAGCATGGCCTGCCATAGTGCCATACACACCATCGATCACTTTGGTGAAATAATGGCAATGGTAGCCCATGGATGTGGCAGCACTCTTGGTCAGATAAAATTGCACCTAACGAAGTGCATATCACTAATAAAAAATGTTATTTCACCGTCTTTTAGATCTGATCTAATTCTAGATCTGCAAAACAAGAAGTATACACTCATCATTGATGAGTCCACTGATGTCTCGACCCAAAAGTATTTGTGCATTTTAGTTAGATACCTCAGCGATAAAAGAAATAAAATTACTACTAGTTTTCTAGGTTTGATTCCATTTCAGGAGGCTACAGGAGATAATATATTTAATTTGATTAACACTACACTGAAATTGAAAAATGTAATCAATCATTAAAAAATTGCATTGGTTGTGCATCTGATGGTGCTTCCAGTATGGTTGGATGCAACAATTCAGTTTGGTCCAGAATGGCAGATGTATCTCCTTCATGTGTTCAGTACAAGTGTGTTTGCCATTCATTAGCATTGTGCATCAAATATGCAGTGTCAAAACTACCTTTAAACATTGGATTTTTGCTGACAAAAATACCAAACTAGTTTAAACATAGCAATCTAAGACGAGAAGCATTTAAAGATTTATTCAAAATTATGAACTCATCGACAGAATTTCAGCAAGCTAGAAATGCACCACTTCCTTTTGAGAAAATCTCTCCTACTCGCTGGCTTGCCCGGGGAAAAGTAATGTTCAACATTCTAATGAATTGGGAAGAACTCAAGGCTTATTTTATTTCTGCTGAATTAGTAAATTATGGCACTAAATTTAAGTCACGACTTATAAAGGGAATGCTTCTAGATCAAAGAAACTACCTTTATTTTCATTTTGCAGCCCCTATTGTGTAGGAATTCAAAAGGTTAAATAGCCTTTTTCAGAAAAGTAAGGCAGATCCTCACGAATTACATGAAGAATTATGTTTGCATTAATTGTAGGATTTATGATACCAATAATAAGAAAAATGATGTTTCTAGTGTTGATTTTGGCATCAAATTCCTGTCAGAATGTGATAACTACATTCAGACAAGTTCTGATACAAAAATTAATTGCCAACAAGAGGTCTTAGATCTCAAAGAAAGATGCTTATCAATGCTAGAAGAAGCATTTGATCAAGTTAGAAAGCGGCTTCCTTCAGCAAGAAATATATTTAAGATCTAACCAATTTTAGCCCTGGAATAATCTTAAACCAGGCTTCTAGACCACTATTTTCGAAATTACCCTTTCTGAATTTGGCTGAAGAAAACCACCACACTATTATTGAAGAACAATACAGAAAATTGCCTTTTATAGATTGGAAGGAAGAAGAACAATTTAAAGAAAATGGACTGCCTAAAAATGCAGAGCAGTTCTGGCAAGGAGTCATGAAACATCCCCAATTTAAAGAGCTTGCTTCTTTTGCTCTTACTTGCTTAATTACTCCTATTAGCATTGCTTCAGTAGAGAGGATGTTCTCTCTTTTAACATACATAAAAAGAAAGCAAGAAATAGACTTCAGCTGTCTCTCTTAGACGCAATTATTAGAATTAGAGCAGAACTATTATCTTCAAACAAGTGCTGTAATAAATTTGTTCCTTCACCCAAAATGTTGAATGATTTCAAAGCTGGAATTGTATATTCTAATGAATCCTGTACTGAAGTTCTCAACAATGAAGAGGAATACTTATTTGAAGAAGAGGTTTTCATGTGATGTAAGTATATTTTTTAATATATCTTTTTACTGGGCAATATGTGGCTTTGTTTGGCTTTTTCATTTTTTTACTGGGCATGTTTGGCTTTAATTTGGCTTTTTTGTTTTGTGGCATGGCTTTTTTTTTTTATCGCGGCGATCTGGTCACCCTGGTCTTCAACACCTACAGGAACCGACTTGTGGCCAAAACAACTCTTGACTCCGCCGCCTGCTAGGCCTTCATAGGCGTAAACCGCTGATCTTCCCCCTCAGTGTGAATTTGCATACATGTAATCACTGGCCCGCTGAATTATTCGGTGTGTAAAATATCTGTACCGGCCTCCAGCTGTACAGGTTGACTGTTAATTCTCTGGCTCGTTTGAACGAATCGTCTGTTAGCTGACGTTGCGATGAATCGTGATGTTGGTGTCGCCGTATAGCTGTGATTACCCGGATACAATATTGCACCGAGTTCTCTGTGACCGGACGTGCTCTCATATAATCCTTTGTCACAAAGTGGATTATGATACCGTAACAAATAGGAATGGCTGTGGTTGTCTAGTGGTATGTCTGCATGAATACTCTTCAGGTTTCTTTTCGCACAGCTATATCAACTGGAAAAACACACTGTTTCGCGCACATTCTTTATTAATGACACAAATATGATGAAACACATATGATAGAATTTCCAGGCACAGTCTCAGTACAGATACATGTACACATGTAATTTCTGATAATGTTAGGCAGCAGTTAACTTAATTAACTCAGCCCAAGGCTCACTCTACTCGAATGTCCGTTAAGTCCCCTAACTTAAGTCAAACTCAATACTACTAGGCCAGACCTCCCTGTCGCTCACAATTCAGTTATCTCCTCGATAGCTTGGCTGGTGTCTCCCACACCTCAGCCCAAGATTCAACACTCAGAGCCTAGACCTCCACTGTCTGGCTCAAGAACTCAACTCCCCCTCATTTTCCAGCCTGGCGTATTTATTCATTCTTGCTCGACCTCCCAGAGAGTGCCCTTTAACCCCGTAATCATACTTATCAGTTTCCCTGAAAATTACCATTAGAATCTTCCTTGTTTCTAGGTTTTCCTGTCACATATATTCATCTCGTTAGTGATTCCATTTTAACCCCGAACGTGTTCCAACCATCTCCCATTACTGATCTATTCCGTTGTTTTCTATGCGTACGTGACTTCACATGACATCTAATGTGATATATCTTTATCACCTGTTTAGGAGCGTGTTCCATGTGTGGACAATTTATGTGATGCGTACGTGCCTTCAACCAACACTTAGTCTGGGGTTACTCTAGTTTGTCGTCGATTGTAATCTACCCTCCTAAACTCACCTCTGCAAATTGCTTTTCTAACCCAATTACTATTTCTAGTCTAATCAGATTCCTAGCCAGATCATTCACCCCAGTAACGCTAGTTACACTAGGTTACCAACTAACAGCGTACCACATCATGTTGATCATATCACTAGGTTACCATCTAATGGTATATCACAACATATTCATCATATCACTAGGTTACCACCTAACAGTATACCACAACATATTCATCATATCACTAGGGTACCAACTAACAGTATACCACAACATATTCATCATATCACTAGGTTACCAACTAACAGTATACCACAACATATCCATCATATCACTAGGTTACCAACTAACAGTATACCACAACATATCCATTGTGACATATATGTCATCATCTCGCAGTCTTTTCCAGCAGACGTTGCTAGGACACGCTATCTGAAGAGTAGAGGCTATTAAAAAGCCCGATGGGAGAATTAATGAAACGAAATTTCGTTTCGTTTTAAGAGAATTGATTGGCCGCGCCCCGGAAACACAGGCTTAATCTAGACAAAGGCTTGGTAGAAAAGCGGTCTGGTCAATCGCCATGTTTCTCCAATGTTAGTGGGTGACCCATTGCTAATGGGTTAATTTAAAGCCCACTTATTCTCTGCGTTTTAGCGCTAGAGATGGCGGTGGAGTATTGACACTAGTCACCATGCTTCGCACTGGATTTATAGTCAACTTGTTTGGATTTAGAGGCAGGAAACTGGGATATCAGCCTCCTCTAATATTCTACAAAGAGTGCTGGTTACTGCTACTCACCCTGAACCTGAATGTCAATGCCTGGATACTTAACGGATTTTAAATATGCTGAAGTGGATTCCCTACCTCTGGGAACTTAAAGACGGTGTTAATATTTTCAATGTCTGCAACGACATGAGGCATGCCTGGCCTAGATGGATACAGAGTATAACCTCTTCTAAAAGTCACCGCCTAATTCCACATTCAACTGTCATATTCCAGAGGCTCATGGATAGTCTGGAATTCACCATCATTTACCTGTATGGATTTACCAACTGATTGTGTGAACTCCCAGCTTCCTTTGAATCTTCTCATCCATCATATCCCAGACATGGATAATCAAGCACATTACCAACTCCCGTCAATCAAGTCGTATATTCAACTGAAGAAAGAATAACCTACATCTTAACCCAGAGAAAGGGGCTGGAATATTCATGCCCAATTCAAGTTAGTTCTGTCAGGAAATTCTAATGGATTATGTGATGTCACTCCTCATCCAAAGAGATACTGAAAGTGTTTGTGCCTGATCCTGATCGAATCAATCACATGGACTCCTGTGTGTCATGCCACGCCAGAATGCTTCAGACTTATTTATACATGTCTGTTATATCACCCTGGAACGCTCCTAGCCCAGTGACTTAGCAACTGTGACTTGAGAGATTACAGTATATCCACATTGGATTCATATGGATTACTCCTACATAATTTTCGCGATGGATATATGATCCAGAAGTGAAAGTTCTGTGTGTGTGTGTGTGCAATCCCCAATTTTCTGAATAGGTGGATATATGCAAAGCAGCCGTTTTCCTGGATTGTAGAGAGTGTGATTATGGCCAGACTTTTTCTAGTGGATATTGAAGGAGAGGGAGTCATCATCAGACCCCTAGGATATTTCTAGAGACAGATTAGATAGATTTTCTTTATCTATTTCTTTGTATGGATTATTTACTTTGTTTTGTGTTTGACACATGTATTTGATGTGAACCTTTTTTGGGGAAATATTTTTGGGGACTTCTGTTTGGTTGTATACCTTGTGTGCATTGCCTGAAATATGATAATTTTTCATGTCCATGTCACCATATTGTAGCTAACAGGGTTTTCCAGAACCCAAATGTTTCCACAATACAATTGTTTGTTTGTTTGGTTTAACAAAGCCTTGAAGTTACTTCATTGTTAACCTGGTGTTCCAAAATTGATGTTTATAGTCCAGTTATTGTTACTGTTATGTGATACAGTGAGTCATTGTACTGTTTTGTCTAACAGTGGCTGTTTTCCTCTGTCATGTAATCCAGTTGTTGCGTCTAACATTGGTTGTTGTCCCTCTGTTGTATAATACTGTGGATGTGCATGACAGTGGATACTTGTCATTGTTTATATATATATGTGGGAGATTAAATGTGGGGCGGGGCACTTTCACATGGACACACCCCCTGGGTAGAGTGATTAGTACTCGGGTGTCTGTGGTAGAACTTCCCGGATCTCCCAGCCTTCTATGGGAAACATTTCTTCTATGTTAGTGTTGAACTTGCACCCTTTTCTGCCTTGTTCAATACTTGGGGGTTACGAGCCAATATATTCATTTCTATAGAGGGCGTGTTTGGGTTTTAGACCCCATTCATACTGAATACCCCTAGCGAAACTTGTCCTTATTCTAATTTAATATATTTACCACCCTACAAGTGGGGCCTCGTCGCGGAACTTTGAACCCTTACCCCATGCCATGAGTGTGGGCGTTGCCCAGAAAATTTGTACCCATGTCTACCTCTCAAGTTGAGACTTTACAACTAATTGGTGGCTGGTGTTCACAAGTATGGGCTTAGACACAAGTTTTATGAACCTATGGTGTCTTAATCACAAGTAATGTTTGTTGTGTTTCAACTAATGTTCACAGGTGATGTCTTTATTCTAGAAATTGAAACCTGTGTTGTTTGTATATGAGAATGGTTAACTCATGTATTTTGTATCCTTTTGGTGGGAGACCTGTTCCTTGTATATGACCTCATAAAATAAGGTCTCTGGGATGGTTAACCCATATAGGATTATTTCTGGTAGGATGTCAGGAATTCTTGATTGATTTTGTGTGATGTTGATGTTAGGTGTTATTGTTACTCTGGGATGTTCTTGATTAGTTAAATTTTGGTAGTATGATAAATATATTACTGTATATGTCCTCATTTTTGCATAGACCCACATATGAATCCTGGGCTGTTTAACTATGTTGTCATATATTGCCATTTTATTTTGTGCATGCTTTGTTTGTTGGGGTCATGTACTATTGAAACTTACCCAAAGCAACAGAGAAATCCAAAAAAAAATTTAATGGCTGAGACAGATAGGATATAGCACCCCAAAAATTTTTTTTAAAGAATTCAGTAAAGATATCTTTATTTAAGTGGGACACTACATGCATAAATGGGATTTTAGAACATCGGGGGAAAATAACAATAACCAATTAAGTTGACTTAATGTTAGGGCCAATACTCCACCTGCAATTTTATCCGACATGTATAATGGAAGGAGTATGAATATTGGTGTAACTTGCAGTATTCGTAGCCGCCATGCGGGAAACCGTGGATTTTATATTTCACCCCATATGCATATACATGTTCGGAAATACTGAGAGTAGATAGATTGACACTGATGATTCCTATAAGGACATAAAGACGCCTATTCAACGCTTTCAGTTTAAGGGTCTGGTATTAATAACAGATCTTTTATTGTCCATGTGTCAGAAATGGCACTGGTCAATTTTATTATTCGGTTGTTGTAACTCTGTAGTGAACAAGGATCCATTTACTATGTGAGAGACAGCAGTTGAATTACAGGGCCCCTTTTACAAGCTAGTCCCTCTGGCATTACCAGTGACAGAGAAGCATACGTCGTTGTGTGACTGGCGAACGAAGGGTATGGTCTCGACCATAAATTTACCCTGTTGTTTTATTGGGATGTCATAGGAAATTTAAGAGCTACCGAAAAAAACCTGCCAGTATCTCGAAAAATATTTTGATGTCAGAAAACAGGAAATATGGTCCTCATCTGCGACATTCCCAATTTTATTCTCATCAGAGAATTAGTAACAGGCTCGGGCAGCCTTAGCTCCCATTTTGCATGTTGCTTGTACTGACTTGAAAGACTAGGGACAGCTTGCTAGTTGTCACATTATGTTCTTAAAGTCAGGATTTTTCTCCAAAACATCAAACTATTTTGGTGCTCTAGGAGATAGCCCTATTTATACAACTATTAAATTATGGTTGTTGTTGACGTACCTCTCGACAGATGAAGAGTAGGACGCCTTATTCTTATTTTTATTCATAGACCATGCTAGATTGGGCTATAGCAAGGACTATACTTTTCAAGCACTTGGAAGCCATTGGCTGAGAGTTGCTTGACTTTTTTTACTAGTTTAGTATTTCCTCTAGGGAGTCTAACTAGTAATATATTTCAGTTCAGAAGGGAAAAGCTTTCAAACTCTTCCAGTTTCAACAGATTTATTGTTCTCCGTATTGATCGGTTGCGAACAGACCTGGAGAGAAACTTAAAGGTGCCCTGATTTTTTTATCTTGAGGAAGTTAACTCAGGAAACATCAGAAAAGAGGGATATATTTATACCTGTGGCTTTCATTGCTTACAAGTAAGGTAACCCATCAGTAAACTGGGAGTGTACCGACAACTCGGTTGTTCGGATGACTATTACAGGGACCACCTACGGCTTTAAATTTATCTATGAACTGAATATAATGTGGATGGTGATACAGCTATGTGCAATGTTATTACATCTACTTAACGGTGCTTGGGTGGAAATTGTCTACAACATATTTGGAGGCAGATGACGATCAATCTACGACAATCGACGCAGAATTGCTCGCTATTTTCACCAGGAAAGCAACGTATACGTGTTGGAGGGGAGAGAATAAATGCCGGTAACTCATTCTAGTCAGTATAAAGTGCGGATGGACTTATAAACGAGCCAGGACTTTTCGTAGATTTGGCCTCAAAGCAAATGAACCTACACCTGTGCTAGTTATACTTACCCAGTTCAGTATGCCACTATGACTGATTTGAAGGAGGAGATCCTGCTGTTAGCATATTTTAAGGATGATATTCTTATTGCTAATGAAACGGTTGTCGAAGCTTTATATCTTCGTTCAAACGTCGAGAAATTGGTTCGATTGCAGTGCAACCAATACCTCATACAGAGATCTCAACGTCCACTCATATTTCAATGGAATGCTGACAACAGTGGAGAGAGAGTTACACTTCTTCAAGCGAAGCTAGATGAACCCTCAATGTTATGTCCAGTTGTCTTGGCAAGTAGAAACATGAATGTGGCACGGAGAGATTATTCTACAATAGTGATTAAATGTAAAGCATAATTGGAGGACCTGGAAGACCAAATGCATCAGATTAAGAAGGTGGAAGACTGTGGATGAATGTGTAGCATCTCTTCCTATGGGATAGACATGTCTAGGTGGGAGACTTGTGACATATATGTCATCATCTCGCAGTCTTTTCCAGCAGACGTTGCTAGGACACGCTATCTGAAGAGTAGAGGCTATTAAAAAGCCCGACGGGAGAATTAACGAAACGAAATTTCGTTTCGTTTTAAGAGAATTGATTGGCCGCGCCCCGGAAACACAGGCTTAATCTAGACAAAGGCTTGGTAGAAAAGCGGTCTGGTCAATCGCCATGTTTCTCCAATGTTAGCGGGTGACCCATTGCTAATGGGTTAATTTAAAGCCCACTTATTCTCTGCGTTTTAGCGCTAGAGATGGCGGTGGAGTATTGACACTAGTCACCATGCTTCGCACTGGATTTATAGTCAACTTGTTTGGATTTAGAGGCAGGAAACTGGGATATCAGCCTCCTCTAATATTCTACAAAGAGTGCTGGTTACTGCTACTCACCCTGAACCTGAATGTCAATGCCTGGATACTTAACGGATTTTAAATATGCTGAAGTGGATTCCTACCTCTGGGAACTTAAAGACGGTGTTAATATTTTCAATGTCTGCAACGACATGAGGCATGCCTGGCCTAGATGGATACAGAGTATAACCTCTTCTAAAAGTCACCGCCTAATTCCACATTCAACTGTCATATTCCAGAGGCTCATGGATAGTCTGGAATTCACCATCATTTACCTGTATGGATTTACCAACTGATTGTGTGAACTCCCAGCTTCCTTTGAATCTTCTCATCCATCATATCCCAGACATGGATAATCAAGCACATTACCAACTCCCGTCAATCAAGTCGTATATTCAACTGAAGAAAGAATAACCTACATCTTAACCCAGAGAAAGGGGCTGGAATATTCATGCCCAATTCAAGTTAGTTCTGTCAGGAAATTCTAATGGATTATGTGATGTCACTCCTCATCCAAAGAGATACTGAAAGTGTTTGTGCCTGATCCTGATCGAATCAATCACATGGACTCCTGTGTGTCATTGCCACGCCAGAATGCTTCAGACTTATTTATACATGTCTGTTATATCACCCTGGAACGCTCCTAGCCCAGTGACTTAGCAACTGTGACTTGAGAGATTACAGTATATCCACATTGGATTCATATGGATTACTCCTACATGTTTTTCGCGATGGATATATGATCCAGAAGTGAAAGTTCTGTGTGTGTGTGTGTGTGCAATCCCCAATTTTCTGAATAGGTGGATATATGCAAAGCAGCCGTTTTCCTGGATTGTAGAGAGTGTGATTATGGCCAGACTTTTTCTAGTGGATATTGAAGGAGAGGGAGTCATCATCAGACCCCTAAGATATTTCTAGAGACAGATTAGATAGATTTTCTTTATCTATTTCTTTGTATGGATTATTTACTTTGTTTTGTGTTTGACACATGTATTTGATGTGAACCTTTTTTGGGGAAATATTTTTGGGGACTTCTGTTTGGTTGTATACCTTGTGTGCATTGCCTGAAATATGATAATTTTTCATGTCCATGTCACCATATTGTAGCTAACAGGGTTTTCCAGAACCCAAATGTTTCCACAATACAATTGTTTGTTTGTTTGGTTTAACAAAGCCTTGAAGTTACTTCATTGTTAACCTGGTGTTCCAAAATTGATGTTTATAGTCCAGTTATTGTTACTGTTATGTGATACAGTGAGTCATTGTACTGTTTTGTCTAACAGTGGCTGTTTTCCTCTGTCATGTAATCCAGTTGTTGCGTCTAACATTGGTTGTTGTCCCTCTGTTGTATAATACTGTGGATGTGCATGACAGTGGATACTTGTCATTGTTTATATATATATGTGGGAGATTAAATGTGGGGCGGGGCACTTACACATGGACACACCCTCTGGGTAGAGTGATTAGTACTCGGGTGTCTGTGGTAGAACTTCCCGGATCTCCCAGCCTTCTATGGGAAACATTTCTTCTATGTTAGTGTTGAACTTGCACCCTTTTCTGCCTTGTTCAATACTTGGGGGTTACGAGCCAATATATTCATTTCTATAGAGGGCGTGTTTGGGTTTTAGACCCCATTCATACTGAATACCCCTAGCGAAACTTGTCCTTATTCTAATTTAATATATTTACCACCCTACATCCATCATATCACTAGGTTACGAACTAGCAGCGTACCACATGTTGATCATATCACTAGGTTACCAACTAACAGTATACCACAATATATTCATCATATCACTAGGTTACCAACTAACGGTATACCACAACATATTCATAATATCACTAGGTTACCATCAAACATTATACCACAACATATTCATCATATCACTAGGTTACCACCTAACAGTATACCACAACATATTCATCATATCACTAGGTTACCACCTAACAGTATACCACGACATATTCATCATATCACTAGGTTACCACCTAACAGTATACCACAACATATTCATCATATAACTAGGTTACCACTTAACAGTATACCACAACATATTCATCATATCACTAGGTTACCATCAAACATTATACCACAACATATTCATCATATCACTAGGTTACCACCTAACAATATACCACGACATATTCATCATATCACTAGGTTACCACCTAACAGTATACCACAACATATTCATCATATCACTAGGTTACCATCAAACATTATACCACAACATATTCATCATATCACTAGGTTACCACTTAACAGTATACCACAACAAGCAATGATGTACAGACAATATGGAAGTAGAGGAAGATGCCGACCACGTAAACGATGGACGGAGGGAATAACAGAGTCCATGGATATATCGATACAGAAAGCCAATAAACGGGCACTCTTCCGCTGCTTATACTTCACCTCGACACGCACGGTACAAGCGGAACAAGATGAGATGAGATTAGACCCATGGCAAGCCTAACGATCTGTAACAACATAACGCCTTTACCCAGCCCTCAAATCGTGTTAAAAACCCTTTAATACTTGTTCCCTTCGAGTACCGCTTTGTCTAAACTATGGGTTCAGCACCACAAGCGATATACGAGCGTTTTCATTGAAAGGGGTTATTTACTGCCAGGTGATGTAGACATTTAAAGAGAAGGAAATTTGCCACTGGGGATGCCAGATTTACTTACTTAACGTAAAAAGTCGAATGTTTACGATGATCGGATCACTCAGAAAAGAGGCATTCACACTTCACCGGTTGACTGGCACTACAGAATTCAAATACGATTAAATCACATGTTGTTGAAAAAAAACTGATAATATCTCATTTTGTGTATTTCAGACTGGACTTGAGCCTCACAGTATCTTCACATGACTACACAAATCGCACATAAACGAATTCATATGTATCGATTGGCTCTCATAAAGTAAAAGAAGAAAGTAGAGATAATAACCCACACTATACAACACAACAGGTGAAACCTACTCGTACTATACCGGAATTCAAACGGTCGCCTCCAGATGACGACATGGCCTCCTGCAAAAACAAGTGTGCTTAGACGAGAAGTCAAATCTACTGCATATAGACAACAATCTCTTTCACGAAGCTGATGCTTTTGTGA
>JACEFZ010006728.1:0-24462 GCA_014155875.1 Cepaea nemoralis | reverse complement strand
GGGGGAAAAAAGTGAGACAAAAAACCCTTTTTTAAAAAAATCCCAAAAAAGGGGGCCGGGAAGGGGGAAAAAACCTTCCCCCCACAAAATTTTATGGAAAACTTTCCGGAAAAAAACAAAAAATTTTTTTTCCTTATAGGTTTTTATACGTTTCCATTTATTTTGGGCTTATCATTATCGTGTTGCTTCCCATACAACAGACAAAGACACACACAATATATATATATAAATATTTTATAAAAATTAAAATATAATATTTTAAATATATATATATATATACACACACACACACACACAAGGGTAGGTCAGAAATGTATGCACTACACTTATCTCAACTAATAATAAAGATAGAAGCATAAAATTTGCACCAATTTAAGTTTATAATCTCTTGAAGTTGTATACCAAATTGTACCTCTGTATACCAATTCTAACCGAGACACAAAACCATGAAACACATAACAAATGAAGATATAAACTGATTGGAGTCGTTAGACGTAGACAGTCAACATTTTTTGGGCATGTTATGAGAAGAAATGACTTGGTGACAACTGGCAAGATCAAAGGGAAGAGACCAAGGGGAAGACCAAGAAGTAAATACCTGGATGGCTTGGCCACGTGGCATGGTCGAGACAGGAACATGGAGCTGATCCATGACTCTGGTGATCAAAGTGAGATGGCAAATGACCGCCCACGCTTATCGGCATGGCACATGATGGATTGATATAATATTTATATATATGTTGCCACTTTGAAAGTAATATACTTATGCAACTTTTTTGCAGTTTTGTCCCGCATGGACATCTGCTGCATTCTTATGAAGGTGCAGGTAGGTCCTCTGTAGCCATTCTTATGTAGGTGCAGGTAGGTCCTCTGTAGCCATTCTTATGAAGGTGCAGGTCCTCTGTAGCCATTCTTATGAAGGTGCAGGTCCTCTGTAGCCATTCAGAAGACCCACAGATAGTTAGTTAGTCGACAGATCATCCTCGTTGCACATCGAACCATTCAGTCCATAAGTGCTCGGATCCCCTCCTCAGCAAATCCCGCAGCGTGTAGCGGCTAACGACGCCAGTTCTGTGTTGGTTTATCAATCTTCTTTGGCTTCCTGCGTAGTGTTCTTGTTTGGCCACCCCTCTTTTAATTTGCTGCTCCCGCAGTCTGGCCATTGTTGTAGATTCACAGTCATCACTTGGTTCTCGCAAAAGTCTCACTTCTCGTAGAGCATTCAGAATGTCAGCCTGGTCCATGGCACGTCCGCCCTCCACAGTAGCCTCACCTGCGAGCTTGTCAGCCCGCTCATTTCCTTGTACTCCCGCATGACCTGGCACGAAGATGAAACTAATCTTTGCCAGCCGAGACCGCTTCAGAGGCAGCAACCATTCTCTTCGGATCGACCCCTCCTCTATCCTCTTGATCATGTTCATTGAGTCGCTAAGGAAACAAGCCCTAGTGAATGTCTGTGTCTCGAGCCATGTTATTGCTTTACTTACTGCAATGACTTCCATGGTCAGGCTACTTGTGGTTTCAGTGAAAGCACCAGAGTCCTCCTTCACAATTCTCCCTCCGGCCCGAGCTGTAAAGGCCCATGAGCTTCTCACATGTCGGACGACCGACCCATCTGTGTAGATGACCGCGTCACCGTCTAACGAATTCTCGAAAATTAGATTGCACAACAATTAGACCCACAGAGGAAGTTAGTAACTGATTGTTAGAGAGATGCAGTGGCTTTTTTGTAATGTTTAAAATTGCACGGCACTCAAATAGAAAGTGAACTGTTGTTTCATAAAGGAAACAAAATGTACACATGATTTGTGAATACCCTGGAAGACTACTTCGTCTTATAGTCCATATCATGTGGTGTTGGTTATCATGTCTGTCTAACCATGTGCAACAGGATATAAACACACACAGAGCAACTCTCTCAAGTTCAATGGTGTTCAGGTCATCAGAGCTCTGGAAAAGGCTTACGTCTATCAGAGAGGTTGATGTTGACACGTTTACCCCTACCCAGGGCCAAAGTACCATTTGCACAAGAACTGTTGCAGAGCCTTCCTCTCCTCTTCAAGTTCAGAAGCCAACATAGTATACCAGACCGGAACTTCACATCTGCAGAGAGGAGGTTTATTAGAATGTAACCAGGTCATGATTCAACACCGCTCACATGGGCTGGCTAAGGTCAGGTCTATGCTGATCATGTTTCCCCCACAGGTTTTGGCTATTTCACTGTCAACAGACTCCAACCCTCTGCGCAGAGGAAAACTATCAATGTCAATCAAATAAAAATCGACAGTGTCAACTTCATTGCACCGGGTGTTATCCCATATGGCTCGTCTCTTTCCGCAGTGCGGAAAGCGTCGCACCAAGCACGAACTCCGTAGCTCTAGTGACAACCCATAGGAGTCTCCGAAAAATTTAACTCGTGAACTGAAGGGCGCAGCCCGGAATCGAACCCACAACCTTCGGAGCCCAAGTGAAACAGCTTGACCACTTCGCCACGGAGACTCCTGTCAATCAAATATCAAGGCCATCAACCAAATCACTCCACACCCTGCCATCCTTTGATTTTTTTTTGGGTGCTTACTCACTTTAAACTCAAGCGTAGTCTCTCCACACTCTTTATAGTAGTGCTGGAGTGAATTTTGCGTATGGATTAGCTTTACCTATTAACAGTGTCCCTCGCCATCAGGTGAACCCACTCTGACTTTATAAGTACTTGTAATTAATGTCCCAAAGTCAAGGATGATAGGTCAACATTTTAGTCCTGCCGTTCGGTGATGGGGTTGAACCTCTTACCTCAGCACACTGGATGTTTCAGAACATGCGTTCTTATACATTCAGCCATGCTGACCTACCCATCCTTTGATATCTCCTGCAACTCTCTCCATGACCTCCCCATAAATTGTACCTCTCTAATTTTTTTCTCTGTGTGTTTGTAGGTCTCCCTCGATTCCCCCCCCCCCCCTTTCCTCCCTCTCTCTCTCTCTGAGTGCATATGTGTGTGCATATATGCATGTGCATGAATGTGTTTGCATGTGCAGAACAATTAGAGGGCTTTCATAATCAACTACTATATCAAATAAACAAAATTACAATTAAAATACTGAGAATACATATGAAATATTGTAAATGAACATGTCATATGTTCAAATGTTAATTTAATTGATTGTGTCATTCATCCTCACTTCCATGCCATGTTTTTTTTTTTTCATGTTCTCCTTGAGAGCATTTAACATTATAGGAGAGTGACTCCAGTGGCTGGCTGAATGGCTAAGATGGCTCGGTTCTCCTAAAGGAAAACCCGGGTTTGAATCCTCAATAAGGCGTGGATTTTTTTCTGTTGGGGACAAAAAGACAATCCTAACCTGCACAGTTCACGACAACTGAACTAGCCTGGAGGCCTTACTTTCTCAGGCCCAAGACCCCCCCCCCTTGCCCTATGCTACAAGGTGCTACAGGCAGTAAAATGATAGTTTTATGGCAAGACTCCAGTCATACAGTGTACTTAACGATCACTCTTCCCATTCACCACAGCAACCGATATCTATCTAATGCTAAGACATATTTTCATCAACAAAGCCTTCCTGTAATGTCAGTATGGCAGGAACTTTCACAAGAACTCGTATTCTCTCTGTTGTATGATCCACACATGACCAGTTCTCCAGAAAATTAGCTCTTTTTGTTCCAAGCTACACACCACAAGGTAATCAAGTACTGTCTGTGTGTACCAAACAGCATATGATGTGTTTGGTAAATAAATCTGATTAGTTACGTACAACACACTATGAACTTTGTCTTATAGTCCATGTCATGTGGTATTGGTTATCATTTCTGTCTAACCATATGCGACAGACTATAAATACACACAAGATGTATATATTGCCACTTTGAAAGTAAAATATTCATGCTACTTCTTTGCAGTTTCGTCTCACTTGAACATCTGATGCAAAATACTCTAGGAATTAAAAAGTTCAGAGCCACATAGTAATCAAATTCCTCTACCACTCGTGACAACTGTTGCCGTATTTGATACTTTTTAGCCATTCGAATAGCTTGAATCTGGTGATACTATAGTTTTCCACTTGGGCCCAATGTGTTGTGATACTTGTACTAATAGTTGCCAGTCAGAAAACGTTGGGATGCAATCCTGCCAGCAGCAAAAGTGTAACTCCATACCAACACGACAACAGCAAACAGTAACTGAATAATGGCAAACAAATATATAAATGTTAATAACATCTAGAGAAAACAATGGAAATAAATAACTCATGTAAATATTCAAAATAAAGTAATACATTTATGTATAGTAATGGTGATGACCAAATGTAAATGTGTATACCCAAATGCAACAAAGTTAATAGAACCAATCTGAAACAAGTCAATGTATTTAAGTACGAGGGGAAGTTAATAAGTAAGTCACAAATGGCTGTAGAAAAATAACTAAATATGATAACAACTTGAAACCACTTAATTTGTATACATACATTGCCCTTATTTCTCAACATAATTTCCGCCAACGTTGATGCACTTATCCCATCGTTTTATCAGTCCTCTCAAACCGGCTGCATAGAACTGTGTGCTCTGTTTTCTAAACCACATTTTCACTTCACATTCAACTTCGGCATTATTCGCGAATTGTCTCCCGCCAAGGTGGGTTTTCAGAGGACCAAAAAGGTGGAAATCGCTAGGGCCTAAGTCGGGGCTGTAAGGTGGATGTTCCAGAACTTCCCACCTTAGTTGGTTAATTTTCTCCTGAGTTAATCGAGCCGTATGTGGCCTGGCATTATCATGAAGAAGCAACACTCCTCTAGTCAGCAGTCCTGGATGTTTTCTTCAAATTGCATCATGAAGCATCGATAGAACTTCACAGTACGATTCAGAATTCACATTGTCACCTTTCTTCTTGAAATTGGTTAAAAGCACTCCTTGACAATCCCAGAACACTGTCAGCATAACCTTCCCTGCTGATGGTGTAACCTTGAATTTTTGGACACAAGGCAAAGAAGGATGTTTCCATTGCATGGAAGCATGCTTTGATTCTGGCTGGTAGTCAGCATAAACAGGAAGCATTTCCTTATGAATGTCCTTTGCAGGCAGTCCTGTTGCCCACAAAAAATGCACAACAGCACATTGCTCTTTGGTTGTACACTCTGTAAGTACAGTTGCCATTTTGTTTATGTGCTGCGCATGCGCATGAGACACCTGATGAACGGGAATATAAAGTTTGATGTTGCTGTCACCTAATGACACCTGTAGAAAACACCAACTACATTTATCTGCCATCCCACAGAACTGTGTGATTTACTTTTTAACTCGCCCTCGTATTTAGGTACTTTAATAACAGCAGATGGATTAAGTAAATTAAATGTAAAATAGCCCAAGTAATGGCAACAGTTCACAAGATGAAGATATTCTCTGCAATTTATCTTTGCCAATCAAGGTAAGAAAGAGTTCGTAAAATATATATTCAATCAATCCTGATGAACAGAAGTGCAGACAGATTAGGATTTAGGTTAAAGCTGCAGAGACGTGGTTTAATACAAGAATTATGGAAACACAGTTATCAAAAAGAAAGCGCAATAAATATATCTTGAAATAAGATAACTCAAATAAAAAGAACTTGATTCTCTTACTGGTTACTTACATCAGAAGAAGACAGTTCACAGTTTTTGGGCATGTCATGAGAAGGGTAAAGCTAGAGCAGTGGTTCTCAACCTTTCTTAGCCCATGCCCCCCTTTACCATATGTTCAGAACGTCATTCCCCCCCCCCTTCAAATTTCCTCCCTATAAATTCCCCCCCACCCTTACACCTTACACAGTATACATAATAATGGAAGCTAAATTTAATAACACATATTAGAACAAGTCTAGACATCTACATAAAACGTGATTTGCGGGTCTACTTACGTTATAAAACGAATTTCATTAGGGCGAGAAGTACAGAACCGTAAAATTTAGAGGGAAAAACAATATCAAGTAACTGGTTCTTGTATTAATGCGATCTTGAAATAATCTTAATTCCCCCCCCCCCCCACCTACCCGGAAACCCTAAAATTCCCCCCTGGGGGGAATTCCCCACCGGTTGAGAACCACTGAGTTAGAGAATGTCGTCTCAATTAAAAAGTTAGAGGGGAGAGGAGGGGAAGACCAACAAAGAAGATGCTGGGCAGTTTGGTATCATGGCATGGAGGGACATCAGTATCAGAAATGATTGATAGGTCAGCAAGGCCAAATGGATAAGAATGCGTGTTCGTAAACATCCAGTGTGTTGAGGCTGAGGTAAGGGGGTTCAACCCCTACATCGGACAATTGGACTAAAATGTTGACCTATCATCCTTGACTTGGGAACATAAATTACAAGTACCTCTGAAGTCGGAGTAGGTTCGCCTGGTGGCAAGGGTCACTGTTAAGAGGTAAAGCAAATCCACATGCAAAATTCAGTCCAGCATTACTAGAATTAGTGTGTCTGGACTATGCTTAAGTTCAAAGCAAGCTAACCAAAAATTAAAATTAAATGATTGGCAGCACATGAGACAGAGGAATATGGACAGACATAAATCACTAATGCCCCAAGCCATGGACTAACTATAAGAAGAATTCAGTTGACTAAGATGTGACGCTGTTTACAAGTCAGTGTTTTCTATACTCACATCTTGTAGTATGTCAGCTTATTTTTCTTCTGTTTACAAGTCAGTGTTTTCTATACTCACATCTTGTAGTATGTCAGCTTATTTTTCTTCTGTTTACAAGTCAGTGTTTTCTATACTCACATCTTGTAGTATGTCAGCTTATTTTTCTTCTGTTTACAAGTCAGTGTTTTCTATACTCACATCTTGTAGTATGTCAGCTTATTTTTCTTCTGTTTACAAGTCAGTGTTTTCTATACTCACATCTTGTAGTATGTCAGCTTATTTTTCTTCTGTTTACAAGTCAGTGTTTTCTATACTCACATCTTGTAGTATGTCAGCTTATTTTTCTTCTGTTTACAAGTCAGTGTTTTCTATACTCACATCTTGTAGTATGTCAGCTTATTTTTCTTCTTCTTACTCAACTTGTGTGTAACATTTACACTAAAAAAAGCCTCAATTTTCTTTAGAGATGATGAAATGGACCATGGCTCACATCCAAAAGTTACGTTGCCATAGTAAAGAGTAAAGGTGTATGTTCTTAATAAAGTGACTTCAACTTACTTGCTGGTGTCCTGCCATATTTGGTTAAAATATTAAATAAATAATATTTAATACTGTTTATTTTCTGCATCACTATGGTCAGTATGCGTGAGAGTTCTTTTGAATAGTCCTTTATGACAAGGTTGCTGACAGTAATTACTGATTATAAATATTATTAATATTAATTATATAATACTATTTAATAATAATATTATTAATTATATTATAATGCCAAGATATTCAAATCAAAGGTTATGTGTATCATTATGTGTTCAATTTTTTTTTCAGTATTTACTTACTGCTAATTCAAAATCTGATGTGTACAGCATGTAAATGCATGTCATGTACAGTACAAATATTCAAATAATCACTGTCAATATGTCAGTCATCGTACACATTTCATTTTGTAATCATTTTATCATTTATTGTTCATTTAACATGAATGGGCTTGTTCATTAATGATTTGCAACAATATTCTGAATTCATATTGATTGTTGATGTAAAGTTATGTCTGTTAACTTCTAGCTGTTATCTACTTTTAGTAATTTAATTCTGTAAATTCGTTTCAAAATGAAGATACTTACGAAATTGAGAATGAAAGATACTGTCTTTTTCTCAAACTGAGGCATAATTTGCAGAAATAAAACTATCGCTCAAGCTAAAGCACCCCACTGCTAAGGAGGTTATTTTTGTAAAAGTTGTAACCCGGAAGTGTTTCCTGACCTTATTTTTCTTGTCTCAGATACCGATCCATCATCATCATCATCCACTTTTACTGGCTGTCCTCATGGGGTTGAATATTTGACGTACCGGAGCATAATGTCATTCCGTGTAATTATACAATGTCTTTATTGTCATCAATCCCTGGATGTTACATTGTAATATTTCTTTATTTGGAGATGGCCATAATTTTCGCTCGCTTTTAACTTTGAAATCAAGCGTAGTGCTGGACTGAGACGCTGTTTGTGTGCCCGTATACTATACCCGGGTTCGAAACACTGCGGTGCTGGTTTTTTCGAAAAAAAAGGTAAATGAGCCGGTCGTTCAGAAAGCAATGGCGAACTACTGAACGTAAAATGTGAACAGGAATCACGAACAGCGACAATGCTGGGGTTGACTGCTACGTCCTGTGAAGGACATGCAACTTAATTTTTTTGTTAGCTTTACCTATTAAATTAATTAACAGTGTGGCGAACCCACTCCGAGGTACTTATAATTTACGTCCCCCAAGTCGAGGACGATAGGTCTCCATATTTTATTCTAACTGTCCGGTGTAGGGGTTGAGCCCCTTACCTCGGCATCAGCACACCAGATGTTTAAGAACACACGTTCTTATCCATTCGGCCATGCTGACCTACACTTCAGTGTGATATTCAGCCTCTCTTGTACCCCAAGCTGCACCTTCAGAGGCCGCAAGGTCTCATTTCGCGATTTTTGTTACTTTGGCGACGTCCACACACTATGCAGTCGAATGAATCTTTCCACCAAATTAATTTGCTAGTGACATTTTCCACTTACACACGTGGGGGGGGGGGGGGGGGGAGAGTATTTTCTGGGGGATGCCGTGTCACACATCGGGGACATTCAGTATCTTTCTTAGTTTTGAGAGACATGCACATGAAACATGGTCACCAGTCTTTCGTTTAGGCTACTGCACGTCGTAGACGCTTGAAGCGAATTGTCATTTAGTAGGATTATCGTTCGATCAATGTTTAAACCTATCATCTAGTAGGAATAGAATATGACGGACATTAGAAGCACTTTGTCAATTTAGTGCGCGTTCGACGGACATCGTTTACCCGTAACTTGGGGGTGTGCCGATGAGTCTCAGAAGCGCTTCTGAACGCCGCATATCTAGGGGCCACCAACTCCGAGACCCTCTGCCATTTCTGTTTAGGCCAGTGATGGCCATTTATCAGTGGTTTGCTACGAGGACGTATAGCACTGGCAGCAGAAGGGCCATAATGGGTTTAAAGTTGTTGATTAAAAATACATATAATTACAGGAACATGTGTATGTACTTGTATGCTTTATAAACTACAAGAACACTTTTGACAAAGTACAACATGAACAGCTTAGCTGATTATGCGCTTTCTGGAGATATGATTAGATGGAGAAGATATACTTATTAGTAACCTATGTTGATGAGCAGGATCTGCAATTAGTAGATGCGGTTGTTGCACACAGTGAACAACTGGGGTTAGAATTAAATTGTAAAAAGACACAGATTATGATCGTCACTAGGAAGAAGGAAATACCACAATGTAATATACAAGTAAATGGGAATATTCTTCAACAAGTGAATCGGTACAATTATCTCGGAAGTCATAACATCTGATGGGAGATGCCTTGAAGAGATTAGAACAAGAATCGCCATGGCGAAAGTAGCCTTTAGCAAGATGAAAAACATACTGACCAATAAAAAGATGTCAATTGAAACGGAAAAAAAAAAATAGTGTTGAGATGCTACATACAGCTTGTATTTTGTATGGATGTGAAACTTGGACTATAAGCAGTCACGCTGAAAAACATCTGACGGCTGTAGATATGTGGTTTCTGAGAAGAATGCAAAGAATAACATGGACAGGCAGAAAAACCAATGACCAAGTACTACAGGAAACAAATGAAAATCGTAAACTGATTAGAGAAATTAGACGTAGACAGCACTCTAGACGACTACCACGATATGGACAGACCAGAACAAGTCATTATTCTGCGCCTCAGAACAGGACACAATAGATTACGCAACCACATGTATACAAAATCCAAGATTGGTGACTCAGCCATGTGCACATGTCAAGTGGCGTTGCAGACAGCAGAGCACATACTCCAGGACTGCCCAAACTACAACATATCCAGGCGAACCTTCTGGCCTAGAGAGACAACAGTGGAAGATAAACTCTATGGACCGCTGAATGAACTAAACAAGACTGTTAGATTCATACAAGAGACAACATTGCAGTTATAGACATATTTCAAGCGAACGAAAGAAGAAGAAGACGTAGACAGTCAATTTTTTTGTGTGTGGACATGTTATGAGAAGAAATAAATAGGAGAACTTGGTGACAACTGTCAAGATCGAAGGGAGCAGACCAGGGGAAGACCGAGAAGTGAATACCTGGATGGCTTGGCCACATGGCATGGTCGAGACAAGAACACTGAACTGATCCACGACTCTGATGAGCATGGCACATGACGGATGGAACTTATGTTGAGAACACGTGGCAACAATTAGATCATCATCATCAAGTGCCGTGCCGACTGACGTGTGCGTTCATGACTCTCCACAGATCTCGGTCTTTGGTTTTCTGGATCAACTCTGTCGTTGATACTCCTCCATGCCACCGTCGCAATCCATCCAGCATCATTTCTCGTGGTCTGCCTTTGCCTCTGCCTCTGCCTCTCTTCTCCTCGATCTTTCCATTTGTCGCGATGTTCTCCAGCGCCTCTCTTCTCATCACATTACCAACAAAAAAAAAAAAAGCTGTTTGTCTCTTTCTTATTGTTGTATATAATGTTCTAGTTTCGATAGCCTCTTAACGGCATTCGTTGTTAGTGATTTTGGCAATCCAAGGAATTCGCAACATTCGTCTAAGGAACCACATCTCTGTTGCATCCAATCTCTTCCTAATTTGTTCATTTATATTCCAAGATTCACATCCATCAAGTGCCAAGCCGGTAAGCGTGGGCGATCATGTTCTGCCATCTCACTCGATCACCAGAGTCGTGGATAAGCTCTGTGTTCCTGTCTCGACCATGCCACGTGGCCAAGCCATCCAGGTATTTACTTCTCGGTCTTCCCCTTGGTCTCTTCCCTTCGATCTTGCCAGTCGTCACCAAGTTCTCCAAGTCATTTCTTCTCATAACATGTCCAAAAAATTTTGACTGTCTACGTTTAATGACTCTAATCAGTGTACGATCTTCATTTGTTTCCTGTAGGACTTGTTCGTTGGTTTTTCTATCTGTCCATGGTATTCTTTGCATTTTCCTCAGAAACCACATTTCCACAGCCATTAGCTGTTTTTCAGCTTGACTGCTTATTGTCCACGCTTCACATCCATACAAAAGTATAGGTTCTATGTAGCATCTCAACACTCTTTTTCTCGTTTCAATTGATATCTTTTTATTGGTCAGTATGATTTTCATCCTGCAAAAGGCTACCTTCGCAATGGCAATTTTTGTTCTAATCTCTTCAAGGCATCTCCCATCAGATGTTATTCAGCAAAACAGGTAACAATAAGATACGAAAAATAAATGACTCATAACACATAGATATCTTACTTCTGCGTTCATCCGGAGTTTTTTCCGGATGTGATTGCGTTGTGCCTGTTTACAGCAGAGCTGCGTTCTTGCGCCGTTAGGCCGACACATCCGACTTCTGCGGGCATTTGTTGACTGGGTTAACCTTCCCGGGGGTTTCTTAGAACGTTTGAATCTCACTGTTGTGGTGTTATCCCCCATCCTAGCTGGCCCATATAGAACAGCCAAAGACATCCTGGTAAACCCTCAAGGGAAGGCAGGGGCAGACCATGGGCATTCCCCGCCATCCAAGGAGGCTTCCATACTTGCAGAGCCATCACACAGCGCTCTGGTACTGGGCTAACCCAAGCAATCGTCACGTCCTGCACATGGCTGCTTAGCCTAACTTCCGCATATTGGGCCTTCCGTTCACCATAGGCTGTTCCACCAGAAACCAGAAGAATGCAGTCTGCAGATGACATCCACACAGTGAGCTTTCGATTCAGACTTTCCACATAATGGATTTGCTATCCAAGCAATATTCCATTTCGTGCCACTAGGACACTTTTTCCACCTTTTTTGAAGCCCACACAGTGAGATTTTTATTCGGACTTTCCACATAATGGATTTGCTATCCAAGCAATATTCCATTTCGTGCCACTAGGACACTTTTCCCACCTTTGTTGAAGCTCACACAGTGAGTTTTTGATTCGGACTTTCCACGTAATGGATCTGCTATCCAAGCAATATTCCATTTCATGACTCTGGGAGTCTTTTGTAACCGACATACTTGTGGTATGAAGTGTGGCAGTCTGAATACTTCTTCGTACACCTTTAAATGTCAACATCTATGTAGTTAAAGTAAGCTACGGTCAACTTGAGCTTGTTGATATCTCCATAGAGCTTGTCCTCAAATGAAGCAGGTGTGGGCCAAAATATCTTTCTCTGTTCTGCATATATTGGGCAATTCGTCCAGCAAATGTTTTGCTGTCATTTTTCCAGTTCGACAATTACATTCATCGGTATATCCTATCTTTAGTTTATTGAACAAGTGGTATTTCAGCCTGTTATGTCCTGTGCGGAGTCTGAAGATTGCTACTTGTTCTCTTCGGTCGAGTTTGTAATATGCATAATCCTTCTGATGGCCTGGATGCTCTGATTCCCATTTGGTTCTATAGGTGCTTTTTATCAACCTCTTTGCCTCATTATAGGTTATGTCTATGTCAGGCTGTGGTAGTCGTCCGCCCTCTTTTGCTAGTCTGTCAGCCTCTTCATTTCCAGGTATACTGCAATGTGATGGGATCCACTGTATTACAACATTTTTGGATTTCTGGCATAGACCATGGAGTGCTGCTCTTAGGTCAGCTATTTATGTGCTGTTATTGCTCTTCAGTATTGAGACAGCTGACTTTGCATCTGTGAAGATAGCTATTTGCTTCTCTTTAGTTTCCTACATCAAGAGCATATCTGCTGCAGTTTTCAGAGGCTCTATCTCCGCTTTGAAGTTACTTGAAAACTTTCCAGTTGCCACTGAATGTGGTTTTTTTTCCACTCCATTTGTTAAATTTAGGAGAATTCCTCCTCCTCCATTCTCTATTGAATTTTTGGCTGATCCATCTGTATATGCATGGGTCCAATTGCTGCTTGGGTAATGTTCTTTTATGTAGTTTAGGGTTATTTCTCTTCTTTCGGTTTCATGCTGAGTGTTCTTTTTCTCAATACCAGGAATGTTTTCTATCATCTCAGGCAGTTGCTGCTGTCTCCAAGCTGGGAACTTGTCTGCATTGTAAATGGGTTTGACTGTCGATGTGTTAAGTATGGGATCTGCCCTAATCTTTCGTTTTGCAGTTTCTACAAAGTTGCTACGCTTCAGTCTTCCCTTTCCAAAACCACTAAACCTTTTATACATAGGGTGGTCTGTCAATCTTCTAAATTTTTCTGCTTGTTGCTGGGCTCTGCTATCTCTTCTATCCTGCATTGGTTGTAAATAAGTGATCTTTTCAAGTTCATTAATAGGCGTTGTCTTCAGGCTTCCAGTTATGATTCGCATTCCTTGATTTTGGACTCTACTTATTTTGTTAAAGTTTGACTTAGCTGCTGTTGCCCAAGCTGCAATGCCATATTCCAGTACTGGCCTCACCCGTCCAGTATATAACTTCTTGAGAACTTTCTCATCTGCTCCCCACGTTGTATCAGCAAGCTTTTTCATGATTGCCATTCTCTGCCTTGCTTTTGTTCGATTTTTCTCAACCTGTGTCTTCCATGTCAGGCGACGATCAAAGGTGACTCCTAGATAATTTGGATTTTCTTCATGGCGCAATATTTTTCCATTCAATACCAGCTTAGGTTGCTGAGTTTTATTTGAGAGGGAGAACACTGTGCATGTTGTTTTCTCCTCACTTATCTTCACCAGCCATGATTTTGACCAGTCCTCTAGCGCTAATAAGGCTTGCTGTATTCTGCTGTTAGCTGTACTAATATATTCTTCAGATGTCCATATGGCTAGGTCATCTGCAAAGGAGGATGTGTGTACTCTGACTGGAATTTTTTCTGTGATGTCATTTATATATGCTAGGAATAATGTTGGTGAAAGAACTCCTCCTTGGGGGACACCTTGCTCCAACAGCATCATTTTGCTTGTTTGTCCTTGTACTTTTGTCCTGGCAGTTCTGTTCTCAAGGTAGTGGCTGATCCATTTATATATTTTTCCACAAACATGCAATTTTTTGCAGTTTTACTATCAGTCCTTCCTTCCATACTTTATCAAATGCTTTTTCTAAATCTATCCAGACTGCTAGTGTGTGCTTTTTCTCTTGGAAGGCATCCTCTATTTCCTGAGCTATATAGGTTATTTGATCTTCAGTGGATCTGTACTTTCTGAATCCTGCTTGGTGTGGTGTTAAGAGTTTGTTTTCTTCCAGATGCCATGTTAGCCTGCCATTGATAATGCTTTGCATTAACTTTCCTACACAGCTAAGTAGACTGATAGGTCGATAGCCATTTGGTTCTTCCAGGTCTTTTCCTTTCTTTGGGACTGGTATTAGTATAGCTTCCTTCCATGCCTGTGGGACTATTCCTCTCTTCCAGCTGTTATTTAGGACTGCTAGTAGTTTCTTCTTTGCCTTGGTGCCTAGTCCTATTAGCATTTCATTTGTGATTCCATCCTTTCCTGGTGATTTCTTCTTTTTAGGGTATTCATTGCCTGTTCCATTTCTTCCATTGTTAGATTTGCCTTCATATATTCTGCTGCTGTCTCTGTATTTCTATGATGTATCTGTTTGTCTTTGATTGCTTTCTTCTGTTCGGTTGTAATATCAATGAGGTTTGCATTTGCATAGTGTTCCATTAGTGCATTTGCAGCCTTTTTTTCCTGTAAGCAAGGCATTTCCTTGTTTAATTGTTATTTGTTTGTTTCTAGGTCCTTCATTGTTCATGGCTTTCACTAGTTTCCATAGTTTGTTTCCATCCCTGTCAAAATTCAGGTTTTCTGTTTTTTCCCTCCAACAATCTCTTGTTGTTTGATTTACTGTTCTTTTATATTTTGCTGAGATGGCTTTGAGAGAGATATTCGCTTCAATTGTTTGTTCTCTCTCTGCTGTCTTCCTGGCATCTTCATCTTTGTCCTCCAAACTTTGTAGTTCTTCAGTCCAGTATGGTTTGTAATTTTTCCTCGCTCCTCTTGGAATGGACTCAGTGGCTGCCTGTATTATCGCTCTGTTTAGACTTTCCACCATTTGCTTTATGTTGCCATATCGTGTATTTATGTTTTCACAATATTTGTCTGTTAGTATGGCAAATCTGTCCCAATCTGCTCGTTTGTAATTCCAGCGGGGCAAGAGCTTTTGCTCCTGTGGAACATACTCCATATTCATTACAAGCTTGATTGGTCTGTGGTCACTACCTGCTAATTGGTCAAGCACATGGCGATCGATTTTGTGGAGGATGTCTCCTGTGCAGAAAGCTAAGTCTGGAGTAGAAGTGGTAAGCCATCTTCTGGAGTAGAAGCTCGGTGTGTCATCCGCTTTGTTGAGTAGATGGAGATTTAAGTCTATTTCCCAGTCCTCCAATTCATCTCCTCTTTTGTCAGTATCTGGTATCCCATCTTTCTGAACGGCTATTAAAGTCTCCGACAATAATGCAGTTTGTGATCAGTTATTTTCATGTTTGAGAGTGTAAGGTCCTTATCTGCTGGGCTATACAGATTGTAGATTCTTATTTTCACGTCCTTTATCATTATATCAACACCTATAATTTCCGTTTGGTTGTCAGAGATCACAGATACTTCGCTGCAAGGTATTGTATTTCGTGTAAGTATTAGAACTCCTCCTTTGTGTCCTTCGCGGTCGAAACGTGTGGCCTGATATCCTCTGACTGAGAATTTGTGATTGGCGTTGAGGTGTGTCTCTTGAATGCATGCCACATCTATTCTATCTTTATGAAGACGCTGTGTTAGGGAGTCTTTCTTCTTGTAAACTCCTTCGGCATTCCACTGTAGTATGTTGAGTGACCGGGGTATTTGGTCAATAGCTCTTAACCTACTCCTCTGTGCCTTGACTCCACAGCACAGGGGAAGGTGACCACCAGTAGTCATGGGTGGACCCCCTCGAGGCAGGGGGCCCGGCACTATCGCCGCCTGATGGGACTTCGCGGGATTAGCACCATAACGATTAATTTTGATTTGTGACATCATGAATTAAGTTACGTTGCACTGCTTTGTCAAGCCTGTGGCTCAGTACATCCGATTTCGACAAGCATTTTTCGGGATGCTTTCCCTAGCCTTTGACTGTCCCCAGTCTACCTACAAGGCAGCAGGTTTGTGTGTCTCTTCGTCTGGTCCCTTCGCCCTTGACCTGTCCGACATGGGTGGCCCTACCAGTAGCTGTGCTACCGTCGGCATAGCTCTTGGGGTCATTGGGACGCACAAGCCCCTCTACCTCGTCACGGTGGACACACAGCAGAGGGGACACATAGATATAAAAAGATTAGCACTTCAGGGGTGCGTGTTGTGGCTGTGGCTATGAGTTTGTATGGCACTTTATATAGTGTGTTCTCATTTATTGGTTATTTACAATTTAATGACAAAAATGTAAATACCAGTAAAAATAAATTGGCAGCGGTGGGATTCGAACCCACGCCTCCGAAGAGACTGGTGCCTAAAACCAGCGCCTAAAACCAGCTCGGCCACGCTACCGATATAGTTAAGTAACTTTATTATCTGAAAGATATGATGGAGAATACGACACATACACACATACACACACACACACACACACTCACACACACATATATCGTGATTGTAACTGTTCAGAAAGCATGCTGACGAGGGTGAGGACGGGCAGGCTTTGTGCGGAGTGGCTTGCTTCGCTTCGGAGGTCACGGGTGACAAGCATCGCCTGATCTTTTCTCCGGGGCATGCCGGTGTGCTGGGAAATTAACAGACGGACAGATTGGCTGGCTCTGCAGAACTTGGTGGAGTATTGATACATGACAAGGCAGACGTGGTTGCGGCCTTGTGGGAGCATGTGTACACCTCGGAGGAGCAAATGGATTACCATTCATTGGCATTCAAATCACTATGAATATTCCATAACAATATTAAATAGTCATTGCTGGAGTGTGACAAGGAAACGGCTATTTCCCGCCACTGAAATATCACATTACAGCATGCGATCTTCATCATTTTAGTTTAGCATGTTCCCTCAGATCTTAATACAGTAGTCGAAGATCATACAGTATACGTAAAAATGGAAGCTAAATTTAATAACACATACCAGAACTAGTCTAAACGTCTACATAAAACGTGATTTGCAGGTCTACTTATGTTATAAAACGAATTTCAGAATGGCGAGAAGTACAGAACCGTAAAGTATGGAGGGAAAAACATATCAAGTAATAGGTTCGTGTATTAAGGCGATCTTAAAATAATCATGGAATTTAACATCATGAGTACGTAACATCATGAGTACGCTTAATCTCCTCAGATCGGAGAAACAACTGTACGCAACGATCACACATAATTCAAGTAAGGGGGGCGATCGCGATTTGTATGGTCCTGAAGCCAGATTGAGTCTGCCAATGTGTGGTCTTAATCCCCCCCCATCCCCGGAAACCCTAACACCACCCCCCCCCCCCCTCCCCGAAATTCACAACCGGTCGAGAACCACTGATCTCTGTAATCTGAGGAAAGTTAAACTTTGACTCAAAGGCTAGGGAAAGCAAATGGTGCTAATCGCAACAGTCCCGTCAGGCTGACAGCGCCGAGTTTCCTCGCCTAAATGGTGACTGCTGGTGGTCATCTTCCTGTCTTGTGCTGTTAAGGCAGAGGAGAATAGAGTAAATTACATATACCAACTACCCAGGGCACTCAGTATATTGCAGTGAAACACCGAAGGTATCATTAAAAGCAAGACAAGCACCTACCCCCACCCCCTTTTCGCAAAACGTCGCCTCTATGAAGTTAAAATTGATCTGATATGCATCCAAGAGAAATACCTCAATAGGCTACCAATGGCAGATTTTCAGTCAGTCCAGATTATAACAGGCGTTTCGAAGGAGACGTGGGAGTTCTGGTACTTGCACGGAGCTCTATACCACATAGTCATCTTTGAATTTTAACAACCAAACAATGTCCTTTTCTTTCTTTAATTTCTTCTTCTTCTTCTGCGTTCATCCGGATTTTTTTTTTTTCGGATATGATTGCGTTGTGCCTGTTTACAGCAGAGCTGCGTTCTTGCGCCGTTAGGCCGACACATCCGACTTCTGCGGGTTCTTTAATTTAATCTTTCGTCTTCTTCTTCTGCTACTCCTCCTCCCCCTTCTCCTCCTCCTTTACCTCCTTCCTTTTTGTTTCTTATTACTACTACGACAACTACAACAGTTCGAGAAATACCAAATGTAAACCAGAGCAATGTATTTTACAATGACAAGTCGGAGTGGGTTCGCCTGATGGCGAGGGACACTGGTAACAGGGAAAGCTGGCCCATGCGCAAAAATCAATCCAGCCTGGATTACGCTCGTGTTTAAAGCGGGCGAACGAAAAAAAAAATCAAGTTGCTATACCGATAAGCGTGTCCCATGATTGTTTGTTATCTCACACGGCTACCATAGCCACAGATCATGTCTTTATTGTCCTAATTATGTTATTTGGTCAAGTTGTCTACGTATTTATCTTTTTGTCTTCCTCATATGTTCCCATAAAGTTTGCAGTTTTAACTAGTGAGTATGCTTTTTATATTCAATTTCTCCTCGTACCGTGTCAAACAATGTTGACTGTCTACACAACATTTTCCTAGTAAACTCGCCCTTCGTATTTTCTGTATGTCATCGTGTTTCTCGGCTGTGCACTTTAGATATGGTTTATTAGTAACTAGCTGACCCGGCCCGGCTTCACCCAGACCCTGGCGGGGATCTATCTTTCTGTCTGTCTGTCTGCTTGTCTGTCAGTCTGTCTGACCCGGCCCGGCTTCGCCCAGCTCCTGGTGGGGAGCATCTCATTTAATTCATATAAGTAGTCATCTAAGCTCCCGTTCCCGTTCCCGACTATCTGTCTGTCTATCTCTCTATCTGTCTGACCCGGCCCGGCTTCACACATTCCCTGGTGGGGAGCATCTCATTTAATTCATATAAGTAGTCAAAAAAGCTCCCGTTCCCGACTATCTGTCTGATCTATCTATCTGTCTGATCTATCTATCTATCTATCTATCTATCTATCTATCTATCTATCTATCTATCTATCTATCTATCTATCTATCTATCTATCTATCTGTCTGTCTGTCTGTCTGTCTGTCTGTCTGTCTGTCTGTCTATCTATCTATCTATCTATGTATGTTCGGCCCGTTCCCGTTAAAAATATAGATAGAATAGAAGAATAGATAGATTGATAGTAGAAAATATGATTGGAAGAGATCTATCTAAAGTAAACTTACCAAGATATCACGAACAGCCAATAAATGGTGTGCGGTGGGTTGACTGCAAACGATATGCAACTAACTTTCTATCACAAAAAATTACTTTTTTTTTTTAAACGAACGAAAATCTTTCGCAGGCCCGTCCTACATTCTGCCCTTCTTCTCTATTTCCTCTCATACATTCTTTCATTCAACATCTCTTTTGAAGCAATTCTTTGACAACTTTTTTTTTTTAAACTTTTATTGAGTGTTAAAATCGTTGCAAAGTGTATTGTTTGTGTTTTTACAGAGCGTTGCATGTGGGCTTGTAGGTGACATATGCGCAAAAAATACAAATATTTTATACATTTTAACATTTCTACATTGAATTTGTTGTAGGTGTAAAACCTTACAGAAACAACAGCATGATGATAGTGCACCGATATTATTTCCCCTGCCGCCTCCCTCTCCTGTCGACTTTAAAACCTCAAATTTCATCACCACCACTCGGTAATGATGAAACTGGCAGTATAAAAAGTCTGAACCGATCGGAGATGGCGGCAGCAGGATCAACAAACAAACGGTATCAAGATGGTGGGAATGGGAGGTGTAAACAGTATCGGGGTTTACAAGGCAGGAAGGGTAGTGGTTGCATTTATAATGTTTGTGTTGTTACATGCGTTCTGTGTATTTAGTATTTGTGTAGGTGTGTTTACGGAGCGTTGCATGTGGGCGTGTATGTGACGTGTGCATATTTTATTCATTGGGCATATTTACATGTGAAGGGGAGTAGATAGAGAGAAGGATAAACCTTTCCTTTTTTGTTTCCATTGTCACACTCTCACCCATTTGACCCACCACACTAATGGGTAATGATTGTAAAGGCAGGATAATTTTTGGAACCAAAAGGTGAGAGTGTCAGCAAAGGCAACAAACAAACCATGAGCAAGGGGAGGGGGTCACTTGGGAGATGAGGTTATATATTAATAAAGGTAAATATAATAATAATGCAAATAAAACCAAATACATCAATAATAATGATGACACACATTAACCTACTAAGGGTGATAACAGTACTGATAGTAACAGCAAGGATAATACTAGTTATGATAATGATCCCACTTTCCAAAACTGTGATTCCATTTGCTAGAAATACTAGAATGATTTTCCTAGGAATGGTCTTAGCATAGCATAGCAGGTACATATAATTGCAACATGCAATGTTCAATAATAGTAGAAGTAAAAGGAGTTGGTTATCTTTTTCTCCTTGCTTATTTTTTTTTGGGTCTTATTTGTAAGGGTTCATTCACTTTTTCCCTTCCTCTTTTTTTTTTTTTTTTTTTTTTAAAAGTAAACAAGCATCTGTATTAGCACAAATTTTTACAATCTCATTGGTTTGGTAAACATATGTGGTTTTGTATTCATTCATGTTCATTCATTATTCACTCACATCTTCTTGTTTCTTCCTCACACTCATGTGTACTAAATTTTAAAATCAGAAAGAAGAGTACTTGTGTTTACTCTGGAGATATCTGTGATATTTTGTGTTTACAACATAGGAAATTTATCCATTAGCATATTCCATTCCTTGAACACATTTACATGTGAATGGTGGTTAAACAAGGAAAAGGGGAAATCTTTACATTTTTGTTTCCCTTGCCATCCTCTCACCAATTTGTTCCACTCCACTAATGCCTTCATCACCACTATCTGGGCAATGATGGTAAAGGCAGGATAAACATTTGAACCAAACCGGTGTGGGTATCAGCAAAGGCAACAACAACCATGAGCGAGGGGAAGGGGGGGGGGCACATGGGAAAAGGGTTTTTGTTTTATTACTAATGATGACAATGATAATAATGACAAGAAGAGACATACTGAGGGTAATAATAGCCAATATAAAAACCAGCAATGGTAATAATAGTTATGAAAATGATAAACTTTTTACAAATTGTGATTCCATTTGCTAGGATGATTTTCTTTGGAATGGTGTTAACATAGCATAGCAGGTACCTACAAATGCAAACTGCAGTTTTTAATGATAGTTGGAGTAAAAGGAGTTGGGTTTTTTTTTCCTCATTTCCCCAAGCATTTGTATTTACAAAAATTTGTACAGTATCATTGGTTTGGTAACCATATGTGATTTTGTATTCATTCATTCAACACTCACTCACTCACATGATTCAAAGGGGGTGACAAAGAGAAAGGGAAATCTTTACATTTTTGTTTCTCTCACTACACCCCCACCAATTAGTTCCACTCCACCAATGCCTCATGACCACAATTGATGGTATAGGCAGGTTAAATGTTTGAAACAACCAGTTGGGGTAGTAGCAAAAGCAACAAACCTTAAGCAAAAGGGGGGGGGGGAGGACATGGGAGATGAAGTTGTAAATAAATAATGATGATATCATTAATACTTTTAAAATTAATTTTACTAAAGATAATAAGGGTAAGATAATGATAGTAATAATAATAATGATAATAATAATAGTAAAAATAATAATAATAATAATAATAATAATAATAATAATAATAATAATAATAATAATAGTATGCTAGATATGTGGTTCTATTTACTAAAATGATAATCTTAGTAGTGGTGGTAGTATAGCACAACAAGTGCATGTAAAGCAAACATTCCATTAATAGTAATTTGGAATGGGAGGAGTTGATTTTCTTTTCACCTTTTTTTCTTTTCCCCTTTATCTATAAGGGTTGAAACCATCATTTGAAACAAATAATACAAGCATTTATACTTCCACTATTCTTTACATAAGGGATTTTTCATTGGTCTTTTGACCATATGTGATCTTTTTAATCATTCACTCACCATTCACTCACAGTTTCTTCTTTCTTTCTCGCACTCATGTATACCAAATTTGTAATACAATAAGGAAGAATACATATGATTTACTCTGGAAATAGTTGTGATATTTTGTGTGTGTACATAAAGGAGATTAAGTGTGTGTTATATGTGTGGTGTTTGTATCTGGCAAAATTTCTGAAGGTCCATATAAGTTGTCTGTAGTAAGAAAGTGCTACAAGTAGTTTTATATGTATGTCCTTAGCTGTCTTTGGTATAGTATTGAGAAAAATTGCTTTATATATGTCGGTTTGTTTGCATGTGTGCGTTTGTAATGAGGTGATTGAGTGTTGCGCATGTGGCAGTAATTGTTGGACATGTATAATAAATGTGTTCCTCTGTCTCTTGTGTGTTGTTCCTACATAATTGACATTGTTTGGATATGTATGCTTCTACCTGTGTTGTGGGGGTCATACTGTATAACAGTCTATATGTGATTTCCTTAGCTTTTGGAGTTATGTGTTTGTTGTGTAGGTTTGAAAAGGTGCATGTGAAGTCAGTCATGAAGTATTTGTGTCCTCTTTTAATCCTAAGTCTTAGTGATGGTGCTTGTTCTCTTCTTCTTCTTTCGTTCGCTTGAAATATGTCTATATCTGCAATGTCGTCTCTTGCATGAATTGAACTGTTTTTTTTTTTTTCCAGTTCACACAGTGGTCCATAGAGTTTATCTTCCACTGTCGTCTCTCTAGGCCAGAAGGTTTGCCTAGATATGTTATATTTTGGGCAGTCTTGGAGTATGTGCTCTGCTGTCTGGGACGCCAATCCACTTGTGCACATGGCTGTTTCACCAATCTTGAATTTTGTATACATGTGGTTGCGTAATCTATTGTGTCCTGTTCTGAGGCGCAGAATAATGACTTGTTCTGGTCTGTCCATAACGTGGTAGTCATCTTGAGCAGGTTTTGGTGGCTTTCTGACTGATTTGATCATTCTTTTCTTTTGGTGGTATGTAACGGGCACATAAGGCTGTTCTTCTTTGGCTCCTTCCTTAGCCAATTGATCAGCTCTGTCGTTTCCGGGTACTCCACAGTGGGAAATTATCCACTGTATGGTGACTTTATGCTGACTGCTAAGTTCAGAAAGTAGTGTCCTTAGTACTGGCAATTTCCAGAGAGGAGCGCCTCGAGTACTGATTTTGCATCTGTTAGTAGCACCACAGGTTGTGTACCATTGCTGTTATTTAGTAATTTTTCTGTTGCTATCTTGATTGCCTCAATTTCGGCATCATAGTTATGGCAGTACTTTCCTGTCGGTACTCTGGCTGTGTCCCTAGTATTATTTTGGTATTCTATGTACACTCCCGCTCCTCCATTTCGAACAGCATTTTGTGCTGACCCATCTGTGTAGGCTCGGATCCAGAGATCCTGTGGATATTCTTCATCAAGGAAGCTGAGAGTGGCTGTTCTGCGCTGCACACTGTTCTGTTCTTCCTTGTCAAATATTCCTCTCACTTTAGTCTGGATTTGTAACGATAGTCTATGCTCATCTTTCCATGGAGTTCGCTCTGGAATAGTTGTTAGGGGGATACCAACTGTGGGCAGATCAGTGGTTTCTCTGCAGAGTCGTTTGGCCTGGTGGATAAAACTACTTCTTTTCAACCGCCCCATAGCTAGGTTTTCAAATCTGTTCTTCATAGGGTGGCCTGGCAAGCTGAGGAACTTTTCTGCTTGTATTAGCGTTTTTCGTATCTCTGCGCTCACTCAGTGCCTGTGTCCTCCCCATCTTCTCCATTTCCACTATAGGGGTTGATCTCATCCCTCCTGTGGTGACTCTAAGTGCTTGATTTTGCACCTTGTCCAGCTCTTGTAGTGTGGTTTTTGATGCTGAACACTACGCAGTTGACCCATATTCCAGGTGTGGTCGTATGCTCTGTTGGTAAACTTTGCTAAGTATTTTCGTACTGGCTCCCCATGTGGTTCCACTTAGCTTTCTCAGGATGGCTATTTTCCTTCTGGCTTTTGCTACTGCTTTGTTGATGTGCTTTCTCCATGTCAGCTTGCCATCAAATGTTACTCCAAGGTATGTTGGTTCTTTATCTTCTCTTAGGGGTGTTCCATTTATCTGGATGATCCCTGCCTTTTGTTTTGGAGAGGGGGTAAATAGGGTGGATCTGCACTTGTCAGTGTTTATGCTGACACACCATCTATTTGCCCATGCAGCAAATGTATCTACAGCTCTTTGTAGCAATCTGGTGGCCACTGATGCATATTCATTTGTGCTCCATAGAACCAGGTCATCGGCGTACATTGCCGCTTTAATTCCATGCGGTAGGTGAGCCAAACAAAAAAAAAATTCAAATTTGGGATG
>JACEFZ010006725.1:12500-19965 GCA_014155875.1 Cepaea nemoralis | reverse complement strand
CTTTTCAAAACTTCTAGTCATAGCCCACTTCAATGAAAGTAACTCAAGCTTAGAACTGCTTTTAAAGCGTTTCGTTCTGGGGGGCAAAGTGTACGGCTAGCGTAAGCTAAACTCTTTTTTTACCATCTTAAATTTTGCGAGAGGACAGCACCTAAACCCTGGTATGAGGCATCTACTCCAATATGAACTGTAAGGAAGTCTGGGAAGCCCAAAAGGGTGTTGATGTCAGGGCCTCTTTAATCGTTTTTAAACGCCTCGTCACACTCTGGAGTCCAAAAACCGACCTATGGGTCCTTTTCTTCTTAGTACACCGTTTGCTGCTGGTTGAGTTGGCCCCCCAAACTCATGTAGTGGTCTTGCAATATTAGCAAACTTTGGAAAAACCTTCTATAATAACTGGCAAACCCTAAAAATGCCCCTAAGTCTTCTGAGTTCTGGGCACGGGTTGCTTCTTTATGGCTGAAACTTTATCATCCATGGTTCCAATGCCTTCTTCTGAAATGGTGTGCCCTAAAACTCAACCTTTTTCTGACAAAAGTTATATTTTTCCCGGATTTAGTTTTAGCCCAAAAACTGCAGTCTCTAAAACACTTTTCAAGCCTACTAAAATGCTCCGAAAAACCCCCAGAAAACACCAAATTCATCAAGGTTATACCAACAAAATCTGAAAAAAATAGCATTCAGAGAGCATTGCATTAACCTCTGGAAGCTGCTCGCGGAGTTTGCAAGTCCCATTGGCATACGCGTATACTCATACAAACCAAACGGGGTGGAAAAAGCAGTCTTCTCTTGATCCTCTGGCTTCATGGCCACCTGGTAATACCCACTGGCAGATCTAAGTTGAAAACAATTGGCACCCCCTGGGGCATTTTGATATCCTCTACTCTAGGGAGGAGGGTATGCATCTTTCTTTGTACTAACGTTTACAGCCCGATAATCGACACATAGCCTAAGTCTACCATCCTTTTTTCTCACGAGGACCACCGGAGACCCCAAGGACTGGAATTTCCCCTAATTATCTGACTATCTAATAAACCTTGGAGATGATCTTGTACTTCTCTAAAAAATGTTTGGGAATTCTCCTATAAGGCTGCTTAATGGGGGGCTCATCTGTCAACTGGATGCATGGGTTACCCTATTGTATAGCCTATGTCAGTATCTCCCTGGCAAAAAGACTACATACCCTAACTAATAACTCCTCTAACTTCTTCCTATCTCTATCACTCCCTCAAAACTGCTAAAATTAAGGGCACCTCATCATCTTTCTCTCCGGCATAAGGCCGTTTTAAAACCTCCACTTCCTGAGCACTTACCATTTTGAAATGGTTGGTCAAATCTACAGTAGCATCTGAAATATCCCCAACTTGAGTACCTTCGAAAGAGATATGTCTTCATCCCCCAAAATTGACACTTGGACTTGACATACCCCCCGCCCAAGGTGGGAAAAAGTGTGGGAGAAAAGAAAACCCCTTGTGCCCCAAATCCCCGAGTTGGGCTGAAAATGACATATATTTTCACCCACAAATCTTACACATTTCACACTAACTGCAGTGATGGAGCGGGCAGGTACGCAAACTCTATTGTCAAAAACATTTTAACTCCGTCCATCCGACTCTGGAATCTCCTCCGCTGTGCTGCCAATTAAGAACCTACACAGATTCGGCACGACTGTAAAATTTCGTCCCAATAATGCCGGCACTTTCTCTCCCCATTGTCCATGTTTTTGGGTCAAACACCCCACAGTCCTTCACTTGTGTCCCACCCAACACAATGTCACACATGAATTCCCCAACATATGGAATCATTACGCCATTTGCGGCCGTCAACCTAACGAATTGTCCTTCTTTAGAAAAAAGTCCGGGAACATGCCCTTAAAACGGCCTCAGTAATGGTGGATACTTGAGAACCTGTATCGATGACACACTGACATTTCCCCACCTATCAAGACGGGCTCTTGGGGCCTACCACCCCAATTTAATGTCCGAGCCATGACGCTCCCCTTCTAATACTGGCTCCCAGCCTTAGAGGGGTCCCGTTAATGTTTGTCTGCACTCGCGTCTCAAGGCCCAAACCCCGATGCATCGCCAGCAACGTTGCACTTGATGTTGGTCGCTGGTAGTGAGTCTGTTCAGCCTGGCACCAATCTCAGACATCTCCCTCTGAAGAAAGTCAATTTCACCCTGCCTGGAAATAAATCGTTCTTGGTGGTACTCGACTGGCTCAGATGTGCAGGCCTACTTCTACCGTTTTTGGGACTACCTCAGCCTGCACCGGCCCATACCCCCCCGCTGAAACTCACTTTCACTGCTGAAGGTATGCTTTTACTGAATTTCCCCAGTGTTTTCATTTCTGGGTCTCACATCTACCTCTTGATTCAGCACCTATGGGGCCCCGCACCCTTCCCACGTTGTGCGCACTCCCTGACTTGAAGAAAAGTCACAGATGAATCTTGTGCGATCTTTTCTTTTAGGACAGTTTGGGTGAAACTGTCCCTTATGCCAGCCACAAACTGGTCTCGAAGGGCCTCCCCATCCAACACAGGGACACCTTGCGTTTCCCGGGCCTTCCCTCTCTTTACTCAGCATTGACCCTATGGGAGAAGTCAGGGCTGTCCCCAGCTCGCTGGCGTATTGTGAATAAAGTTGCCAGGGGCTCCCGTAGACTTTTCTTCTCACCATATATCTTTAGCAAGGCCTGTAGCATGGCCTCGGGATCTTCCTCGGAAGCATGGGTTCCAATCCCTCCTGACAGGACTGGTTATGCTGTCGAAAATAAAATCCACCTTTTCGACAGTCTCTAACCCTGCCAGCCCTCCAAGCTGACTCACCTCCCTGACGTACTCTTCTACCGATGTCCACCTTTCTCCCCAAAAAACCGAACAGGCTTTTTGGTTTTGGGACTACAACGTACCTCAAAGCCTCAGTGAGCTCGCGTGGGGGAGCTTCCACTGGGCGGGAATCTTCGGTTCCCATCGTAGAAGCTGTCGGCGACTCGTCTTGTTCAACTCTCACGCCGCACGAGTACTTCTGGTCTCCATCTTAAGGACAAGATACTATGCTACGGGTGGTTCTGCAATGGAGCCTAACTAGCTAACCTGGGTTTGCTATCTCAGAAGACTATTACCAACTATGCCAAAAATGAACCGACAAAGAAACTAACTAAAAAATCTAACTAAACCACTCATTTTGGGACCAAAACAATCCTACCAGAATAATTCTAAGGCTGTCACTATCCTGGTTCAGGCTCGCCACTTGAAAACAGAGGTTATGCCAGACTTCACTTACTGCTGAACAACAAATTCCTATACTATATTGAATACTTAACTATATTGTAATGTACCTTGTCTTTCATTGACTGCAGTCCAAGTGTGTTTACTTATTCACTCATAGCCACTCCACTAATAATAGTAATATCTGTATATTATTTTCTTCAATAATTCATACAGCCAATATTTGCCCGCTCTTACCACAAAAAGATTCTTGAACTCAATAATTTACACCGCTGTAAAAATAAAACATTAGTTCTGAATAATTATAAAGTATTACTAAGCCCCTGTGTGCCCAATTATCTCCCAAACCTGTTTAAAAATTGTCTGCTCCTTTATACTAGCCAATATTCCAAATTACCTTTTAAGTTGCCTCGAGAACAAAGGCTAGAGTTATTTGCTGAGCTGGCCTCCCCGTGTCAATTTCCAAGTGCTGTTCCTCAATCTCCCCTTTTCGTCTCATAAAACTTGAAACAAGTGCTTCTAAATTGTTCCTTAAACCTTGTAAATAACACGTCGAAGTCCAGATCGGTCCGCGCCATTTTCTCCAAGAACAAGTAACTCTCATTTGCCATTACCTGGGCATGTTCCCGACCCCTTTTATCTGTAACCGGGTTACATATTTCTTTTGTTAATTTTAGTTACTGCTAGAGAAATTTTTTAATTAAGGATTAAAGCTAGGAATCAGTATAAGATTAGCTATATTTTAAATCATTATTTTGATAATCATTTCATTATTTATACTGTCATAGCTTTACTGAACTATACATTAAAATAACCACAGTACTATAGCATACATGGTTTATAAAATTAAAAAATAATACATATAAATAGAAATATAATATAAAACAAATTAATTATGGTTACATACCACTGCAAACTTCAGGGTCTAACTACTAAACACACATTAGAAATAGGCATTGGCGCCTCGTCACTCAGTGTGGTGGACTACGGAAAAAGGGCCAGTTCTACCTGTGCGGGCCTTATATACTGGGGGTCCCAGAGTTCCAGACCAATCAGACGCCCTCTTGCAGAATTCCACCATCATCGCGAGCCGAGTACACAAACAAATATGTTAGACTCAAACCAAACACTTCCAACTTAACGGCTGCTGATTTCAAAGTAAACCCAGTCCTCTAGGCTTGACTGCAGACGTTCTCAGGGCTGATAGTTTTGATCAGGTGTTTCGTTTTTCTTCTTTCGTTCGCTTTAAGTAAAGTGTTTAAAACTCAAATGCTGTTTCTTGAATGCATACACTTTTTAATATAGCATGGGAAGAAAGAAAAGACCCAGACGATTGGCAATAATAGTACCAATAATAAAAAAAAGAAAGGCAATATGAGAGAGTGCGAAACATACAGAGGTATATCACTCTTGAGCCATGTAGGGAAACTGTATGCAAAACTACAGGAACAAAGAGCTAGACCTATAGTTGAACAACAGTTAAGAAAAGTACAATTCGGTTTCCAGAAAGGTAAAAGTTGCACTGATGCACTATTCACACTTTGACAAATATGTGAAAAAACCATGGAATATGGTGAATAGCAGAGTATTGTGTTTGTAGATCAGGAAAAGGCTTTCGATAGACTAGACAGATACAAATTATGGACCATCCTTGTAGACTATGGGATACAAGGACAGTTGCTAGAAAACATCATAGCCATGTACAGCTCGAGCCGAAGTGCAGTAAGAATACAAGAAGGTATATCATATATGTTCGCAGTCAATACAGGAGTGAGACAGGGATGTGTGCTCTCTCCTCTGCTATTTAATATCTACATGGACAGAATATCCAAAGAAGCAAGTCTTGACAAACAGATTCTGATAATTTAGAACTCTTTATTTCCAGATGAAACAACTGATCCACAGGAAACTAAATGCCTGTATTATTTGGAGACGATTAGTGCCTGTTTTATAGCGACGAGGACAGGACTGCTAAATCCTATTAATAATCTGAATTAACATGCAGCAGATACAATATAAGTATAAATGCTAGCCAAAACTGAAGTAATGCAAGTTAGCAGATCTCCTGGTCCACTAAGTATACAGATAAATAGCACAACTCTGAAACAAGTTAAAGAATTCACATATCTTGGAAGTATGATCACAGAAGAAGGCAGATTGGACAGAGAAATCGAAATCAGATGTCAAAAATTAAGAGCACTTACATATCAACTATCATCCATACTGAAACATCTAAATATACCCGTGTCCGCACAACGACAGATAATAATCATCATATTCACACCAACCCTATGCTACCAATCTCAAACTTGGACATTATCCAAATTACACTTTCGCAAAATCAACACCTGTAAAATGAGATGCATGGGAATAGCTGCCACATTAACGATCTGAGACCGAGTAAGAAATGTTATTAGACAGACAGTTGGATCAACACTTTGTGTCACATTATTTGAAAGACAGAAGATCAAGTGGTTTGACCATCAATGCAAAACCATCAACTACCAGCACTAACCATACATCAAAGAACATCTGTTACGAGAGCAAGAGGACGCCCGAGGAGAAAATGGATTGACGACATCAAAGACATTGTATAAGCACACGGAATGACACTATCCAATGCAACCCATCGATTATTCCTCCTCACGACGCTTGACGGCGACATTGGAAGATGATGATGATGATGATGATGATGATGATGATGATGATGATGATGATGATGATGATGATGATGATGATGATGATGATGATGATGATGATAAACTTCAGTGTCATTTTAAGTTCTCTAAGCGGTCCGTAATGTTTTCATACTACTGTTGTTTCTCTAGGTCAGGTGTAGTGTGCTGGGGCATGTGTTCTACTGTCTTGACCGCCATTCCACATGTACACTTGGCTGATTTGTCAATCGTAAGTTGTGCATTGAAGTGACTGCGGGATCGTATCTTCCAGTTCTGTGATGTAGAACAATGATTTGTTCTGGTCTGCTCATAATATCGTAGTCGCCTTGCACTGGTGTTGGTGGCTTTCTAATTGACATGACGCTTCTTTTAGTTTGGTGTTATGTGACTGGTAAATCCGATTTCTTCTTCCTTAACCAGTTGATCAGTTCTCCGTATATGGGCACTTCACAGTTAGAACATAACTACGGTATGTTGACTTTCCGTTGAATTCCTAGTTCTGACGGTAGCGTCTGTAGCACTCTCAATCTGCAAAATGGATTGACTGAAGAACTAATATTGCTTCTGTCAGTAATATTACGGGCTGTGAAGCAAATGCTTGTATTTCTTTTCTGCATAATAGTTTCCACATTACTGTTCTATTGGTACTATGGTGTGTCCCAGATATTACTTGTGTGTACGCACCCGCTCCCCATTTCTAACAGCATTTTGTGATGACTCGTCTGTGTATATTCAGATCCAGAAGTCCTATGGCTATTCATCATCAAGACAGCTGAAAGTGGCTCTACTGCTTTGCGCACTGCTCTGTTCTTCCTTAACTGATATTCCTCTCACTGTTGTCTGAATGTGTGCTGGTAGTCTCTATTTCTCTGTCGAAAGTTTGACTAGTTTTGATAGGGCTACCATATGCAGATAGGTCAGTGGTTTGTCTGCAGAGACGTTTGACTTAGCGTTACATCTGCTTTTTTCAACTGTTCCATTGCTGGATTTTGAAATTTGATCTTTACGGGACCTTCCTTGCAAGCCATATTCTCCCCCCTCCCCTCTCCTCCCCCTCTTCCTCCTCCTCCCCCTCCTCTCCCCTCCCCCCTTCTCCCCCTCCTTCTTTTTCTTCTGCTGCTTGCTGCCTCCGCTCCATTTTCCCAAGTTAATTGTTGGGGGAAGATGGAAAGATCTTTCACGTGCTCTTTCTCAGGGGCGTCACTAGGGGGGTGCGGGGGGTGCGGGCCGCACCGGGTGACACCATCAAGGGGTGACACCAAAATAAAAAAATTGCAAATTTGACAAAGCAGACATAGCAAAATAACAAAAATTTAACTTTGTCCGAGTTTGTCGAAGTTCTTTATTTATGTTTTACCTGAAGTATTGAAGTTATATTGTTCAATTTTTCTTTCTTATGTCCTTATTAACATTTTGACTTATTTTACAAACATTACTATATGCGATTATATATGGTACCGGAACACTCGGAAGAAGACCATGGTGAAAGTCTAGAGGGGTGACACCAAGAGTTTACCGCACTGGGTGACACCAACCCTAGTGACGCCACTGCTCTTTC
>JACEFZ010006725.1:0-10000 GCA_014155875.1 Cepaea nemoralis | reverse complement strand
CCTGCTTTTCAACCTCTCCTCTTCTCTCTGCCTGTATGTGTCTCCTATGTGTTTCTTTTGCCCTTTCGACTCCAGAGACAGTTCTTGTTATCCATTCATCTAGCATGTGTCATGCCGATAAGCGTGGGCTGTCACATTTTGCCATCTCACTCGATCACCAGAGTCGTGGATTAGTTCCGTGTTCCTGTCTCGACTATGCTGCATGGTCAAGCCATCCAGATATTTATTTCTCGGTCTTCCCCTTGGTTTCCTCCCTTCGATCTTGCCAGTTGTCACCAAGTTCTCCAATTCATTTCTACTCATAACATGTCCAAAACATTTTGACTGTCTACTCTAATGCTTCTAATCTGCTATACTATAATATACTATATATTAGTTTCTTGTTATACTATTCTCAAATTTTCTCAGTATATGTCCTATCCAGCGGCAGCCTCTTTTCTCCACCTCTTGGTTCACTGGCACGTGTCTAGTTCTCTCCACGAACTCCACTGGCACGTGTCTAGTTCTCTCCACGAACTCCACTGGCACGTGTCTAGTTCTCTCCACGAACTCCACTGGCACGTGTCTAGTTCTCTCCACGAACTCCACTGGCACGTGTCTAGTTCTCTCTACGAACTCCACTGGCACGTGTCTAGTTCTCTCCACGAACTCCACTGGCACGTGTCTAGTTCTCTCCACGAACTTCACTGGCACGTGTCTAGTTCTCTCCACGAACTCCACTGGCACGTGTCTAGTTCTCTCCACGAACTCCACTGGCACGTGTCTAGTTCTCTCCACGAACTCCACTGGCACGAGTCTAGTTCTCTCCACGAACTCCACTGGCACGTGTCTAGTTCTCTCCACGAACTCCACTGGCACGTGTCTAGTTCTCTCCACGAACTCCACTGGCACGTGTCTAGTTCTCTCCACGAACTCCACTGGCACGTGTCTAGTTCTCTCCACGAACTCCACTGGCACGTGTCTAGTTCTCTCCACGAACTCCACTGGCACGTGTCTAGTTCTCTCCACGAACTCCACTGGCACGTGTCTAGTTCTCTCCACGAACTCCAATGGCACGTGTCTAGTTCTCTCCACGAACTCCACTGGCACGTGTCTAGTTCTCTCCACGAACTCCACTGGCACGTGTCTAGTTCTCTCCACGAGCTCCACTGGCATGTGTCTAGTTCTCTCCACGAACTCCACTGGCATGTGTCTAGTTCTCTCCCCGAACTCCACACTGGTGATTCTGTCATAGCATTGTATTCCATCTATTTTGTGCAGGGACTAATTACTGTAGGTTTGTAGTCTGTTTGTAATGGTTTTCGCTGTTCGCCATGTTTCTGAAAGTGACTTTGATATGTCTATAAACGAGAGGGCTTCAAATGAAAACCTTAAATGTTTATTTGTGAGATTGTGTGAATATTTTCTGAAAAAATAAAGAGCAAATGTATATTTTGTTTTATTTGCGTTCACTTGCTTTGAGCTCAAGCGTAGTAAATACACACTATTTATAGTAGTAATGGACTGAATTTTACGTGTAGATTAGCTTTCCCTCTTAATAGTGTCCCTCGCCATCAGGCGAACTCACTAGGAGAGCTATTTGTAATTTACGTCCCAAAAGTCAAGGACGACAGGTCAACATTTTAGTCCAGCTGTCTGATGTAGGCATTGAACCGCTTACCTCAACATCAGCACAACGGATGTTTGAGAACACGCGTTCTTACCCAATCGGCCATGCGGAACTGCAAATATATTACACGTTTCGTTGTAGTCACCACTGCGTTGAATGCAAGTCCTCCAGCTCCGATAAAGTGCTTGGATTCCTGTATAAAACATAAGTCTGGAGTCACTACTCGGTGTGCCTGGCCCGGTCTTGAACAGTTTGTAATAGAAGTCACACCGTCTTGTAGCTTTCTACTCCACTCATACACTTGCTGGACTAACAGGCATGCATCACCATACTGTGCCTTCATTCATACACTTGCTGGACTAACAGGCATGCATCACCATACTGGACCTTGATTCATACACTTGCTGGACTAACAGGCATGCATCACCATACTGTGCCTTCATTCATACACTTGCTGGACTAACAGGCATGCATCACCATACTGTGCCTTCATTCATACACTTGCTGGACTAACAGGCATGCATCACCATACTGGACCTTTGTTCATACACTTGCTGGACTGACAGGCATGCATCACCATACTGGACCTTTGTTCATACACTTGCTGGACTGACAGGCATGCATCACCATACTGGACCTTTGTTCATACACTTGCTGGACTGACAGGCATGCATCACCATACTGGACCTTTGTTCATACACTTGCTGGACTGACAGGCATGCATCACCATACTGTGCCTTCATTCATACACTTGCTGGACTAGCAGGCATGCATCACCATACTGTGCCTTCATTCATACACTTGCTGGACTGACAGGCATGCATCACCATACTGGACCTTCCAACTCCACTCATACACTTGCTGGACTGACAGGCATGCATCACCATACTGTGCCTTCATTCATACACTTGCTGGACTAACAGGCATGCATCACCATACTGTGCCTTCATTCATACACTTGCTGGACTAACAGGCATGCATCACCATACTGTGCCTTCATTCATACACTTGCTGGACTAACAGGTATGCATCACCATACTGGACCTTCATTCATACACTTGCTGGACTAACAGGTATGCATCACCATACTGGACCTTCATTCATACACTTGCTGGACTAACAGGTATGCATCACCATACACTTGCTGGACTAACAGGCATACATCACCATACACTTGCTGGACTAACAGGCATGCATCACCATACACTTGCTGGACTAACAGGTATGCATCACCATACACTTGCTGGACTAACAGGTATGCATCACCATACTTTACCTTCATTCATACACTTGCTGGACTGACAGGCATGCATCACCATACACTTGCTGGACTGACAGGCATGCATCACCATACACTTGCTGGATTGACAAGCATGCATCACCATACTGGACCTTCATTCATACACTTATTGGACTGACAGGCATGCATCACCATACACTTGCTGGACTGACAGGCATGCATCACCGTACACTTGCTGGACTGACAGGCATGCATCACCATACATTTGCTGGACTGACAGGCGTACATCACCATACTCGACCTTCATTCGATGATGAATTTATATAGGTTTCATCCCTTCACTGATCGAACAACGGATAACAGAACGCTGCTCCTCTTTGGTGCATGTCAAAAGAGGGGCGGATAACAGAATGCTGCTTCGCTTTGGTGCATGTCAAAAGAGGGGCAGATAACAGAACGCTGCTTCGCTTTGGCGCATGCCATAAGCGGGGCAGCCATCATTAAACTTTCCTTATGAAGCCACCATGTTTGTCTGCACTGTGATGTCACGTGCTTAACACTCATGAGGTCCTAAACAATAATATCGGCAGTTTACGAGACAATGTCATGCTTATTGTAATTTCTAACACATTTTTAAGATTTCCGTTTGAAGCCCCCTCCTATCTCGTCCCCATACCGGTTGCTGTTAATGTTGTTGTTATTGTTAATGTTGTTCTTTGTTAATGTTGTTGTTATTGTTAATGTTGTTCTTTGTTAATGTTGTTTTAAGCAAATAAACCTAGGAACTGCGTCAGCGCAGTGGCTAACCCGCTTACCTGCTGGCTCGGCGGGTTTGAGTTCTAATACAGGCAGAGGTTTTCTACTAATTGACATGAAATTCCAAGTCGGTCCAGCCTAAATTGGGTTGGTTAGCTAATTGCATGTCCAGTACGGGACGTCGCTTTCAAGCCCACTTTTTATTTGACTCTTTATTTCCTATGCACATTTACGTTCAGTAGTTTGTCATTGATTTCTGAACAACCGAAGCTCATGCCATTGTTGTTGTACTAGAAAACATAGCTAATGACATTAGCAGCGCAGTTCCATATCCACTTCGCTGTCGCACTCAGAGGTGTATGACTGAAGCAGATATAAGTGCGCATCCGCATTCACCTGAAGCAGAAGTTGTGCTTCCGTCTTGGAGTCACGGTTGCAGACAGAATAAACAATGACATAATCACCGAAGAAGAAGAAGAAGAAGAAGAAGAAGAAGAAGAAGAAGAAGAAGAAGAAGAAGAAGAAGAAGAAGAAGAAGAAGAAGAAGAAGAAGAAGAAGAAGAAGAAGAAGAAGAAGAAAGAAGAAGAAGAAGAAGAAAGAAAGAAGAAGAAGAAGAAGAAGAAGAAGAAGAAGATGAAGAAGAAGAAGAAGAAGAAGAAGAAGAAGAAGAAGAAGAAGAAGAAGAAGAAGAAGAAGAAGAAGAAGAAAGAGGAAGTAGAAGAAGAAGGGGGAGGAATAGGAGAAAAAGAAAGAGGAAGTAGAAGATAGAGGATATAACTCTTATAAGCAAACCAGCAACTCTCCCAGCTCAACTGATTGCGCTAATCCCAAGCTCAGACATTACGTCGTGGACTTAATTTCACTGACGGCAAGAAGAGTTAGTTCATGAGAAGATGATTAAAATCCCATCAAATGTAGCGATCACAGATTATAATGCTTGAAAAAGTTTGGTTATTTGACTATTCAATTCCCAACATTAGGAAGAGTCGGCGAATAAGTTGTGTAGTCCATTTTCGGAAAGAGTGCCTTATTTTCAGATTCATCTGGACTGATCTTTGAGAGAAGACTGAAACACTTACTGTGAGATCCGAATGGGCAGGGACGTCAATGAAGAAATAAGCAGCAAGATCTGGAATACCGTGTTACATCTTTGTATCCTTGGGCATGTACAAATGTACAATGATGTTATTCCGGTCTAAACAAAAGAGAAGAGAACAGAACAGAACAATCTGTTATAGTCATGTAACGCGACTCAGAATAAGACACAACCGATTACTCACCCACATGTACGATATATGTTGAAAATGTGTCGGATCGTTGACCGGCCAATATACAATTACTCACCTGAACGTCTAAAACCATAACCCTCTTCAAAATTCTGTACTCCTCTTTGAACTGTACACACTTCTCCCAGTGGTTCCTTCATTGTTAGGAAGCACTCCAAGTAGGGCGTCTTTGGGAATGGATTAGTTTAGTTTAGTCGCTGGATCAACATCACGGCACACGGGTGCAACCCATTAGTGCTCCGTTCTCCTCCTAACTCAAACCTGAGTCTAGAGAAACCCAGCTCAGTGCACGAACTCCGTAGCACCGGCGAGGATCCTGAAATACTTTGGGTAGATTTTTAACTCGAAATTTTGCCCGGGCAGCGCCATTAGGCTACTCTTTTTCGATTTCCAACTGCCAGGGGATTTTTTACGTGCGCAACAATACACAGGGGCATCCGATCTCACTACCAAGTGAATAGAGGAAATTTTATTACTAGAAGTCCACGAGAAAAAATCCCAGTCATCATTGGGGCTTGAACCCGGGACCTCCAGCACTCGAGGCGGACACCATACCGCGAAACCACGCAGCCCCCCTGGGAATGGATTATCGTGTGCCAGTCGCGCATCCCATAATGTCTTCCCTTGTCTCAAATCGGGACCCTTTCAGGGGCACTCTTAGCTTGGGGAGCAACCAAACATCGCAAGGAGCAATGTAAGGAGACTAGGGACACCGACAAACCAGAAGAATATAGTGTTTTGGCCAAAGAAGTTTGAATCCGTTGCGAAGAATCACCTTCGTGATGGCGTGAAACACAAACGAACGTGACTTTGGGTAACAGGAAATTGACTTTTCCATCATGACAACGCACCTACCCATGCCTTGCATTCTTTCCGTCGAATACACCAAAACTGAAAATGAGATAGCTGCCAGCAGTCTAATGAGTATCCAACGAAATTATGATAAACCTTGGAACAAATGTCAAAAGAATGCCGCTGCAGATCTTCACAATTATCTAAATCTGAATCATAATTTAACTGATCTAAAGAGAAGAAATCTTGATTCTTTCCAAAAACTAGAGAAAGACAGTTCAACTGTTTCCAGCTTAAGACCAGTTAGCCTTACGAGATGTCTCTGCCGAACAACGGAACGCTTCATCAACCTCTGACTACAATAATACACTGAAAATGAAAGCATCCCTATGTCCCAGCAGGCAGGCTTCACGCAGAGTTATTCTCCAGAAGATCAGGCAGCCTAGCTTTCCCAGGAAATTGAGAGGAGGGGGAGAAGGAGGGGGAGGGAGGGGGAGGAGGAGGAGGAGAGGGGGAGGGGGAGGGGAGGAGGGGGAGGAGGAGGGAGGGGAGGGGAGAAGGAGGGAAGGGGAGGAGTAGGGGGAGGAGGGAGGAGGGGGAGGAAGAGGAGAAGGAGTAGGAGGAGAAGGGGATGAGGAGGAGGGGGGAGGAGGAGGGGGATTATAACGCATATGCCTGTAGATAACTGTAGCGAAAAGGTCCACCTATTTGAGAAATACGCAACAATTTTACATATATAGCAATGCTATTAAAAGTTATGTCCCCTCGCTATATATAAATAATAAGTAAATTAAAATGTTAAATTTTATTAAGTAAGTAGCTGTTTGTACACTAACAAACTATGACAGTTGGCAGCACCGGAATGAGAAGAAGACGTGTAGAAAATTTCATCTCAATCGGATGGACCGTTCGCGAACGCATAAACAGCATGCATACATACACACTTACAGACAGACATAGCATTTTATATATATATATATATATATATATATATATATATATATATATATATATATATATATATGTGTGTGTGTGTGTGTGTGTGTGTGTGTGTGTGTGTGTGTGTGCCATGCCGGAAAGCGTGAGGCGGTCATGACTCGCCATTTCACTCGATCACCAGAGTGGTGGATCAGCTCAGTGTTCCTGTCTCGACCATGCCATGTGGCCAAACCATCCAGGTATTTTCCTCTCGGTCTTGCCCCTTGGTCTGTTCCCTTCGATCTTGCCAGTTGTCACTAAGTTCTCCAATCCATTTCTTCTCATAACATGTCCAAAAAATTTTGACTGTCTACGTCTAATTTCTCTAATCAATTTACGATTTTCATTTGTCTCCTGTAGTACTTGGTCATTGGTTTTTCTGTCTGTCCATGGTATTCTTTGCATTTTCCTCAGAAACCACATTTCTGCAGCCATCAGATGTTTTTCAGCTTGACTGCACATTGTCCAAGTTTCACATCCATACAAAAGAACAGGATCTATGTATCCCCTCAACACTCTTTTTCTCGTTTCAATTGACATCTTTTTCTTGGTCAGAATGTTTTTCATCTTGCTAAAGGCTACTTTCGCCATGGCGATTCTTGTTCTAATCTCTCCAAGGCATCTCCCATCAGATGTTATGACTGTTCCGAGATAATTGTACCGATTCACTTGTTGAAGAATATTCCCATTTGCTTGTATTTTACATTGTGGTATTTCGTTCTTCTTAGTGACGACCATAATCTGTGTCTTTTTACAATTTAATTCTAACTCCAATTGCTCACTGTGTACAATAACCGCATCTGCTAATTGTTGCAGATCCTGCTCATTGTCTGCGATCAATACTGTATCATCTGCGTATCTAATGTTATTGATGTTTCGTCCTCCAATGCTGATTCCATTTATATCTTCTTCATTTCTGAAAATATTTTCACTGTATAGGGAAAAAAGATCTGGAGACATTACACATCCCTGCCTAACACCTCTCTTAATAGGCTGATATTGTCCCACTTCATTATCAATCCTTATGGCAGCTTATTGTTTCCAATATATGTTTTTTATAAGTCTAATGTCTTTCCGATCAATTTGTAGATCTGCAAGCATATCCACCACGTTGACATGTCTAACTCTATCGAAAGCCTTTGTGTAGTCAATAAAGCAAAGATGTATATCCTTGTTTACTTCTATAGCACGTTCAATAACTGACCGCAGCATATACACAGCATTTACTGTACCTTTCCTTCTACAAACCCACATTGTTCTTCTCCTATTTCAGGTTGTATTTTCTTCCTCATTCTTTGCATGATAATTCGTAGCAAAATCTTTGTGATGTGACTCATTATACTAATTGTTCTATGTTGATCACATTCCAAGGCTCCTGATTTCTTTGGGATTGCAATAAATACAGAGTTACATAATTCAGAAATTATATCTCCAGTATCATATAATGTGTTCAGCAGTCTGGTGACTTGATCTATTCCATATTTTTCTAAAGCTTTAATCATTTCTGTTGTGATGTTATCTGCACGGGGGGTCTTGCCAGCTTTCATATGTTTAAGAACATTTCGAACCTCCATCTTCGAAATTGGCGGTCCTTCATTATAAAATCTAATATCATACTGTTCCTCTCTGTTACCATCATAAAGGTTTTTCACATAATCTGTCCATACATGTAGAATCTGATCTTTTTCTATTATGATTTTGCGATCTTTAGTTTTTAGACAGCCTGCTGGTGTACATGTTCTTTTATTAATAGGTTCCCGAATTCTTTTGTGCATTAATTCGATATTTTGACTGCTGTGTTGTTTTTCAACTTCTAAGCATTTTTCCTCAAGCCATGCTTCTTTTGTCTCCTTACATAATATTCTGACTTGTCTGTGAATTTCTTCATATTTGGCAGAATTATTTTTGTTGAGTCTTCTTGTTCCCATTAGTTGTAAAATGTCTTCAGTCATCCATTTCTTACGACCCACCTTCTTTAATTTTGGAATAGTTGATTCTGCAGCCAGACTGACTGAATTCTTCAACATTTCCCATTGATCATCCACATCCTGGAATAGGATCTCTAGATCAGACAATATATCAAATCTGTTCTGTACTTCTATGTTGAATTTGTGTTGTATTTCCTTGTCATTACTCAATGTACATAAATTATATGTAGAGCTTCCTGTTATGTACTCGACTTTCTTTAACTTTATCCTCAATGTTCCTATAAGTAATCTGTGGTCACTATAACAATCAGCACTGGGAACTGTTTTTGCTATTGTTAACGCGTTTCTAACTCTTCTGCTAATAAGAATGTAGTCACTCTGGTTTCTAATCCTGCTATCAGGACTCATCCATGTCCATAATCTTCTACGGTGCTGCTTAAACCAGGTGTTTCCTACAATCATTTCCTGCTCTTTTGCCCACTCTACGAGTCTGTATCCTTTTTAATGTTTCTCTCCTAAACCATAGTTTCCTACTGTGTATCTATCACATTGATTTCCTACTTTTGCATTGAAGTCCCCTATTATGGTGTGTTCTTCTGAATTTTTACATTTCTTTAAAGCAGACTCTATGTCATGATAACACACCCAGACAACATTATTCTATGCAACACATTGCCAACATGCAAGGACTACTAATAATTGATCACCCCGTGTTAATAAGCAACTGCTATAGAACAAAGTCTGATTAAAACCCATCTATAAGATGCAGACATGTGAACGCTCAGCCTAAGGATGGATACTTTCTCTAGAGGATCAACTTCACTGCACCTGGTGTTATCCCATATGGCTTCGTCTCTTTCTGCTGGACGTCATGCACGAACTAAGTAGCTCCAATGAAGACCCCCAAGTGTCCGAGAAAATTGCACTCGTAACCGAACGCGCAACCTTTAGAGCGCTAAGAGAGGGTGTAACCACTTAACCATGGACACATCTTTAAACTATTTGTTCAGCTAGGGACTGAACCCTGGACCTCTCGCGTGTGAGGAGAGCGTGATAACTACTATACTACGAAAGAAAGAATGCTTAAGCCAGAGGTTTAAGGTCAGAACACACGCCGTTTCTCAGCAGCTGCGACTGTTTCTTACTGTTCTTCTGCCATTCTTCACCGTTGCCTTGCTCGTTCCTATTTACAGCATATGAGATTACGGTATGTGAATCTTGGAATGTTAAGGAACATATTAGGACGAGCTTGGGGGAAGCAGAAAAGGTGAATTCTGAAAGGAATGTTTAGAATATCTCAGACTGCTAGAGTAACTAGCAACCATCTTAGAATATGAAGGAACAAATAAGGATGAGCTTGGGGGTCGCTGAAAACTAGCAACCATCTTAGAATATGAAGGCAAAAAAAAA
>JACEFZ010006724.1:0-24089 GCA_014155875.1 Cepaea nemoralis | reverse complement strand
GGCTGCGCCAAAGACCATGGTAAAATCGGCGGAATGGAGGATGCATTCAAAGGTGATGAAATGCGAACTTGGTTCTGAAACAGAGTGGACGGCTGGGAAGGCAATGTACTACAACTGAAAGCTGTCAACGGAAGTTCGAATTCCTGGCTTATGGGGTACAAGCCGAGACTTGGAAGGTCAACTTTGATGTCGTTGTCTGACCGGAGTACGGTGAGATCTGTTGAATACACGTAGACATGTGGAACTTACAACTTGTAACACTTCTGAAATATTTTGCGTGATAAAATAACACTAATCAACATCATCATATAAGGGGTTCTCTGCAGAATGTCACGCTCATCAAGGCCCATCGAGAAGTGTCTCAATCATTCCCCGGTTCTTCTGTCTCATACATCCTCATGCGCAAGGTGTCCGAAGCGTCCTGTGATAAACTTCGTGCTGATCGACCCCTGCCTCTTGTCCCAGAAACTACACACTCCATAACTGTTCTCTCCAAGCCACTGTAACGTTTAATATGGTCTATGTACTTCAGTTTCCGAGATCTGTTGCTGTTTATGAGTCAGTCTTTCTCAGTGTTAACATCGTGTAGAATGTACTTCAGTTTCCGAGATCTGTTGCTGTTTATGAGTCAGTCTTTCTCAGTGTTAACATTGTGTAGAATGTACTTCAGTTCCCGAGATCTGTTGCTGTTTATGAGTCAGTCTTTCTCAGTGTTAACATTGTGTAGAATGTACTTCAGTTTCCGAGATCTGTTGCTGTTTATGAGTCAGTCTTTCTCAGTGTTAACATTGTGTAGAATGTACTTCAGTTTCCGAGATCTGTTGCTGTTTATGAGTCAGTCTTTCTCAGTGTTAACATCGTGTAGAATGTACTTCAGTTTCCGAGATCTGTTGCTGTTTATGAGTCAGTCTTTCTCAGTGTTAACATTGTGTAGAATGTACTTCAGTTCCCGAGATCTGTTGCTGTTTATGAGTCAGTCTTTCTCAGTGTTAACATTGTGTAGAATGTACTTCAGTTTCCGAGATCTGTTGCTGTTTATGAGTCAGTCTTTCTCAGTGTTAACATTGTGTAGAATGTACTTCAGTTTCCGAGATCTGTTGCTGTTTATGAGTCAGTCTTTCTCAGTGTTAACATTGTGTAGAATGTACTTCAGTTCCCGAGATCTGTTGCTGTTTATGAGTCAGTCTTTCTCAGTGTTAACATCGTGTAGAATGTACTTCAGTTTCCGAGATCTGTTGCTGTTTATGAGTCAGTCTTTCTCAGTGTTAACATCGTGTAGAATGTACTTCAGTTTCCGAGATCTGTTGCTGTTTATCAGTCAGTCTTTCTCAGTGTTAACATCGTGTAGAATGTACTTCAGTTTCCGAGATCTGTTGCTGTTTATGAGTCAGTCTTTCTCAGTGTTAACATCTTGTAGAATGTCAGCCTGTAATTGTGAACAACTAACTTCCCTCGAAGGATTCCTCCAAGGCAAAGGGCTATAACTCTGAGTAAGCTTTCTTACTTCACTATTTTGCCAGGGCGGTGGTTTTACAGCCTACTCTTTGCTATATTGAACCGCATACGATTACAGAAATTACCCCAGGATGTGTGTCCATTCCGAGGATGTGTGTCCATTCAGAGAATGTTATCCCATCTTCATGACACATCTCATGAGATCAGTGAGGGATGCGATATCATTGTATGTATGTGTTTATTATAAACGTTTCCAGCCAGATGGTGGGGTTATAATCAGGCATCTTCAGAGACTGAGCACGTAATCGTAACTTCAAACCCTTTAACGTTTACGTCTACACTAGAACACAGCATAAGCACCATAAATAATCCGCCGTAAGTCCCTGCAATCATTTCGGAAACTGACAAGGATGATGCTGTACATTCCCACCAATACCTTGGTTAGTGCACCAGCAGTAGCTTGACAAGCACGCCTGCCCGCCCGATCAGTGGTCATGTATTGGAATCACGACCGAGGAGAATTTGTTAAAACTTTATCAAGCACAGATGTGGATCCAACCTAAAATGGTATTAGGAAATATCCTGGGAAGAAAAAAGGGGGTGTGATATAAGCATCACCACTCATCGGGTACCCACTGATCTGTAAAACAATGGGGCAAGAACCATGTACCTAACGTGCCTACGGGCATGGATAATTGTATTTTATGTTACTTTACTTTCATTAGAAGCAGCTATTCTTGTTGTTTTTAGGTCGTTACAACACCTGATAAATCTAGTGTTTTTGATGTACATTTGAAGTTATGACAATGTCAGTCACAGTGAAACAATTGAATGTTGTTTGCGTTTTGAAAACATTACTTGCTCTTCATCAGGCTGACGTCACACCGTTAGTCACAAACAGCACGTATTCAGGTCAAATTACGCCATATTTGTTTCTATTTGAAGAATTGCCATGGTGTTTAACCCTTTGTTTTTAAACATTCTGAGTTGTCTTGTAAAATAGAATAACCGTAGTATTTATACAAATTTTAAACTTACGAAAAGGACTATTTAAATGCATATATAGGTTCTCACCAGAATTGTAACGTATGTTGCTGTTGTCACTGTCATCAATGTCTCGACACACCAGGCCTGGCTCATCATTCATATTAATGTTGTTGTTATTGTTGTTATTTTCATCGATCCAACAATGTTCGATGAAATCCGAGTTAAGCACGCCCGGAAGAGTTTTGCGACGACTGTCGACTGTACACTTCTGACTCTTAAAGGACTCTTGAATGTTAACAAAACAATTAATCAATTTTATTATCAACAGACCATTCTATACTTTAAAAAAAAAACAGAAAAAACTTTGATCAATTTGATTCCGAAGGAATCATTGAATATGAACTAGAGCATTAATTAATGTGGATCGTAACTATTGAACATAAACAATGGATTTAAGCAGTTTATTTTTCACAAGTGATCATTGAAAGTAAACAATGCCTTTATTGAGGTAGATCCTAGCGAGTCACTCAATATAAACAAGACCATTCGTTTGATTCTTAATAGACCAATGCATGTAAACAAGGGTATTAGTTTGATTCGTAATAGACAGTTGAATGAAAACAAAGATATTTATTAACATGAAGTTTAACGGGCCACTGAATATAAATAAGGACATTAGTCAATGTGATTCTTATATTTGTCAAAAATCTACCCAAAGTATTTCAGGAACATCGCCGGTACTACGGAGTTTGTGCACTGAGCTGAGATTCTCCGGAATCAGGGTTGAGTTAGGAGTAGAAAGGAGCATTTATGGGTTATACCCGTGTGCCGTGATGTTGATCCGTCGACTAAACTAAACTAAACTAAACTAAACTAAACAGACCATTGAACGTAAACAAGGGCATTATTTAATTTGTTTCTCAAAGGATTCTTTAATGTAAAAACGCACATCAATCATTCACTATAATGCGTCTTTTTTCAAGATGCATACTCTGTCGATTTTGTCTAAATTAACACCTGGCAGACTTAAATAAAAGTAGACACATCTGAAGCCCATCAAAAGAACTATGAAAAATACACTAGATACGTTACTTTTATATTTATATTTTCATGTTGTGTTTTTCATTTAGTTGTATAGGTTTGCGTCCTTTTCTTTTCTTCTGTGTTGACGAAGGCTTTAGCCGCAATGTCCATTTGTTTATTTGTGATCGTGTTCTAGTTAAGCTTACCTTCTACTTCTAGTTTTATGTTGATTCATATTTTAAAAAAATACACGGACAATATGGAGATGGAGAGAAAGAGAGAAATCAGGAATGTAATGAATGCATGGTATCAATTACCAGGTGTTTGTAAAGTCTTCCTACACTTTCTGTGTAGAAAAAATTTGAAAAATTAAGTACATGATGTCATCAAAAATTGTGCTCCACAATCCATCGTGAAGCAATATGCAGCGAATGGCTTTCGTCTTCTGGAGTAATTCTTTGCACTCCAAGCAGACTGGTGTTATCAACGGAAGAAAGAATTTTCACAAATGTGTTCTATATCAAAGCGTAGTGGCACTTTATAAACACCCGGTATAAAAAACAACATGAACTCTGAGAAGAGATCTTGATATACAAAAGATAGAAGCAAATACGCAATAAAACGACACCCAGAAAGTTCAAGCTCTCGTATTGTGATCAATAAAAGACACCTCTTATAAAAACCATACTTGAAGGTAGTGTTGGAGGCAAGCGATCAAGAGGTACACAACGAATACAAGTGGGAAGATAACATCGAGAGATGGACGAACAGCAATCTGACATAATGTACAATCAACGCGACAGAAACACAGTGTTAGGAAATCTAGGCAAGTCAACATTCATTGTGAAGACGGTACTTGATTGATTTATTGATTGATAGTGATCAATAAAAGAGTCATGCTCCGGGAAGAAACTGTAGAATAAAGTGTTTTCAATGGTCAAAGTAACGAACGAACGAACGAACGAACGAACGAACGAAAATCTTTATTTTCAAAGGGTTAAGAATTGGGCACGCAGGCCCGTCTGTCATGCTGCCCTTCTTCTCTATTTCCTCTCATATATTCTTTCATGCAACATCTCTTATGAAGCAATTCTTTGACAACAAAAGAACAATAAGCGTTATAACGCATGAAAAATAATCAATAACACATGACTCATTAAGGCAATGTTTAACATGGGCATTATAAATACCCAAGGAAGGTGTACCGTACCATACATATGGGAATGTTTTTTTTTGCTAGTTGTCGTTCGAGATAATTTCAAACTATTATTGTTGTTGTTGTTGTTGTTGTTGTTGCTGTTGTTGCTGTTGTTGTTGTTGCTGTTGTTGTTGTTTTTATGGGGGTATGTAGTCTGTCCTGAGGTAGTGTTCAAACAGGTTGCGACTGTATGTATAATGATTGGTGGTGTCTTTGATTATTTGTGGAAGATTTTTCCACAATTGAGTGGCAGAGTATGCTAAGATTGTTTTATATACCGGTAAGTCTATCCTAGGTTTAGGGATGCCAACGAGCCCTTTCTGACGTAACTAGGGGTATTGAGATGCGGCTACGTTGACACTCTTTATGAATTACACACTGATACACCGTGAACACAACTCGTCACCACCGAGTGATAGAATGACATCATGTATTGTTTCTATGCGACACCATCACTGGATATTCAAAGGTACATGTACACCCACGACATTTGTTTACACACTGATTGTAGTACGTCCTGCTATCCAGGCTATCTAATCAACTACAATGGTCTACACATACACTCTTCTACCCTACTTACAGTCCTGTTACACATGGTCGCATGGCGCCTACATTCACAGGCCGGCAACCTCTGCCCACGGCACACGACTCGACTCCGTCCTGTAACATGTCCACCCGCCTGGTCGCGGCAACGCTGTTCTCATCAATCGGTACACTCAGTTACTTGCCGTCGACGATTCTCGGCGTTTCACGCCACAAGGGATATTCAGTTCTCAGCCGACACACTTCTCTGCTTTCGTGATCTGTCTGTCATGGCTTCCCAACTCCGACTGACTCCCTTTGTCCGTGCGCCCTGCTCGACCCTCCTAATCACGTGGCCTCCTCCTCGCAATTCTATTGGCCACTATCTTTAGCCCGTTACCGGTGTCTTTTCCCTTATCACCTCCGTGATTATTTATCACTATTAATGTTTCAACAATCTATGTTGCTGTTAACCAGGTCTTAAGTAATCTGACTCATGGCATATGCCCCCCGCAATTTCAAAAATGTTCTACATTTTTGGGTTCTTCCTTATCTCTACACTTGACATGAGTCAGCTTGGTCGCACATGCCTGTCCCTGGTCGCACATATCTGTCTACTGCCTCATGCCTTTGAGCTTGCTTCTCAGTTCCCTTTAACTTCCCTCTGTGTTACGTTGATATTCTGCCATACCTTCACACAAATTATAATGTCGGACACGAATATCCGTCTATTCCCAAATAGACCTCGTGTGGCCTCAACCCCCTTTGTATTCGGCAAGTTGAGGACCAACCTACTATGAGTCCCAATGTCCCACCCCGGACATTCCCATAAGGTTCCTCATTTATACCTCGGTACAAGCAACTGACACCCTCCCCAGCCCTTAAGCCCTGGGTGCAGGAACGTGTGTATTGCAGACATATCAATTTCACCCATATTTTGTTTAAGCTCTATCTTGCTCCTGAGTAGTCTATGCTACGACTGTGGATCTCTTTGGTGTGAGTACCTATGACTCTTGTATTTGTCTTGTCAACGTGTGTGCGTGGTCAGCTGCCATTAGTTACTTGTGCTCTATGGCTATCTATTCCCTTCATTTGCCTTATGTTTATGCCTGGTGTTCTTACTACCAACTTTTTCCTTGTAGTGTTCCTAATACCATGACCCTTATATACCTTTATATACATCTACTGCCATGCTGAAGTACTACATGTTGAAATCTTATATGTACACAGTACTACCACTTGGTACTATTATCAATGGTACTACCAATAATCCTACTACACTATCCTTGTATCCTTTCCTTCAATTTCACTTGCACTCTGTTCTCTCTCTCTCATTTCCTCTCTTCATCCTTTCATCGTTTGTCTTTCTCTCTCTCTCTCTCTCTCTTTTTTTTTTTTTTTTTTTTTGTACTTTGTCTTACAACACACATACTAGAATCTCAAATGTTCCGTCTATGCCTTTATGCTTCCTGTATACTGGTGTGCAAATATCCCGTTGCATCCCGGTTGTATTCAAATTAATTCTCATTGGCACAAATTCCTACTCTCAGTCTTCTCGTCCCCTTTTTCTCACTTCGCTGTCACTCCTCATGTTCTCATGTTATGTATCTGTTACCACCATCACATAAGTTTCTCCTACCAATTGTACATGTCTGTCTTTCCAATTTACAATATTGTCATAAATCTGAATAGTATATAAAATTGGACTCACATGTAATATTTCAAGCACTATTCAAACTTTCACTCGCCTATCACTATCATCTTTGTGACATCAATATGTATCACTGGTAGTAATGTCTCAGTTACCTTCTTCTTCTTTTCTTTTTATGTTATGGGTGTCATCTGTGATATATCGTGGTTTTAGACCCACTGTCAACCTTCCTGCTCTGGTAGATGTTGATCCTTCTTTTTTCCAGTTATGATCATTCATCAGTTTCTAGCATCTCTAGCACTGACATCTCATTTTATACGTTATGTGTTACAATCAGGTAATAGTACAATCAACACTGTTACAATTATTGTTAAAATTACATGCATACTGATTACACATATACATGGCATGATGATCATGATCATAAGAACGTACTGATGTTTATGGATGTACTTAAAGTCATTAAAATTATATTTATCTCTATCTACGTATATTATGAGTTTTGTTTATTGAATGATTGTGAATGTTATTAACTATTACTCCCTTGGTTGGTTCTGGCTGGTATCTGTCTTCGCTAACTGTATCTTCTACCCATCAGATTCCCAATCTTCCTTGCGTCTGTCGGTCTCAGCCTCTTCAGTCAGCTAGTGAGGTAGCATCTTTGAGGTACCTTCGACATTATCTCTTCTGCTCAGTCATTTACACCCCTTAACTATCTGAAATTAACAACAGCCTTGGGTGTATATATATATCCATACATACATATTTACATTCACAATGGCATATTATATTACAGCTATCCTATCACATTTCCTACATTGACATGTTATCCTGGTCAGTACCACAACGTGCCAACCACTGGACCACTCCCCTTGTATGAACGCATGGTTTCCTAGATGATAGTCTTACCGTATGCCCTATTGTACTATCGGGATTTTGTCCCTAATCTGACCAGATCATTTTATCATATAGTCGGTGTAACGTTTCTTAGGCCATGTTATTGCTAGCATTCACAGACTTCATGTATATATTTTAACCACACTATTACACCTCTGTACTGTTTGTATGTTTTTTTTCTCTGATGACTTTACCACCTCATCATGTTACTTCAATCAACATTATACCTATCAATGCATTCATTCTACTACAACAATTCTACCTGTACCAATCACATACACATAGCTTTTATACACTACAAGTATATACAACATGTATACGACATAAACATAAATATGACATGTATATACAATATACCTATCCTACGATACGAGTTTCACGTAGGAACATGTGATGTCTCCTTAACATGTAGTATTGTACAATGATTTGCATCTTCTTGTGTACTATATGTTGTTATTGATTTGAACTTATCTATTTCTTTTGTCTTTTCTTTCCTTTCCTCATCTGTTAACCCTATGCTTTTCCAATACCTATTCCAATTCCTTATTTTGATGTCCTGTGTTCGTTTATTTATTTGATCTTTTGGAATTTCCTCTTGTTGCCATTGTGCTAACAGAGCGTCTGTGTCAATGTACCGTACGTGTGGCCTCTTTGGGGAATTTCATTCTCCCAACCCGATTCTGTGTAGTCTGTAACATCTGTTTGTTTTATCTTCACCTTCTCTTTGACCTTTCTTCTTGACTGTTGTTCTTGTTTCATACGCCCTCTTCGTCCTGTAACCTATACCCAGATACTGACCTACTCTCTTGTGCTAAACATGCTTGTTGTACCATTTGTTTTTCTAACCTGTTAGCACATGTGTGAGTCAAGTATGGCATAAAAAATTGTTTCACCATTGCTGTGCTGTCGTTGAACTGTGGACAATCCACTCTAAAGTTTTCCACACCAAAGACTACTTTCTCCTTTTCGTACTCTGTTAGGATCTGGCCTAAAATTTAATGTATCCCATGTCAGTTCTTGCTGTGTCAACTGTCTTAGCTCTTCGCGAATATCAACTGGTCCATGCCTATCGTCCATGATTGTGTCGTTACCGTCGGGACACATTCCCTGTACGGTCCCTGTACTAGGGTCCCTTGTTTGTCCTTGAATTCTTCTGTATTCTTCGCCTGTATGGTAAATGTCTGTTCCTATGTCTGATGGGTCATCATCTACTTTAATTTTAATGTCTTCTGTCGGGAATGTCCATGCCGCATCGCAATCTGCTATTTCTAAGTTCTCTTTTCCCCATTTGTTTATGTCCTGGGGTGTGCACTCTTTGACCTCTGGGATATTGTCCAATATTAGCTCCGTTGTGGGATGTGGTAACACTGCCGCTTTTTTCCGCCCTTTGTAGTAAGGACAGTCAATGTCTGTCCAAGCTACTCTATACTGCTCTAACGCCCCGCCAAATGTTCTGCACGTCACTCTGTTGTCTGTATAGTCTTCTTCTCTTACCATCTTCCTGTCTACCCCCACAATTGTTGTCCCTGTGTCTCTAACCATTTTCACTGCAAAACCATTCACTAATGCTCGTCGAACGTCCAGATTTTCCGTTTGTTATGTATGCAGAGTTGGCTTCCTGCATATACACTTTGTTATCAGTCATGTCGCCCTGACAGTCATATATGTGTGTTGCATTTGTGTCTTGTTGTTCATCCTCGTCGCTGCTGGACGCCATGTTGGTGTCTTCATTCAGTTTTCTCAGACTACACGTCCTTGCCAAGTGGCCATAGCTTCTACATAACCAGCATTTCAGACTGTCTCTATAGTCTGCATACCTATTGTTTCTTCTGACCGACATATTCTTGAGGTATGACTTATACTCAGGATTTCGGTCGCACATTTCCAACGACCCGTGTTGGCGATCACAATATTTACATTCTCTTACTGGGCCAGTTCGAACTACGTCCGCTTGTCTCGGTGGGATTTGTGTATATCTATTCATTGGTTGATATTTACTTCTGGGTCCATATGATTGCCTTCGATCAGAGAACCTGACAGCTGCTCCTACTATAAGTTCTGGCTGTGCCCCCTCTGCAAAAATCTCCCTATGGGCATTATAATACGCCTAACCCTTGGACTCCATTTCAGATATTGTGGTGCATTTATTTTCAAGCAGGAACGTTGCCATGGAGTCTGGCACAGCTGAAATAATTTTATCTCTCAGCATCAGGTCTCTGTGCTTTTCGGGGTCGTTGCCTACTCTAGCTGCCTTCAGCCATTTGTCATATAGAGATTGAGTTTCGGCCATGAAATCCATGAAGGTTTGGTTCGACTTTGGAGTCAGCACTCTAAATGCGGTTCTCAGACCCGCCTCATCTAAACTAAAATGTGCCAAGACTCTTTCCTTGACATAGTTGTAATCAGTTCGCCGATGCTCTGGGATGCCCTCTACCACCTTCAATGGCTCCAAGGCCAAATGCTTATGGAAGAGGATCGCCCACTCTTCAACTGGCACCTTGTAGTGGTTCATCAACACTTCGAAGTTGGTAACCCATGCAGAGATGGAATCCCCTTGTGCAAAGTTCCTGATGATACCTTGATATCTTCGAATGGGGTCCAATGCTTTGGCTGCCAACTTAGTTTTTTCAACTTCAGTTTCTTTCTCCAGTTCTAGCATCTTTACTTTAATACTCCCCTCCACATCTTTGTCTTTCAATGTTAATTGTACTGCCAGTTTCTCTTTTTCGAAAGCTAGTGCTGCCTCTTGTGCTGCTAATTTCTGTAGCTCAAGCTCTTTGGCGTCTTTAGCTGCCGCTTCTTGTGCTGCTAATTTCTTTTCTTCGAGTTCTGCTTGTGCTGCTAATTTCTGCCTTTCAAATTCTCTGACTGCTGCTCTATCTTCCCGTTCTTGCTTCTGATGTTCAGTCACTTTATTCTCCGCCCACGTCATAAGCTCTTTTCCTGTGAAACCACACTTCTCACCTAGAGCTATGAAGTCTGCCAAGGTAGACATGATTATCTGTTATCTATTAGTCCGATTATATATATCACTATCAGTACATGCAGTAAGTGTTGTCGCTGATCTTGTTTTGGTAACCTGTAACAGAAAAAGATTAACTAACCACCATCATCCCTGTGGAAGCACAATCTAATTCATCAGGCTGATTGCACAATACCATACAAAGGTGTCTAATAGCTCTCTGTAATTGAGCAGTACACATAGAAAATTAATTGGAATTAACTTGCCCTGTATATATCCAGCGATGTTTCCAGTGGCTTGATCCTGATGCTCGGTTCACTTCCGCTTGCTTCCGGGCTTGATCCAAATCAGCGTGGCCGTCCCCGTTTCTCTCACAGGTCGACAAGGATAAACTTGGTCGTCAGGTGCAGCTCCACATCAATGGTGTAGATACCTCATAGTGTACTACTAACTGTCATGGAACACATTTCTGGAACAGATACTAGTTTTGACATAATTAGTCTATGCCAGCATTCTAATGCATGCAGCCCCCTGAATACGGCTTCACACTGTAATTCTTGTGGCAAGATGCCATAATGTTTCTGTATTTCTATTTTCGGGATTTCCTAATATTAAAGTGTTGTCGCTCATGCACAACGCCAAGTTAATCAGAAATTATAACGTTGAGTATCGACGTATGTTCTGTTGTTTGTATTGCTGCTACTCATCTTCTTAGCTTTCGCAGAATTGGCGCTGACTGCTCCATTGTACTTTGCACCATGAATGCTAACTTCACTGATGATACCTCACTTTGAAACCATCACCTGAATCAAGTTGCCCCATATTCTTACTTATGCTCTTCAATGTTTAATACAACCGATTACTTTCCTGAGCTGTTGAACCTCGCTTACTGCGGGTTACTTTCTTGTACATAAGCTCAAGCGTCCTATGTTCCACACCTAGCCATGGTTTTCTGTTATCTATAATCCATGCGCTTGTGCTATTATCTTGTTGGTGTACATAGCCTTAACTGTTTATGGTTAATTGAAAAATCTGTAGCTGACAATACATACATACTTGTTCACTACCATAATAACCATTGCCTCAATTTTGCCGAGTTCTTTCGAAGGACGAGAGCCCCCACGTTGCCAACGAGCCCTTTCTGACGTAACTAGGGGTATTGAGATGCGGCTACGTTGACACTCTTTATGAATTACACACTGATACACCGTGAACACAACTCGTCACCACCGAGTGATAGAATGGCATCATGTATTGTTTCTATGCGACACCATCACTGGGATATTCAAAGGTACATGTACACCCACGACATTTGTTTACACACTGATTGTAGTACGTCCTGCTATCCAGGCTATCTAATCAACTACAATGGTCTACACATACACTCTTCTACCCTACTTACAGTCCTGTTACACATGGTCGCATGGCGCCTACATTCACAGGCCGGCAACCTCTGCCCACGGCACACGACTCGACTCCGTCCTGTAACATGTCCACCCGCCTGGTCGCGGCAACGCTGTTCTCATCAATCGGTACACTCAGTTACTTGCCGTCGACGATTCTCGGCGTTTCACGCCACAAGGGATATTCAGTTCTCAGCCGACACACTTCTCTGCTTTCGTGATCTGTCTGTCATGGCTTCCCAACTCCGACTGACTCCCTTTGTCCGTGCGCCCTGCTCGACCCTCCTAATCACGTGGCCTCCTCCTCGCAATTCTATTGGCCACTATCTTTAGCCCGTTACCGGTGTCTTTTCCCTTATCACCTCCGTGATTATTTATCACTATTAATGTTTCAACAATCTATGTTGCTGTTAACCAGGTCTTAAGTAATCTGACTCATGGCAAGGGACATGAAGTATATTTAGTCGTTCTCTATGTCTTGCGTTATATTTAAACAATGGCCAAAGATAGCTTGGAGTAAAGTCAAAATAGATGACCCGTTAATAGCCCTTTAGGTCTACTGGGTATACGATGCTAGACCAACATTTTATAGATTATACGACACTAGTTCGGGGAAGGAAGGGACTGGGGGGTCAATGTTACGTGGACTGTCTTCAATTCCAAAAACATATGCTGTTTCCCATCTTCTCTTGGGGCGACTTGGGAGCCTCAGTCCATTTCTTTTTAATCAGTAGTCTAGAAGTAAAGTATATTATACCAAAGCGCTTTGCAAACTGCATCACAAAGTCAATAAAACACTAGTAGTTAATACTTTAAACTACGCAAACTGGTATCACAGCTGTTAACATCTTGTGTATTATTATTATTATTATTATTATTATTATTATTATTATTATTATTATCAACATCATCGTCAGCATTAGCATCATCGTCAGCATCATTATCATAAACAGCATCATATGTAATTAGCTGTTTACTTGTAACACAGACTAATAGATTTCTCAACTGATTTTAAATCTACAAAGGAGCCAGTGTGTAACCGTACGTTTGATTAATATTGTCAATAAGAAATTAGTGTTAACTAAAGTAGATGTAATCGCTAATTATTCACTTTAAATTTATGAGACAGGGCGGGCCCTAGTAACATACAAAGGAAAGGTTGCAACCCTCGTATGCTATGGCATGACTACATCACTGAGGGTGCTTGATACTTTTAGAAGACACAACCATTAATATACTTCTAGCTGAATAGTTATTCAATAGTTACATTCTTAAAGACACGTACAATTCAGCTGTATTTTGAATGCTCATAATGTTAGTGTCAAAAAACAAAAAAAACATTGCATGAGGGAAGCAGGTCATATCGCTGCCTGGTACAAGAGTTTATTAGGTCTATAATATTTGAGAACCCCTGACCTAGATGATTCGACTACTGTATTGTCTATGATAAACCCTTTAAATCCATGTCGGAACAATATATTGTTGAATTCTGTCGATGCCACGGGTAGCTCTGAGCTGGAGTGGGAAATCTGCATAACTTGAGGCCTTTACAAACTCGATGCACCACCAAAATAAGCGAAAAACTGGATAAATGGTTGCGTGAAAGCAAAAATTGACAGAAACTTCTGCTATAAACGAAACATGTATAAAAGTATCCAAAAATGTACATATTAAAAAAAAATGCATTATTTCACAAGGTCCGGAAATCCGATACACGAAATGTTAAATGGGCGTACTGAGCTGAATCGACATGTGGGGGTGCTGTAAGCGTGTTGACTTCGACCGAATTTTATTCATGCTCACTGTGCTAGTTAAAACCTATTTGAAGAACACAAACAATTGTTGTCTACTTCAGATGACAGGTTTAAGCAAACATCGCCCGTCATGATTGTCTTTGTAGGTTAGCATGGCCGAATGGATAAGAACGTGTGTTTTCAAACATCCGGTGTCCTGATGCCCAGGTAAGAGATTCAACCCTTACACCGGGCAGTTGGACTACAATGTTGGCCTATCGTCCTTGACTTGCGGACGTAAATTACATGTACCTCTGAAGTCGGAGTGGGTTCACCTGAAGGACACTGTTAATAGGGAAAGCTAATCCACATGCAAAATTCAATTCAGCACTACTAGAAGTAGTGTGTATGCACTACGCTTGAGTTCAAAAGCGAGCCAGTAAACAAGAAATAGATTTCTACTCTCCTCTGTTGTTGATATGTTGATGAAGTTAGTGTTGGTTATATTATTATTTGTGGTCAGGTTGTTTACACTTTATACATACATATTTATATCTTCTTCTTCCTCTCGTGCCCTATACGAGGGTAAGTTAATAAGTAAGTCACAAATGGCTGTAGAAAAATAACTAAATATAATAATAACTTGAAACCAATTTATTTTTATACATACATTGTCCCTTTATTTCCCAACATAATTTTCACCAACATTCATACACTTATCCCATCGTTTTATCGGTCCCCCCAAACCGGCTACATAAATCTGCGTGCCCTATTTTCATTTACCCGCAATCCCACAGCAATGTGTGACTTACTTATTGACTCGCCCTCGTAACGTTTTCTACCCAACTATGCACTGCTTAACGGGAAATCGCTAGGGGTTAAGTTCACTGAAAACCCACCTTGGCGGGAGACATTTCGTGAATGACGCCGAAGTTGAATGTGAAGTGAAAACGTGGTGTAGAAAACAGGACACGCAGTTCTATGCAGCCTGTTTAGGAGGACGGTTAATTCGATTGGATAAGTGCATCGATGTTGGTGGAAATTATGTTGAGAAATAAAGGGACAGTGTATGTGTAAAAATAAAGTTGTCATAGTTAGTTATTTTTCTACAGCCATTCGTGACTTACTTATTAACTTACCCTCGTAATTTTCTATAGATGATGAATTTCTCTAATCCACCTCTTTTATTGATTAAAGACATTGTTGCATGCCTTTAAAAATAGTCTTAAAAGTCAAGAGGGTCGACTTAATTGCGCAGAGTTTTATCTCACGTGGCTCGGTCTCTTTCCACAGAGCAGTCTGCCGAAAGCGTCGTATAAAACAAGAACTTCATAGCTCCCGCGACGATCCCCAGGAGTCTCCGAGAAAAATGCACTAGTGAACTTAAAGACGTAGCCCAAAATTGAACCCACAACCTGCGGAGTGCACGGCAGACGGATTAACAACTTCGCAGTGGACTTTTCTAGACAATTTTACGTTCAGTAGTTCGCCATTGCTTCCTGAACGAGAAGTAAGTATTTAAGTCTAACTGACCGGCAAAGCAAATGAACTCGTTACCCCACATTAACGCACAGGAAGTTTAAGAGTGAGTGCTCTTAACCTTTCGACCATGCTGACCTCTGTTCTATTGATATGCGCCATAAATTTCAACTGGTCACTCTAAGAAACTCATTGCTTTCGAAAGAGTGTGTCAACCTCCAGGCCGTTTCTCTCTCGTTCTTAAAGTGATTTCCAACCATGTCCTATTCTGCAGCATGATGGAAATGTCTCAAATATTACAGGGATTGACAGCACTACTGTGATTTATCTGGGATTAATATCGACTGCGGCATGGTGGAACTGTCTCAAATATGACAACCCTGCTGTTATTGCCTGGGTTTCATATCTACTGCAGCATGATGGAACTGTCTCAAATATGACAGCACTACTTTGGTTTACCTGAGTTTCATAAATACTGTGGCTATTATCAAACTGTCTCGGATACTACGACCGTACTTAACATTGCATGAGAGTTATATCTACTGTGGGCGTGATCAAACTGTCTCAGATATAACAGTAACACTGAGATTTGCCTGAGTTTCATAATATATACCACACTACAATTTGAGCACTTGAGATTCAGCAGTGAAACACCGAATAAAGACTCTGCACGACATACATGAAATAATGTAGGATCATCGTAGTCAAACAAGCTTTTGAGGTAGAAACAAACAAGTCTAACATAAAAAGGCATCAGTATTTAACTGTCAAAACACATTTGGTATGCAGCACTGTGCGGCTTTGAAACGGAGACTCAATGTAAAAATTATGAAAATAACTTGCATGTGTTTGAGATGTGGTGGTATCGCTGGATGCGAAGAGTTACCTGTGCAGAAAGGGGATTACATTAGTAAACTCTTAAAGTATTAATGGGCAATAGACTTGAAAGAAAGTTGTTTTGGCTTGGTAACTCTATGAGACAAGCAGGTCTACTTATGAAAGAAAGTCGGTGCTCAGATTTGTGCTGAGGTGAAGAGATTTGTTGTGTACAATGTGAAACCGAGGGGAATGATCAGGTGAAGAAATTTGTTGTGTACAATGTGAAACCGAGGGGAATGATCAGACACATTCTCCAATAGATTATTTTTTTTTTACTGACTACCTGATGACGATAGTACTATACTGTACAAAAGCCAAAAGCTGCAGTAACATTCCTGCTCTCTCCAATTAAACCTTTATAAGGTATAGACAATAACGTTAATGCTCTTTCTCTCTCTCTCTCTCTCTCTCTCTCTCTCTCTCTCTCTCTCTCTCTCTCTCTCTCTCTCTCTCTCTCTCTCTCTCTCTCTCTCCCCGCCCAATTAAAGCTTTGTCAGGTACAGACAATAACATTCCTGGTCTCTCGACTTAAAGCTTGGTAAAGTATAGACACCATTCTTGCTCTCTCCACTTAAAGCTTGGTAAAGTATAGACAACATTATTGCTCTCTCCACTTAAAGCTTGGTAAAGTATAGACAACATTCTTGCTCTCTCCACTTAAAGCTTTGTCAGGTATAGGCATTAACATTCTTGCTCTCTCCACTTAAAGCTTTGTAAGATAAAGCATATATAATTTTTCATAAATATTTTCTTTGCACGATCTTAAGCTGCATAATTTGTTTCAATGCGTGCACTATTGTAGTCACCATGTTGTATGTTTTAATATCACAACTTTGACGTGACTTTGGACTGCCAGGGTAACTAGCAACAGTGTCTAGAAGAGGTTAACCAAATCAGACCATTATATGCAACTATAAGAACAAGATAAACAATGTTCTTTAGTCACGTAATATAAGAGTTTCACGTCATTCGAAAACCTACGCCGTGGGGAAGGAATAGTCAGACTCAAGTTTCATCAATCCCCCGGTATACCGAGTTAAGGGTTCGAAATCAACTGCCGGCGGTGTAAAAGCATGCGACTTTGCGTTGATTTCCGTGCTATGAGACTTGAGCTGTTCAGAAAGCAATGGCAAACTACCGAACTAAAAGTGCCTAGTAAATCACAAACAGCTAAAATATGCTGCGGTTGACTGAAACGTCCTATAAACCTAACTTTAACATTTAAAAATACCGTCACGACTGGAAAGATTATTCTTAGAAGATGCAGTGGCAGGCCGAGAGAAATGCTGCATGGCGAAATAAACCGCAAAATACTTATCCCTTATTTCTCTCTCTCTCTCTCTCTCTCTCTCTCTCTCTCTCTCTCTCTCTCTCTCTCTCTCTCTCTCTCTCTCTCTCTCTCTCTCTCTCTCTCTCTCTCTCTCTCTCTCTCTCTCTCTCTCTCTCTCTCTCTCGTATCTTTTATTTCGATTATCTTATCTTTTCTTTCTTGTCTAACTGTCTTTCCTAGTCGAATTACTCTTACCCTGCAGGACGAGATATTGTAGGTTGTCGTAGATGATTGTGCCATAGCAAGGATCAACTTTCTGGAATTGATCTCTGTCCATTCCACACAAATCAGAACCAGCAAAGTCTCTGTAAGCTTCACCCTTGAACTTGGAGCCATCCAGTTGTTCCTAAACAACATTTCAAGTCAATAATTAATCAAATAGGGCAAAATGACTAAAACAATTATTAATGTTAGATAGCACATAGTTTGTGTTTGGTCTTTGTCAGATATGACTGAGCTACCTATGACAGTAGACGGTACTACCTACTTTCTGTTGGCGTCGAATGTTGGGCGGCGCTCACCAAAACCGACATCCCACATTTGTGCTAACGGCTTCGGGCGGAGGTTTGCAATTGGGAGAGTACAAGCCTTACCTTATTGCTAGGAAATGCACCCTAAAGACTACATGGAAGGGCAGACCAGGCGCTAAGCCTTGGTCGGCAACTGGTTTAGGATGGAAGCTTCGACAGGCGGACAGTTAGAGCTTTACTTAGCTGATCTAGCAGCTTCTGCAGCTTATCTTGTTCCAGACATATTGGTGTTACCTTTCCTCTGAAGTAAAATGGCAGGCGAGAGAGGGATCATGCTGCATTGTCTCTTAAATTCAGCCCAGGCCTTGTGTTATGGAGAGGTAAGTAGTAGTATACAATGTTGTATTTACGTAGTATTTTAGGTTCTGAATCCTTCTGATGACGTCATTTTTTACTACACGAAAAGTGTACCTCCATATTGATGACGTCAAAAAGCGGATCCTTCTGGGACCACATTTTTTCAAAAAGTGGCGGGTATTTTCTTGGGTCAATTCCGGTTGTCCTGCTGACTACTTCCGGTCCATGGCTACCCCCTACCCAGGCCCCACTACCGAGGTCCCCTGTACCCGAACCGGCGCGAACCGGTCCTCGGCGCGGGTGGGGCACCCCGATCCGACCCAACCGGGCGGGTGTGTGTCGTGTGATCGAACACCAGTCATATAGACCCCTCGATAAGGAGATATAAGTCAATATGACAGAAAATTGATTTATGCTATCTCTCGAGCTATCTCGAGGATCCATTTTTGGATTGCATTAATAAACTTTTGCACCACTCAGTATTCTAGTTAATTCGGTATGTTTCTTGACCCATGTATAACCATTAAACGTTTGGTGGAAATCTGGTTTATAAATATACTCCATCTGCTGTGACAGAGGAGCAACTTCGGAAACCAGCGGTAGGATATTTTTCATTCCACAAAGCATTGATTTTCTTGAGAAACTCAGAGTCTGGTTCATGACCGCTAGACATAGGGTCACTATTTTCATCTGAAGAAGAGTCGTCAAGCAGATCAAATGTTGTCTCATATGGGTCTACGGTTGTCTGACTACAAGAAGTAGGTTTCTTGCAGAACAACATGTCTAATGACAGAGCTGGGATGAAGACCCAGGCCTTGTGTTATGGAGAGGTAAGTAGTAGTATACAATGTTGTATTTACGTAGTATTTTAGGTTCTGAATCCTTCTGATGACGTCATTTTTTACTACACGAAAAGTGTACCTCCATATTGATGACGTCAAAAAGCGGATCCTTCTGGGACCACATTTTTTCAAAAAGTGGCGGGTATTTTCTTGGGTCAATTCCGGTTGTCCTGCTGACTACTTCCGGTCCATGGCTACCCCCTACCCAGGCCCCACTACCGCTGTCCCCCTAACCAGGTCCCCTGTACCCGAACCGGCGCGAACCGGTCCTCGGCGCGGGTGGGGCACCCCGATCCGACCCAACCGGGCGGGTGTGTGTCGTGTGATCGAACACCAGTCATATAGACCCCTCGATAAGGAGATATAAGTCAATATGACAGAAAATTGATTTATGCTATCTCTCGAGCTATCTCGAGGATCCATTTTTGGATTGCATTAATAAACTTTTGCACCACTCAGTATTCTAGTTAATTCGGTATGTTTCTTGACCCATGTATAACCATTAAACGTTTGGTGGAAATCTGGTTTATAAATATACTAAGCAGACAAAGAATTTTATTAAAAATTAAACCTAAAACTTAATTAAACACCAAAAATTCCTTGTATGTATATTGGAGACTTGTAATGTCAATATAAAACTCTAAGCCTCATTTAAAATAAACCATAACTTCCCGAGATAATAATAAAAATATGTAATATTAAACAAATAATGGCCCTTTTTACAAATATAAATAGAATTAAACCAAGGGAGACGATTCGTGTCTCTTGTCTCCCCTTTACTGCTGTCCTTACTAAGCTCCCCTGACCGCCAACGTTACCTGCGCGAATAGGCAAAGAGCACGCGCTGAGCCATCACGCCCCGCAAGAAATCAAATGACCAGTGACCGCGAGATTAACCGATACCAGTCAAGCAGAACGCCTATGGGATTGTCAATTAACGGCACCGGACTTCAATGCTTATTGTAGATAGCGATCAGAAGACAACCGGGACTGTAAAGGGAATATTTGCGCCGAAAAAATAAAAATAAAAATAAAAATATAGCTATACGAAACCGTTATACATATGGTTTGAAATATTAAATATAAATAGATGTGTGTGTATTTATGAATTTATCTATCTATTTATTTATATATGTATGTATGTCTATAGCTGCAGGTAGGTTGTCCCAATGGGTATATACACGTACTTGCCTTGATGACTTGGTCACGCGGGATATTTGTGCGCGTCTGTGTGTGTATATGTATGAGTGCGCGGGCGCGGGTGTGCTATCAATTACACGACATCACAGTCAGTCCCAACATTCGGTGGAGTGGAGTGCTTGCTGGGTAAGATTGCTGCTGTCTTATTGAACGAACGGCCGTCATGTCACGTGCGTATGCGTGGGTGTATGTACATGCGCGTGTGTGTGCTATCAATTACAGGACGTCGCATGCAGCCCCAACATTGATTGATTGGTCGTGTGCCACCATGCTTTTACCGTGTCATTTTCACGACCAAAGCTAGATCTTGTACTATAGCTGTGTGTCTATCTTTTACATATCACAGTCAAGGTGTAATGCATTGGATTTACACGACGTTGCACTCAGCCCCAACATTGTTTGGATGATCGTGTGCAGTTATGATTTGGCGTGTCATGTCACAACCAAAGGTGTGCCTCGTACTATAACTAGGTGTCTATTTATTACATACTTCACTCAAGCTGTAATGCATTGCATTACAGGACGTCGCAGTCAAACTCAACATTCTATGGAGCGGTGTGTTTGCTGGGTAAGATTGCTGATGTCTTATTGAACGAACGACAGTCATGTCACGTGCATGTGCGTGCGTGTATGTGCTTGCGTGTGTGTGTGCTATTAATTACAGGACGTTGCAAGCAGCCCCAACATTGATTGGTTGGTCGTGTTCCATCATGCTTTACCGTGTCATGGGATTTCCAAAGGTATACCCTGTACTATAGATATGTGTCTACATATTACATACGGCAGTCGAGCTGTAAGGCAAGCCATTTACAGGACGTCGCAGTCAGTCGCAGCATTGTTTGGTTGGTCATATACCATCATGAATTGTCGTGTCAGATCAAGACACAATGTATTACTTGTACTAGTCATGTGCGTGTGAAGAGGGTGTATTAACAGTTAGATGTTTATCTATTACAGGACGTCACAGTCTGTCCCAACATTTTTTATCCAATGCATTTACAGGACGTTGCAGACAAACCCAACATTGATTGGTTGCTCGTGGCCAATCATGACATCCGTGCGTGCGTGCGTGGGTGTACGGCCGACTGTGTGTGTGTGTGTGTGTGCTATCAATTACAAGACATCGCAGTCAATCTCAACATTCTATGGATTGTCAGCCGTCCTGGGCAAGGTTGCAATTGTCGTTTTGAACGAACCACAAACAGGTCACGTGCGTGTGAAGAGGGTGTATCAACAGCTAGTTGTCTATCTATTACATGACGTTGCAATGCATTTACAGGACGTCGCAATCAACCCCGACATTGTTTGATTGCGCGTGTGGCATCATAACATCCAGGTGTGTGTATGTGATCAGCATCATCTGAGGGTGACCGATTGGTTGACGCATCACGGGGCTATGTCAACGGAGTGAACGTACGTGAACGTGTTCAGACATGTCTTTGGGGAAAACTGGAGGATGACTCAGAGTGGCCTGACAACATAACGATACAACCTAGACACTTGGATAATTCTCACACCCGATCAAATATGGCGATGTATCCGTTCATATGGCTAAGGTATACAATCAAACCACGTGACTAAACCCGGTTAAAGATGGCGTAACAGTCGAGCACATGTGTACGGGTACAGCTGAGACGCGAAGGTAATGATTACGGTGGGCGGTGTTCATCGAACCCAAACTCACAGAGGCTGAGATTACACCCCACTCAACCTTACAAACCATTTTTTAAATTGACATCCATGTCGTCAACACCTAGAAAATGATCAAGAGAGGACACCCTTCTTCCAAAAGCAAAAGAAACGGCAAAGAGAAACACGAAAACCTGGAGTACAACACCGGCAAACGAAAAACATTCCTGTCTCCACTCACAATGCACGTGACACAGAGCAAAAGCTTCATTCCCAAAGACTAGTAAGGGTGCACGCTCAGAGAAATAAAGACATTGGTTTCCAAAATAATATCTACCAAAGTTCAACAGACCACGCCAGTTATGACAAAAGTAGCACATCTTCTACGTTACCTGTTGTGAAGACTGGTGATTCTTGGTTCTTCATCCCAGCTCTGTCATTAGACATGTTGTTCTGCAAGAAACCTACTTCTTGTAGTCAGACAACCGTAGACCCATATGAGACAACATTTGATCTGCTTGACGACTCTTCTTCAGATGAAAATAGTGACCCTCTGTCTAGCGGTCATAAACCAGACTCTGAGTTTTTCAAAAAAATCAAGGCTTTGTGAAATGAAAACTATCCTACCGCTAATTTCTGAAGTTGCTTCTCTGTCACAGCAGATGAAATACAACACCCACCGAGAAAGGTATGTATAAATAGTAACGGTCACACTCATAGTTTCCAAGAACAGGTGTGTTAGTTCCTATGTCTAATGGTACATTCTATTATCTGGTACTCTTTATTTTCACTATGAATTACTAGACGCTGAAGCCTTATAAGTTTCCATTATGATTTTTTCTCCACTCCTCACCTCTTGCCAGTTCATAGCGTTGGCACCGAAGAACGCAATGGCAACTGACACCATGTAATCAGAGAACGAGAGAATTTTGAGCGACGTATACTAGAGATGGACCAAATACTAACACCAGTCCTGGGGACCAGTCACAGAGTCAAAGTCCTGGAGCAGAGAAAAACGCCAAGAACAACAGTGAAAGAGGCCGAGATAGTCTAACCCCCGTGTGGTAACTGGTAATTAAAATTTTTTAAATATATCAATCCACACTAGCGGCCGAGTATTAAAACACCTACATAAAAACAAGATGGCTGTAATATACTTACAACCATGTCTTTAATAGCTGACCAGGCCTCAATACGAAGAAAACTACAAAGGGTGTGAGGAGACTGTATATGTATATCACGGGTATTCTGACTTCGCAGACTATAGCTCACAATGACTACAACACAAGTAACTTGAACACTGGCGGTATAGTGTGCGTCTACTTGGTGGTTTCGGTTAGTTCCTTGTTTAACTTGAGCACTGACTTGAGTGTTTTGGACTTGATTGGTACAGGTAGTGTCTTGTTTGACATGAGCACTGACTTGCATGTTTTGGTTACTGACTTGCTTGTCTCTGTTAGTACCTTGTTTGATTTCGTTACTGGCTTTGTTAACTTGGTTGAGTCTGTCAAAGTCAGCTAGGATCTCGAGATGCATGGCGATCATCTGTTCATATTCTTGCTGAGTAAGTGTCATTCCACTCTTAGTCGGGAACTTCTTGTCGGATTCACCGTAAAATCTTCGGATGTGTAACGTGGTCGTTCCTCTGTAGGATGAGACAAACACGGCCTTATCACCACTACCCACTGGTCTAATAGTCTCACCACTACGAGTCATGTAGACCCAGTTAGCAGGCACAGTCTTGAGGTCTGTAGTCATCTTCTGATCACGAAGCTTGAGTGTTACCAGCCTCGGGTTTATATACTAGTTTTTGAGCCACGCGTAAAACCGGTTTCAGCCAGTTTCATAGGTCAAGCGGCTCAGATTACGCTGACGTGGCTGTCTGTATGGCGCGACTAAGTGTTCTACTACCCGCTCGTTGACCTGTTGTATTTTTGAGCTAGGTTGGGGAATGCGGGTCATGATCGCCACATGATCTCTAACCATGATGAAATAGATAGTGTAGAGGGCAACACCTCAATGTGCAGACGAAGATAAACAACAACAAGCAGTCTACCCCCTTGACGTCAAAA
>JACEFZ010006723.1:0-20268 GCA_014155875.1 Cepaea nemoralis | reverse complement strand
CTTGACAGATGATATTTCGTAAAATGGAGATATACCTCTCCATAACACAAAGCCTGGGCTGGATTTAGAAACCATGTGTTGCCTGTGCAGCATGATCTCTCTCTTGACCTGCCTAGTTTACGCCTGAGAAAAGGTAATACCAATACGTCTGGAAAAAGAAAAGCTGCCGGATCAGCAAAGCAATGCTCTAACTGTCCACCTATCGGAGCTTTGATCCTAGACCAGTTGCTGACCACGGCTTAGGGCCTGGTCTGCCCTGCCATGACATTTAGTCTTTAGGTTGCATTTCCTCACACTAGGGTAAGGTTTGTACCCTCCCAATTGCACTCCTCTGCCTGAAGCCTTTGGCACAATGTGGGGTGTCAAGTTTGGTGAGCCCAAATTCAGTGCTAATAGAAAGCAGGTGGTACTGTTTACTGTTATACGGTAGCACAGTCATTTTGATTTTTTATTTAAAAGAATATATACAGCAGTTAAACCATATAAATGGGAATTTTGCAGTCAACATTTTCTTACAAAACTTCTTTCGAAGGGCACAAAATGACCCATACAATTGTACAATCTTAGAAATGTCAAATTTGTGGTGCAAAATTATCTTAGTGTTGTTGTCAAATAACGTACATAAGGATCTTATGTTAATTAAATGTGAAGTTTGTGTCTTCCCATTCTCTACACATTGTAACTGGTAACTTAAGTATACTTATACTTTTTACTTACTTTTACATACCCATTTTTATTGTAACTTGCATATCGTACACATAGTATCTTTGTTGTAACTTGCATATTCATCATCATCATCATCTTCCACTTCTGCCGTCAAGCGTCGTGGGGAGGAATAATTTGCGTTCCAGCGCCCGGTGGACGGCACTGGATAGTGTCATTCCGTGTGGTTGTACAATGTCTCTGATGTCGTCAATCCATTTTCTTCTTGGACGTCCTCGTGGTCTCGTCGCAGATGATCTTTGATGTAAGGCCAGTGATGGTAGTTGCTGATGTTGCATTCTAACGACATGGCCAAACCACTTGATCTTCTGTCTTTCAATAAATGTGGCACAAGGTGTTGATCCCACAGTCTGTCTGATAGTAGCATTTCTTACTCGGTCTCGGATTGTTAAGTTGGCAGCTCTCCTCAGGCATCTCATTTCGCAGGTGTTGATTTTGCGAAGGTGTAATTTGGATAAAGTCCAGGTTTGAGATTGATAGCATAGGGTTGGTGTGAATATGCTGTTTATTATCTGTCGTTTTGCGGACATGGGTATGTTTGGATGCTTCAGTAAGGGTGATAGTTGATATGTAAGTGCACTAGCTTTTTGACATCTGATTTCAATTTCTCTGTCCAATCTGCCATCTTCTGTGATCATACTTCCAAGGTATTTGAATTCTTTAACTTGTTTCAGAGGTGTGTTATTTATCTGTATACTTAGTGGGCCTGGCGATCTGCTAACTTGCATTACTTCGGTTTTGGCTGTGTTTATACTCATATTGTATCTGCTGCAGGTTGAACTCAGATTAGTAATATGATTTTGTAGTCTGCCCTCATCGCTGTAAAACAGGCACTGATCGTCTGCAAATAGAAGTTCATTTATTCCTTGTGGGTCAGTTGTTTCATCTGGAGTAAAGAGTTCTAAATTTTCTGAATCTGTTCTGTCGAGACTTGCTTCTTTGGAAATTCTGTCCATGTAGATATTGAATAGCAGGGGAGAGAGCACACATCCCTGTCTCACTCCTGTATTGACTGTGAACATATCTGATATACCTTCTTGTGTTCTTACTGCACTTTGGCTCGAGTGGTACATGGCTATGATGTTTTCTAGCAGTTGCCCTTCTATCCCATAGTCTTCAAGAATGGTCCATAATTTGTATCTGTCTACTCTATCGAAAGCCTTTTCCTGATCCACAAACACAATATTCTGCTGGTCACTATATTCGATAGTTTTTTCACAAATTTGTCTAAGTGTAAATAATGCATCAGTGCAACTTTTACCTTTCCGAAAACCGAATTGTGCTTTGCTTAACTGTTGTTCAACTATTGGTCTAGCTCTTTGTTCCAAAAGTTTTGCATACATTTTCCCTATGTGGCTCAGGAGTGATATACCTTTGTATGTTTCGCACTCTCTCATATTGCCTTTCTTTTTCCATATTGGTACTATTATTGCCTGTTACCAATCATCTGGGACTTTTCTTTCTTCCCATGCTATATTAAAAAGTCTTGTTAGCTATTTAACCCCTGTTTCCCCACAGGCCTGAATAACTTCTGTGGTTATTCTATCTGGACCTGCTGATTTGTTTTTAGGACTTTTCTGTATAACTGCTTTGACTTCTGCAGGTATGAAATTTGGTTCTTGCTGTCCCTGGCGTTTAGGCACAAAAGTGAGGTTTTCTATGTTATGTGTGGGGTTAAGTAGTTCTTGAAAGTATTCTGCCCACCTTGCTAGTCTTTGTTGTGGATTAAATATCGGTATACCTCTTTTGCTGTTTATGATGGTGGTTGGGTCGTAAGATGCATCTCTGTTTCTCATTGTGGTGACACTTGCATATTATAGACAAAATATCATTGTTGTAACTTGCATATTGTAGCACCTTGTGTAATTGTTGCAACTTGCGGTTTCCATAAATTGTATCAATGTTGTAACTTGTATATCCTTCATATTGTATCATTGTTGTAATGTGTATATCCCACAGATTATATCATTGTTGTAATTGGTATATCCTACAAATTGAATCATTGTTGTAACTTGCAGATTGTACACATAATATCATTGTTGTTACTTGCATATCGTACACCTAGCATAATTGTTACAACTTGCCTATACTACAAATTGTATTGTTGTATATCCTACAGATTGTGTCATTGATGCAATTTATGTATCCTACAGATTGTATCGATGTTGTAATTTGTATATCCTACAGATTGAAGTACTCATTTCTAATAGTACTCTCTCACCTTTACTTAATGTAGCTTTACTTGTAATCTTATCATCATTCTTATACATCTCTTATTGTCATAAATTTATGTACATTAAACACGTATTTTAATTCAATACCGTGTATTTGTATTCTCATTACTGAATATTACATTGTCGTAATTATACCCATCTTCTTTAATTTCATTATTGGCTTTGTTGTTGTTCTAAATCAATAATGAATAATGTATATGTCACTGTGTTGAGTTTGTTGCATCAGTAAAATACCTGTTATTGTATACTTCCAATTTAATACACAGTAGTAACACTTAAGCCGTCTCCATGGCAAAGGGCTTACGGATGTGATTCACATTTGAAACACAGCTGCAAACTATTTGGCAGCAGATCTCATTGCACTGGGTTTTAACGAGTTGGTATGGGAGCCGGTCGTTCAGAAAGCAATGGCAAACTACTGAATGTAAAATTACCAAGACAAAAACAGCAGTAAAATGCTGATGTTGAAAAGGATATGCAAATAAAAAAAAAAATAGCACTGAAAGCTTTCAAGGTGCCATGGAACCGATTTTCTTAATTTTGGAACAATTTAAAGTAGTAAAACTAAATATGAACTGAATGACAACCAAATGAGAATATCTCTCTCCAAACAAAGGAAGAAAGAAGCATTAAATCTAGGCCCAGTCAAACGCAGGGTGTTTATTATCACAGAGTCTCTTCAATGCTTGTTCACAGAATATGATGGATGCAGTGACTAGAAAAAATCGCTTGGGCATTAACTTGTAAAGGTTTGAAAGCCACTGTGTGGGCCGGGTATTCCCCCAACATTATTGACATGACATCAGTACTTGTGAGCACTTTAACCTGTTTGTTTCGTCTCTTGAAGACAGCACAGTAATGTAGAACTTATTCTAGAGAGGTCATTAATGAACATCACAGTAAATGGGGAGATGTTAGAACAAGTAACACGTTTCTCCTATCTTGGACATGTAATAACAGTTGATGGCAGAAAGGAAACAAAATTAAAAAAGAATAGGAATGGCCAAAAATGTTTTCAACCACGGGTCATCAGTATTAACATCTAGAGATGAACAAACCATTAAAAATGAGAGTTGTCAAATGCTATGCATATTAAGTGTGATATGGATATACAGAAGAATATGACTATTTCATAGAGACAAAAGCAGTCAAATTCTGAGGTTATATAAAAACAGAAATTAAAAGAGAGTTGAAAGATATAATGTTTCATTGAGCATATTATGGAAAGCCATTATCTTTCCTGCAAATCTGAAAAATCTGCATATAATGCAAAGCTTTCTCTCAGATGACCAACACTCTAACCAGCAGTCGACAGATGGTGAACAACATAGCTAAATCATCACTTAGTAGGGTTCTGGTTCGATGTACGTAATTTAATGGGAATCAGTCTGTGGCAGATTTGTCAGTTTAGTAGATTACATCTTTGGTGCTTATCATTTGCACATGATTTAGGGGTAGGTTGGTGAATGCCAAAGGCCTTTAAAGGCTTTTCCCCTTCTTGGTATCCCGTCTCTATATCTCCATGAGCCACCAACTCCGAGATAGCGTGCCTTTTTAGTTCAGCCCTTTGATGGCCTTTATCCGTGGCGTCATGCATAGTGTTCCCTAGGACCAGCGCAGAGTCTGCTGACACGCGAGATACGACATGCATATCATTTCATACACGTCGATGGGGGTCGATGCCTTTTGCAAGATGAAAAACATACAGACCAATAAAAAGATATCAAGCGAAATGAGAAAAAGAGTGTTGAAGTGCTACATTGAACCTGTATTTTTGTATGGATGTGAAGCGTGGGCAATGAGCAGTCAAGCTGAAAAACATCTGATCACTGATAGATATCCGTGGAAATGTGGTTTCTGAGTAAAATACAAAGAATACCATGAACAGACAGATAAACCAATGATCAAGTCCTACAAGAAACAAATGACAATCGTAAAATGATTAGAGAAATTAAATGTAGACAGTCAATTTTTTTTTTTTTTTTAGCATGTTATGATATTAAATAAATTCCGGGAAGGTTAACCCGATCAACAAATACCCGCAGAGGCACTCTTCCGATTGACGGGTCTAAATAGTTCCGCAGTGAATAATAAATCTTACGTGTAAACATTTCCCTTATAGGGCCTCATTGGGTGATTGGAGTTATTTCCCCGGTTGCTAGACACAGATTAATACGAAACACAGCAGAATGTTAACGTTGCCAACGTCCGATGTCATTAGTTTCGGGGGTAGAATGTTTTGACAGATTTTCGTGGCGGTGTTGTCATTTCGTTCTTTGCCAACTCCCAACTCCCAAGTGAAAAAGTTGTGATGATAATGTTTTACTGGTTGTTCGATGTGAAGTTGAAACATGTGATGTTTTTCGAACGCCTGACAAGCTGTGACACTATCATCGTCAACTACAATAACTATTTTCGGGTAGAGTGTCACAACTGGTTGCTGCGTAACAATCCACTGTTGGGAGGATTTGATGCTCAGAAACAGTCAGTGGTCGTTGAAGTTGACGAGAGCTACTTTTTCCACCGAAAGTACCACCGTGGTCACTTTCGTCGTGGTCAGTGGGTAGTTGGCCTGGTTGAACGGGGTAGTTGCTGGTTGGAAGTTGTGGAAAGGCGAGATATGACAACACTGGAACGCATTATAAGTAATCACGTCTTACCAGGAACGACCATCGTCACCGATGCCTGGCGAGGCTACAACAACGTAGGTCAACTAAACCATGGCATCTACGATCATACAGTTGTTGTTCATGCCAATAACTTTGTTGACCCTGTACACAGTGACATTCACACCCAAACAATTGAAGGGTTGTGGATGCAAGTAAAAAGGAAACAAAGATACCAAGGTGGCACTAGTCGTACAGTGTTTAACACTTATTTAGCAGAATTTCAGAGGCGCCACAGTCACAAAGTACATGTTTTCGGACAATATTTACAACTTTTGTGCCACAATTTCGAGATATAACTTTTGACTATAATTGGACGTTTATGACTGCTGAGACATTCTGGAAGCTACCCTGTCATCAGGCTGCTGTGGGTTTGATTGAACACTGGCATTGTCAGCAGGCTGCTGTGGGTTTGATTGAAAATTCTCTGAAGCATGTTTTTTATTTTTTTTTTATTTGCGCTCGCTCGCTTTGAACTCAAGCGTAGTCCATACACACTGTTTCAAGTAATGCTGGAATGAACTTTGCATGTGGATTAGCTTCCCCTATTAACAGTGTCCCTTGCCATCAAGTGAATGCACTCCGACTTCAGAGGTACTTGTAATTTACATCTCCAAGCAAGGACGATAGGTCAGCATTTTGGTCAAACTGCCCGGTGTAGGGGTTGAACCCCTTACCTCGGCATCAACACACCGGATGTTTAAGAACACGTGTTCTTATCCATTCGGCCATGCTGATCAACAAGTATGGAGTTGAACCCACGGATCTGAGTCAGAGACCAAATATAACTAGAAAACATTGTCAAATGAATTTTGTAAACATAAACAATGCATATTACCATGTTATGAGACACATCCACCACCCACCCACACATCCCCCATTAACCCCAACTCCCCCACCCAGCCACACACACAACCCAGATACACATACATGCCTCCACCCATCCACCACATCCTCACACCTACACATCTCCCCACCTACACACATCTCCCCACCCACTCACAAATCCTCCACCCGTCCCATTACCCACCCACATATCCTCCACCCACACACCTCCAAACACCCAGCCAAACACACATCCCTCAACCACACATCCAACACACACACACACACACACACACACACACACACGCACACACACATCTCCGCGCCAACTCACATATCCCGCACACAAATTCCTCACCCACCCACATAATCTCCCATTTCCATTAGCTATAAGTGTGTTGTTTAAACTATTTGTAAATTCAATTATTATACTTTATGATTGTTATTACACACATTTTTCTATATTTTTCTTTGTTTGCTGTTCATGTAATTAAAAGTAACGTGTTATTTGATGGTGATAATAAAGGATTTAAAAATCAGACTTTAAAAAATGTTTAGTTTTCTTTTCTGCTTCACATATATTTTTGTTTGCACTTCTATCTGCACATACATTCTTTCTACCAATCCATGTAGATTATTTCTCATCAACAAGATGTGTCATGACGAGAGAGAGAGAGAGAGAGAGAGAGAGAGAGAGAGAGAGAGAGAGAGAGAGAGAGAGAGAGAGAGAGAGAGAGAGAGAGAGATTTTTATAGGTATAACTTTATGACAGGCAGACAGATGACGGTGTGTTCTTAAGTGAGAAAGGAAAGGGGAGGAAGAGAGATACAGGAGAGAGAGAAAGAAAGAAAGTTATTGGGATAATGTTATGGCAGGAAGACAAATGAGGACTTTCAAATGCAAGCGAGCGAACGATCGTGTGAGAGAGAGGAGACAGGTATAGAAAAAAAGAGAGAGAGAGAAAGAGGTGGAAAGAAAAATAAAGGTTGTTGTCATTATGAGTTTATGCAAGAAGACAGATGACGACATATTCTTAGGTGGGTACGTCAGTTATATAAACCCCACTGGGCAGAAGAGACATGGGCAAGGTCTGCTGGTGAAGAAAGGAGTAAAGCATGTGGCACTTGACTTGAACCAGTGGAATCACAGTGCAAGAGAGGTCCAGGGTATACAAATGGAGATTGGTGGCTTAACTTGGAACATCATAATGTATATGCCACAGTGGACTGTTTTGTCAGAAAGGAACAATGGGACTGGCTTAAGGAATTAGAGGACTTACCAGGTGATAGGCTAATCATATGTGGAGACTTCAATGCGAGAAACAGAGATTGGGACAGTAGTGGAGAAAATCGACAAGGAATTGCACTTGCGGATGCCATGGTGGACTCCGATGTGGTCTGCATAAATGATGGTAGGCCGACTAGAATGGCAATGAGGCCTGGCGATGCAGATACTGCTATTGATTTGGCACTTGTCTCCCAGTCATCAGTCCTTGATGTAAAGTGGACTGTTTTGAATGACGTGGTCAAATGCGGCCACCTTTGCCTTTGACGTTTATGAGGGGTTCCAGAGTAGACAGGAAACGATGGCGGCAGCGCTTGATCTCGAGGATGCGTACAATAGAGTTCGCTATGATATTTTGATGACCGCACTGATGGAGTAGGGGGTCAATCCCTGGTTAGTGAATTGGATAGCAGCCGTCCTGCATTCTCGTCAGGTTGCTCTCCGTCTAGGCGCATGGACCTCAGAGCCACATATTTTAACCCCGGGACTACCATGGGGATCTGCAATCTCACCGGTGCTCTTTAATGTGTATACGAGCAAGATTGCATACCTAGAAGCACCAAGGGTTGGAAGGATTCTAACATTTGCAGATGATATTCTTGCATACAGGCAGGGGAGAAATCGGGATCAAACAGCCCAGGAGCTACAGGTGACAGTAGACAAAGTGATTGACTGGTGCACTGAAATTAGTGCTGTCATCCACCCGGAAAAGGCGGCTGTGTTGTGGTGCTCTCTGGACAACAGGATTGTGAGAGATGATGCCCCAAGCCTCACGATAGATGGTAGAAACGTCAACAGAGAGAACAAACTAAGTATCTGGGAATCACATTTGACAGGAGTCTGTCCTTCAAGGACCATGTGGAGACGGTTGTGACAAGATCTCAAAAGGGACTCAATGCACTTAAAACTATGGCTGCAATGGACACAGAGCAGAGAATGCTCTTCACACTATACCAGCACTTGATCCTCTCAGTGATTGATTATGGAACTAGGACTGCTCACTGTCTCAAAGAGTCAGCTGGTGAAATTAGAGCGCATACAGAATGAAGCTATGCGGGTCATTCTGGGATGCACCAGAGACACTCCAGTAGTGTGTATGCGTTACATCCTTGGTCTGCCTACTGTTGCTGGTAGGCACAAGGTGATGCAAGTGAAGGCATACCTCAGAGTAGCTGCAGACACAGATCACCCGTTGCATGAGGCGCTTGATTGCAGCCACCATGGTGGAATGGAGAGGTCGAGAAGGCATGGCTGGGAAAGAGGCAGGCTGTCAAAGACTGGCAAATGGCCACAAAGGCCAACATGCCACAGGTTGAGTTGGCGAACCTGAAGACTGAGGTCCATAGGACGACGACTTTATTCAAATCCTGTGCCAAACAGGCCAAGGCCGAGAAATGGGACGAGTTCTGCAGGAAGGTGTGCTCCGAGCGATCTCTTACGACATTCTGGCGCCTCCATAAGAGCATGAACGGTGCTGCACAACGTAGGGGTATTCCAGACTTTCAAGGCGGGAGTCTTCGTGGCGAAGTAGTCAAGCCGTTTAACTCGGGCTCCGAAGGTTGTGGGTTCGATTCTGGGCCGCGTCCTTCGGTTCACGAGTTACATTTTTCGGAGACTCCTGTGGGTCGTCGCTACAGCTACGGAGTTCGTGCTTTGTGCGACGCTTTCCGCGCTGCGGTAAGAGACCGAGCCATATGCGATAAATCCCGGTGCAATGAAGTCGACCCTGTCGACTTTTAAGCCACTTTTTTTTTTAAGGCCTCACATGGAAAAAATCGGATGCGGATAAAGGTAAGGCCCTTCTTGCACGCTACATAGAACAGACTGACCAGAAAGACTAGCCCGCCAGACAGAGGACCACAACGACACTCTCTCAGTTGTGCGAGGGGGTCGGGACAGACGAAGAATGGATAATCACAGCTGAGACAATACGTGCGATGCTCAAGAAATCACCTAACACCGCCCCAGGCCCAGACGGCATCCGATATGGTGACCTACTGGTGATATCAGATGATGACATGGAAGAACTGGCCAGAGAATTCAACACCAGTATCCAGAGGGGTCAGATCAAAGAAGAATGGCTACACAGCTACTTGCTGCCGCTGCCAAAACCGAACAAAGACAATTCCAAGATAAGCGGCTACAGAATCATTACGATGCAGAACACTGCTGGCAAGTTACTGGAGAAAATTGTAGCACACAGACTTGCTTATCACTTGGAACAACTCAGCTGCTTCCCGTCCACACTTGGAGGATACAGACGTAACAAAGAGTCATGGCTGAATGCGGCGGTCTTTGCTCAAGATGTTTACGAAGGATTTCAGGTCAGAGAAGAGACATGTGCGGCCGCCATAGACTTAGAGGACGCATATAATAGAGTATCTTTCGAGCACTTGATGCAAACCCTCCTGAGACTGAAAGTGCACCCTCACCTTGTACGATGGATAGCTGCAGTTCTGCTCCAAAGGAAGGTGGTGCTAAGATGCGGGAGTTGGTCTTCTGAGCCGATAATGATATGTCCAGGATTGCCGCAGGGTTCACCACTGTCACCAGTACTATTCAACGTGTATACGGTGCCGATCACTGAACAACAGTTGGACGGGAGGGGTAGGACTCTGTCATTTGCTGACGACATTTTCGTGTATCGACAAGGTCGAGATAGACAGGCGGTTGCCAATGATATGCAGGGCGAACTAGATCGAATTTCCTCATGGTGTGCTGATGCTGGTGCCCTTGTCAACCCTGCAAAGGCATCGGCTGCATGGTTCTCCCTAAACAACCATATTGTGAACACAGACCTGCCGGCGGTAAGAATGGATGGGAGCATTTTGAGTAGAACCCAGTCAATGACATATCTTGGCGTGAGGCTTGATCGTAGCCTGTCCTTCAGAGATCATGTCGATTATGTCATAACGAAAGCTCGAAAAGGTTTGTCAGCAATGAGAGTCATGGCGACTGACTGCCAATATCGAGCAAAGACTGCTAATACTTCTGTTCCAAGGACTGGTGCTTTCACGCATCGAGTATGCCCTGGCTATCCTCACTGTCAGCCCTACACAGATTGGAAGACTTGAAAAGGTACAAAACGAAGCCATGCGCATCATTTTGGGCTGCACGAAAGACACCAGCTGTGTAGCAATGAGATAACTCCTTGACTTCCCAACAATGGAACACAGGATCAAGATCTGGAGAGCTCGTGCATACTTAAAAATAAGTGCAGATGAGCAGCACCCTCTGCATGACGCTATATTCAGAGAAAAGGGTGACAGGCTAAAGAGGGGCAAATCATGGATGGGTCGGGCGGAAGATGTCGTCAGACAGCTTTGCAGTCTTACCAGTATTAACCCCGGCAAGGAATAGGTGCCGGTGCCTCCAGCTTTTAAGTGCACTTTCTCCTGCATTATCACACTCGACAGACGGTGCAGAAAGCAGAACCCTGTCGCTGTCAATGCAGAAGTCAATGCGCTCATCTATGAACACTCAGATAGCCCCGAAGTGCTCATCTATACAGATGGATCTGTTGTAAAGCAGCAGAGAAGTGCGTGGGCATTTACAGCCCATTCAGCGGGCCGAACCGTTCAATAATCCAGTGGTGCCCACTCTATGACCACGAGCAGCATGACGATGGAGAAATAGCACGGGGAAGACAAAGAGAGGAATATCCGGATGATTTGGTCGCCTATCATTATCGGGACAAGAACACTGACCTGATACAAGATTGATGATTGTGTGAGATCACGAACCATGACCTTCCACGCTTATCGGCATTGCACCTGATGATGATGATGATGTTGATGATTACGATAATGATGATGATGAACCAACACTGCGAATATGCGTTACTGGTTGGTTTTTATTATTATATATTAAGAAACATTCTGTTGTGTTTCGTATAGTAGCGTCACCCAATGAGGCCCTGTTTTACACGTAATATTTATCATTCACTGCGGAACTATTTAGACCCGTCAATCGGAAGAGTGCCCCCGCAGAAGTTGGATGTTGCCATGGACCAAGGTCAGGTCATGGGCCACTAGGTACAGACAGCCTACAGCTTCACGCAACCCAGCATGAAGATGAGAAGATTGAGAATCATGCTTTGCATGAAAATAGCGAGGTGAGTTGCTGAGCAGGGGGCAGCGTCTCCTGCAGACAATCAGTTGGGATTAACCACCGTGGAGTTGAGACGGGGTTCTTAGCTCCGTAGCACGGCCACAAAATGTGCCGCTACATCGTGGTTAGGTTGTGTAGTTATTGTTGTGTAGTTATTGTTGTGATGTTATTGTAGACTCTAGGTAAACGTAACCGATATGTGGTGTAAATAATAATATGTGTTGTTAAATAGTAAATACCTAGAGTCAAAAAGAAGGTGTAAATTTGAACTGTGTCCTGTTGTTTTATCGAGATGCGTTGAGTTGGCTTAAAGAATTAGCTGTTGTGAATTCTGCAGTACCGGTGCTCAGAGAACATTCATGATGCACCAAAGAAATATATACGTGTACGAGAGCCGCAATTAAAACTACAAGCCTGTATAATAGATCGCCAACAGCAAGTGTGATTGATCCGACGAGCCGTAAAACCCAAGGTTTCGAGCAACATCAATATTATAGCTCGCCCCAAACGAAGACCAAAACATTCACTCGCCGACAAACATACTGTCGCTGGCAGATGTGTCGGCCTAACAGCGCAAGAACGCAGCTCTGCTGTAAACAGGCACAATACAATCACGTCCGGAAAAAAACTCTCTGCAAAACGCAGCAGAAGCAGAAGAGGATGATGATGAAATAAATTGAAGAACTTGGTGACAACTGGCAAGAACGAGGGGAAGAGAACAAGGGGAAGATATAGAAGTAAATACCTTGATGGCTTGGCCACGTGGTATGGTTGAGACAAGAACACTGAGCAGATCCACGACTCTGGTGATTGAGTGAAATGCCGAATCAAGACTGCCCACGCTTATCGGAATGGCACGTGATGGGTGGATAGTCGGAGTCTCGTCAGTATCCATCAACCGAGTCCGTACTTCATTGATTGTATTATATCAGCCCTGTCAATGCTTTTTCACGTGTGTATTGCGCATTCTTTGCCTGCTGGTCGGCGCGTTCATTAACTCCGGCATGTCCCGGTGAGTGGTGTGAAGCTTCCTCTCAATAGTCACCGCCTGTGTTGGTCCACTCAATAGTCACTTCCTGTGTTGGTCCACTCAATAGTCACTTCCTGTGTTGGTCCACTCAATAGTCACCGCCTGTGTTGGTCCACTCAATAGTCACCGCCTGTGTTGGTCCACTCAATAGTCACCGCCTGTGTTGGTCCACTCAATAGTCACTTCCTGTGTTGGTCCACTCAATAGTCACCGCCTGTGTTGGTCCACTCAATAGTCACTGCCTGTGTTGGTCCACTCAATAGACACCGCCTGTGTTGGTCCACTCAATAGTCACCGCCTGTGTTGGTCCACTCAATAGTCACCGCCTGTGTTGGTCCACTCAATAGTCACCGCCTGTGTTGGTCCACTCAATAGTCACTGCCTGTGTTGGTCCACTCAATAGTCACCGCCTGTGTTGGTCCACTCAATAGTCACCGCCTGTGTTGGTCCACTCAATAGTCACCGCCTGTGTTGGTTCACTCAATAGTCACTTCCTGTGTTGGTCCACTCAATAGTCACCGCCTGTGTTGGTCCACTCAATAGTCACCGCCTATGTTGGTCCACAGCCGCCTATTCAACATAACCGTGGCTAACCTCTGCATCAAGAGGCCACCCCCATTAGGGTAGATGCCCGTCCGACGACTATGTGCGTCGGCCGGGCATCTACCCTAAGTGTGAGTACTCGCAATCATCAACAGCGCCTGTCTGTTACCATGACCCATTAGGGAAGAAGAGAAGGTAACCTACCATGAATGTCATAAGAGGCATCTAAGGGCCTCATACGCTATATATGAAGACATCTGTGAATTGTGTGGGAAGCTCACTACTTACTAAACTGTAGGGAATATGTAATGCAAAGATCACTGATAGAATATATGTCCCACTGTAACTTGCCTCTGTTATGTAAGTTATATGCACAATGACTGTTTAACTGTTTCAGTGCTAAACAAAAAGTTAGTTGCATATCCTTTACAGTACATAACAGTCAATCCCCTGCATTTTTTGCTGTTTGTGATCTCTTGGCAAAATTACGTTCAGTAGATTGCCATTACATTCTGTACGATCGGCACCCATTCCATTTCATAATAAACCAACGTAAGGCAGAGAATGCTTTTCACACTATACCAGCACTTGATCCTCTCAGTAATTGATTATGGATTAGGACTGCTCACTGTCTCAGAGAGTCAGCTGGTGAAGTTAGAGCGCATACAGAACGAAGCTATGCGGGTCATTCTGGGATGCACCAGAGACACTCCAGTAGTGTGTATGCGTTACATCCTTGGTCTGCCGACTGTTGCTGGTAGGCTCAAGGTGATGCAGGCGAAGGCATACCTCAGAGTAGCTGCAGACACAGACCGCCAACTGCATGAGGCGCTGGACGCAGTTAAGGGTCAGCGACTGATAAGAGGGAAATCATGGATGACTCAGGCGGAGGATACGATCAGACAGGTGTGCCCCTTGGAGAGCATTAGGCGTGGAGGGGAGTGGGTCAGAGTGCCAGCGGAGCAGTCAGACTTGTGCAGAGTTATAATCACATTGAGCTGGGAGTGCAGGGAGGGGCCACGGAAGTGAAAATCCAGCAACTAATTCAGGACAATGCTCACTCGAGTGATGTGATTATCTACACAGGTGGTTCGGTGTCAAGAGGTGAGAGAAGTGGCTGGGGGTTCATAGCGAAAGCTAATGGTCGACGTTTGGTGCAGGAGAGCCTGGCATTGATACCACAACATCCAGCTTAAGAATGGAGGTGGAGGCAGTCACTGCGGCTCTCCGCTGGATGGAGAATACCACACACACACACACACACACATACACACACACATACACACACACAGACACACACACACACACACACATCGTGATTGTAACTTACGCAGAAAGCATGCTGACGAGTGTGAGGACGGGGAGGCTTCGTGCGGAGTGGCTTGCTTCGCTTCGGAGGTCACGGGTGACAAGCATCGCCTGGATCTTTTCTCCGGGGCATGCCGGTGTGCTGGGAAATGAACAGGCGGACAGATTGGCTGGCTCTGTAGAACTTGGTGGAGTATTGATACATGACAAGGCAGACGTGGTTGCGGCCTTGTGGGAGCACGTGTACACCTCGGAAGAGCAAATGGATTACCATGGTCTGGCAAGAATGAGACAGCGAGGAGTGACGAAGGGATCTGGCTGACGCTCAACGCTCAGAGGAAAGGCGAGACGGACATATAATCAGATTGCTACTGATACTATTGGTGTGGAACTCTTCGCTGGCTGCTGAGGATGGGGATGGAGCGCTTATGGGAATGCCCCGAATGCTGTGATGTCGATTCCTAAATCAATCAATAAATCAATCAAGGCGGTCTGCAAATAGCCCGCAGGTGTGTATGTGAATGCGGGTATGCAGGAATGCGAACTGCGTCCGTAAACACAGAGGCGCTACAGCCAAATGAACAAATATTATGATGTAAATGTCCGTTCACTGAGCACTGAAATTATGGGAGATACCACGAAACAAAACAAACAACACTATGGCCCTATATTTGGCGATATATTATCCTTCGTCACTGAATCAGTTAACAGATTCAGGGCCAAACAAAAAGTGGTTTTCAACCAACCCAAAATGTATAGCGAAAAATGGAAAGTAGTGGTTTATCACAGTTGTGACTTAAAGGTTGTTAATATGTTAGCAGAGATGTTTTATTATATATCAAAATAAATAAAAGGGGTTGCTTAGTGAAAACTACTGCTCATGGCAGATACGGTAAGTGGCTTAAGACGATCAATCATCCCATGTATAATAATCAGTATAAACATTCTCAACCATATGATAGAGTGTATGTTATCCATACAATATAGATCGATAACCCCGGGAAGGTTAACCCGGTCAACAAATGCCCGCAGAAGTCGGATGTGTCGGCCTAACGGCGCAAGAACGTAACTCTGCTAAAACAGGCGCAACGCAATTACGCCCGAAAACACTCTCCGGATGAACGCAGCAGAAGAAGAAAATAGATATAAAATATTTTGAAAAAGAACATCTGTGAATAATTATACACAAAAGGAATACTAAACCATGTACAACTTATATTATTATTCTTATGTTATATCATATATTATATTATTATCATTAATATCCCGATTATAATCCAGTAGAGTTGAACAGAATATGGGGGTGGGGGGTGTAGGGTTGGGGGGAATAAAAGGAGGTTTGGCTTGTGACTGGCTAGCTCGCTCAGTAGAAAACTAGTTGCAAAATCAAACCAACCATGAACAAAATATACAAAGGGAGCATGAGGAATAAGAAGAGTACTTGAAAAGGTACAAAACGAAGCCATACGCATCATTTTGGGCTGCACGAGAGACATCAGCTGTGTGGCAATGAGATACCTCCTTGACTTCCCGACCATGAACCACAGGATCAAGATCTGGAGAGCTCGAGCATACTTAAAGTATAAGTGCAGATGAGCAGCACCCTCTGCATGAAGATATCATATATTCAGAGAAAAGGGCGACAAGCTAAAGAGGGGTAAATCATGGATGGGCCGGACGGAAAATGTCACCAGACAGGTCTGCAGTCCTACCAGTATCAACCGCGGCAAAGAATGGGTGCCTGTGCCTCCAACTTTTAAGTGCACCTTCCCCTGCATTATCACACTTGACAGACGGTGCAGAGAACAGAACCCTGCCGCTGTCAATACAGAGGTCAACACGCTGCTCACAGTTTGCTGCCGCCATCACCCGCATCGCAGCCAAACCCTGCTTGGCCTTTGTTATCACCTGGTCTATGTGCACATTATAAGCAAGGCTTCGATCAAACCGTATCCCTAGGTAATTCATTGCCTGCGTTCTTTCCACCGTCTCTGAACACAGCATTACAGTTGGTGTTGGAGTGTTGACAATATGATTATTCAACGAGAACCAAGTCACTGTTGCCTTTGTTGGGTTGACCATTGCCCCAGCTTCATCACACCAAGTACTTATGCGTTTGAGTTCGGTTTGTAGTTCCACCGCAACCTGCTCTCTATCCTTACCCTGACGATACACTAAAACATCATCGGCATATGACAATGTCCTGCCAGGTCCAGTGATCTGCTCACTGGTGATTCTCACTGTGTAGGCGTTGAACAGTACCGGAGATAATGGTGATCCCTGTGGTAGGCCAGGATATATTGTTGTTGGTTCCGAAGTCCAACTGCCACATCTAAAAAACTACTTTCCGTTGGAAGAGGGCTGCAGCGATCCAACTAAGGAGGAATGGACTTACTTTTAGTTCAAGAAGCTGAAACATTAAAAAATCCAATGGTACTCAGTTGTATGCGTCCTCAAGATCAATCGCTGCAGCAAAGGTTTCAATGCCTGAGTGGAAACCTTCATAGACATCATGGGCAAAGACTGCTGCATTGGTCCAGGTTTCTCTTTTTGGACGGTACCCACCCAGGGTAGGTGGGAAAACACCTTGCCTCTCTAGCTGGCTTGATATCTTCCTGGCAATTACCTTCTCCAGCAGCTTGCCTATTGTATTCTGCATGGTTATAATTCGATATCCCTGAATTTTTTGTGGTCTTTGTCAGGCTTCGGCAAGGGAATCAGATAGCTGTGTAACCATTCCTCCTTGATGCTAGCACTCCCTATACTGTTGTTATACATGTCTGCTAGTTTCTCTAGCTCATTGTCAGTACACTTATTGATGTCGTCGTATCTTATGCCATCAGGACCTGGAGCGCTGTTTTTTGATCGTCGAAGTACAGCCTTGATTTCTTTCACTGTCACTGTGTCTTCATCCGAAGTGTTCTGGGCCTTGCATCTGTCTGAGGTGACCTCCTTGGCCAGATTTCGGCCTCCCATGTCTGTCTGGTTGCTCTGCTCAAGATAGCGTTCAAAGAGGGCTTTGCCCTTGTCCTCGTCAGTCCTCTGCCAGATGAGGTCAGCACCTTGGAAGTCAGAAATGCTCTTATTCTTGACTACACCACTCATGCTTTTATGTAGTCGCCAGAACAATTTCAGTGACTTGTCTGTGCTTACTCTTTGACACACCTCTGCCCATTTTTCGCCTTTAACCACCTTGACCAGTTTCTTGAAATAGCTTACTTTTGTGTGCATCTCTCTTTCTAGGTGCAAGCCGGGACTAGGATGACCAGCTCTGTTCTTCTTGGCATTTTGCCATCTCCTTACAGCACTACGCTTATCCACCCAAGCTTTCTCCACCTCGAAATTCCAACACGGTGGCTGCTCCCAGCTTTTTTTCCTGCCCTGAAACTTTCTGCGCTTGTCACGTCTTATTTTACTCACCACATCTTGCCCTGTACTGTCAGACTGGAAAGTCTTTACCTTTAGCTTGTGCTGCCTGGTTCTGCCTTTCTCCACCAATATGATGCAAGGGTGGTGGTGGCTTCGCTCGATGCACGAACTCCGTAGCACCCGCGCAGATCTATGTCTTCTGTACGAGGGGCTGGTCATGTCTGTTTTGGAGTATGCAATGGCAATCCTGACTCTCAGCCATAAGCAGATAGAAAGGATGGAAAGGATGTAGAATGAAGCTATGCGCATTGTTCTTGGATGTACAAGAGATACAGCATGCAGGGCGATGCGCTACCTTCTTGATTTTCCAACCATTGAAGAGAGAATACAAGCTTGCAGGGCACGCGCCTACCTCAGAGTTAACGCAAACACACAACATCCATTGCATAGTGAAATTAGGAAGGTGAAGGGCAGCAGGTTAAAAAGAGGACGGTCGTGGATGGGTCAAGCCGAAGACATTCTTCAACAGGTGTGTTCACTTGAGGACTTAGAACCTGGCGAGGAGTGGGTGCAAGTGCCAGCAGACTTCTGCACATCCTTTTCAGTTTGCATCCAGCTAGATAGGAAATGCAGACAAGAAAATCCGGCTGCTGTGGAGGCTGAAGTACAAGCGTTGATTTTCGAGAATTCGCTAGACAGTGACGCGGTCATCTACACAGATGGGGTCGGTCGTCCGACATGTGAGAAGCTCATGGGCCTTTACAGCTCGGGCCGGAGGGAGAATTGTGAAGGAGGACTCTGGTGCTTTCACTGAAACCACAAGTAGCCTGACCATGGAAGTCATGGCAGTAAGTAAAGCAATAACATGGCTCGAGACACAGACATTCACTAGGGCTTGTTTCCTTAGCGACTCATTGAACATGATCAAGAGGATAGAGGAGGGGTCGATCCGAAGAGAATGGTTGCTGCCTCTGGAGCGGTCTCGGCTGGCAAAGATTAGTTTCATCTTCGTGCCAGGGCATGCGGGAGTACAAGGAAATGAGCGGGCTGACAAGCTCGCAGGTGAGGCTACTGTGGAGGGCGGACGCGCCATGGACCAGGCTGACATTCTGAATGCTCTACGAGAAGTAAGACTTTTGCGAGAACCAAGTGATGACTGTGAATCTACAACAATGGTCAGACTGCTAGCGCAGCAAATTAAAAGAGGGGTGGCCAAACAAGAACACTACTCAGGAAGCCAAAGAAGATCGATAAACCAACACAGAACTGGCGTCGTTAGCCGCTACACGCTGCGGGATTTGCTGAGGAGGGGATCCGAGCACTTATGGACTGAATGGTTCGATGTGCAATGAGGATGATCTGTCGACTAACTAACTAACAGAGGTCAAAGCGCTCATCAATGAACACTCAGACAACCCCGAAGTGCTTATCTACACAGATGGGCCTGTTGTAAAGCATCAGAGAAGTGCGTGGGCATTTACAGCCTTTTCAGCGGGCCGAACCGTTCAAGAATCCAGTGGTGCCCACTCCATGACCACTAGCAGCATGACGATGGAAGTGATGGCAGTAACGCAGGCTTTCATATGGCTGGAATCACAGCATTATACCAATGTGTGTGTACTAAGTGATTCAATGGGTATTATTCGGAAGGTTGAGGCAGGATCTGTACGTAGACAGTAGACTGAGTCGCTGAGGAAGTCTGTTGTCCGTAAAGTCACCTTCATCTTCGTCCTGGAACATGCGGGAGTCGAGGGAAATGAACGAGCTGTTAAACTGGCTGGCTCTGCACCACCTGCAGATGGCCAGCCCATGGATCGTGCCGATGTTATTAACATCCTTAAAGAGATGTCGAGAACAGATGACTTTGACGTCAGTGAATCCACATCGTTGTCCAGGATGAGAGATATGGGAGTAAGAATCGGCACGGCCAGACACGAGAGGTACATCGGGAAAACGAGGTGCCTCGTCAACCAACACAGAACTGGCACTACTATTAGTATTAGCCACCGGACGCTGATGCATATGCTGGGAGAGGGAGGGGAGGATCTGAGCACCTATGGACATGTCCGGAGTGCAATGACGATACCCCAAATGACAACTGAGGAACAATAGACAGAAGAAAGATTTTAATCGAATTTTGGTTCTAACTTGGCACTTTCTAGTTAACTCCATGGTC
>JACEFZ010006722.1:0-20140 GCA_014155875.1 Cepaea nemoralis | reverse complement strand
CTAGGGAATCCCCGTGGCTAAGTGGTTAAGCCGCCTACTTCGCACTCCGAAGAATGTGGGTCGGTTTCCTAACTCCGTCTTTCGGTTCACAGGGCAGGGTGACCAGATTGGCTTTTTTGAAGCCAAATTTGACAAATTTGGCTTTTTTAAAACGGGTTTGGCGTCAGAAAATCAGTTTGGCATTTTGGCTTTTTCTTGGCTTTTTGGAATTTTTGTAATGGCATATGCCTCTTTTTGAATTTTTCAAGTTAATTGTTGTCTTGTCTTACTAATTTTTAGCTAAAAACAAATGCAAAACGATAAGCTTGGCGTATGGTTTTCGTACTGGTCATGTTCTATGCGCACTGACGCACTGCGCAGCTTACTGTTTAGTTCAGTTTTCAAATTAATTATACTTTCATCGCAATCGCAAGTCGCAAGTATTTCTTATTATTGACTGAGCCTATTATCATGCCAAAGTGGAAACCATCTTATGATACTAATCGGAAATATAATGATCAAAGGGAAAAGACATTTGTGTGGCTCAAGAAATCCACTAACGGTTCTGAACAGGCATATTGCCAATTGTGCCATTGTAATATTGTTCCAAGATTTTCAAATCTCGCAAATCATGCAACAGAAAAACACAAGCGGAGCGCGCCAACTTCTTTACAAAAAACACTTTCAGTGGTGACAATAAGCAAGAAAATTGATGATAAAGTCAAATTAGCAGAGTTACAAATTGCCATAGTGCCATACCAGTCGATCACTTAGGTGATCACTCAGGTGAAATAATGGTAGCCCATGGATGTGGCAGCACTCTTGGTCAGATAAAATTGCACCGAACGAAGTGCATATCACTAATAAAAAATGTTGTTTCACCGTCTTTAAGATCTGATCTAATTCTAGATCTGCAAAACAAGAAGTATGCACTCATCATTGATGAGTCCACTGATGTCTGGACCCAAAAGTATTTGTGCATTTTAGTTAGATACCTCAGTGATAAAAGAAATGAAATTACTACTAGTTTTCTAGGTTTGATTCCAGTTCTGGAGGCAACATGTGAGAATATATTTAATGTGATTAACACTGAAATTGGAAATCATTTTTTACTGGACAATGGTTGGCTTTATTTTGGCTTTTTTATTTCGTGACTTGGCTTCTTTTGATCACGGCGATCTGGTCACCCTGTCACAGGGGCAGTTTTCTCGGAGACACTTTTCGGTTGTCGCTGGAGCTACGGAGTCCGTGCTCCGACTGATGCTTTTGCTCTGTGCGACGCTTTTGGCATGTTGCTCTGTGCTGAGCTTCTGACATGTTGCTCTGTGCGATGCTTTCAGTATGTTGCTCTGTGCGATGTTTTGATATTTTGCTCTATACGACGCTTTCGGTACGTTGCTCTATGCGATGTCTTGACATGTTGCTCTATATAACGCTTTCGGCACGCTGCTCTGCAGAAAAAAAAAAACAGAGCCTTATTGGATAAAGCATGATGCAACGAAGTCGACCCTCTGGCCCATAAACTCTGTAAATATGATGGAATCTGTCTAGACTCTAGAGGAAGCAAACTTGACACGAATGCATGCCGAGGTCGGACAGACTGACCTTTGAGGCCCATTACTAGATGTTAGGCACTCACCTCGAAAGGGAAACTAAGAAGAAAACCTGTTATGTACTACAATACCGCCAAGCAGCGCAGAACTGAGATCTGTAACACGGAGAGAGGGGTGAAGAAAGAAGTAAGTAAGATTAGATATTTGCCACTGCTGGCAACAAACTTGACCAGCAAATCCATAAGAATGTTATCTGATTCGGTTAGTTAGTTGCATATCCTTTACAGGACGTTGCAGTCAATACCAGCATTTGTGTGCTGTTGTGATGTCTTGGCAAGTTTACGTTCGGTAGTTTGCCATTGCTTTCTGAACGACCGGCACCCATACCATTTTCGTTAAAAAAAAACAACGCAACGCGGTCTGCTGCCAAATCGCGCGCAGATGTGTTTTAAACGCGGATATGCGGGATGAGGAACCGCGCCCGTAACACCTTCACCACATAGCCGCTATCTGATTCAGTTACGAAGGATTATATATTGTCAAACGTGACTTCCCATTTGGTCAGAAAGACTATATATTGCCTTACGTGGGTCATCGTTTTATGTGTTTTGTTTCCTGGTATCTTCCGCAATTTTAAAGCTCAGTGAATGGAAATTTACATTATAATACTTCTTCATTTAATTGTGTACCAAGTTTGCTAAACCACTGAATCAGATATGAACAGACTAAAAGCCTTATTAACGTCAGTGGTGAACGTCTGCTCTGTTGTGACCAACGATTGACGTAATGTTGTTAATACAGAGACCGGTGTCTGTGGGAAGCTTAAACAGCTGGACAAGAAACGAACAATTTCGATTTCATGAAAATATCAGGTGAGAGAGATTATTGTAGAGTCATGGTCGCCGATGTCTGTCCCTTGAACAGGCACTTGAAAGCAACAATAACAACAACATCAAAAACAACAAAAGAGAAGAAGCAAATTTATTGATTAGGCTGAGAATGACCAAACCGGCACACCCTCAATACACAGTTTACGGACAGGTTAGCAGAGCTCTCCAACGCCACCGTCCTATGTGTTGACAGCTGCCGCAGTCATTTTGCTTGAATATTTCTGAGCTACAGACGCGTAGATTTGTCTCGTTTGTCGCTTGTGTGATTCATTCTAATAGGATAATATTTTAATCTGTGTGGTCTTGGAACTGTGCGTCTGTCGTTACCAGCCATGTCGTTACCAATTGTAAGCACAGTTTGCTTTTGAACTTCTCTTCCTAGAAAGTTTATGTATGTTATTTCATGTTTAGAGACACAGTTGTAATATTAATAATATTAATAGTGTATATTAATATCATTCCTATAGAGAAGACAACCACAAATGTATCAAGACATTTGTAAATCAATGGAGAGCAATTGCAGGAACGGGCAGTTTTCAATATATAGGTTCGCTACTGGCAGGTCATGGACATGTGTTGACAGAATCTGTAAGAAGAACAAACATAGTTCTACGAACACACCTGCAGTTAAATGAACCATTTATGAGTGGGGCAGTCAGAACATCAAAAGTGAAAGTACTGAGTGCATGCATGTTTTTTGTGGCAACACACGGGCCTGGAACTTGGAAACTGAACACATCAGCTGAAAAACATGCATGCACATTTGAATACGTGTTACAGACGTGTCTTAAAAATCTCATTGGACGGAAGGTAGAACAGACAGCGCTATCCAACAAGAACTCTGTATTGAAGAAGCTGTATAAGTAAGACAAATACAATTGTATATTTTGGGCATGTAGACATGCATGTCTGGTAAAAGAGTGTGGCGTACCAGGGAAGCGGAGAGGATGCCCACTCGTAGATGGATTCGTGTATGATTTGATTTGAAAGAGTTCACACATGACAGCAACAGAGGCAAGGTCTCTGGCTTGTGATAGAGAAGAATTTGGAAATACTGTGATGAGATACAGTTATGCTACACAGGGCAAACCGCTGGATGGTGATGGTGGACGGTGGCTTGTGCAACCAGTTGTTACCTTTTGCCGTTAATGTCAGGGGTTGTTTTCAATCTTGAACCAACTGTGTTCTTGTATCAACAACGGAAAACTTAATCCTGTGAGATATGTGTGTGTGTAAATTATTGTGAGAAACTATGTAACAGTTCGTGTTATAAGTACCCCAAAAGATCATGGTTTTAAAAACTACCGAATTGACATCCGGTTACATGACATGTGTTAGAAAAACAATCCGTCAACTGTTTGTCCCCCTAAGCAGTGGATCCGACCTCTAGCTTTCAGTGATGAGGGTGACAACGTACTAGGAGCAGTGTGCACGATGCTTTAACACTCCTTCAACCGATGTAAAGAGTAGGCTGTCAGGCCCATACATGTGCTATCTCACACAATCGTGGCAGGTTATGTAAATAGCTCATACCGTAGTAGGTCCTTTGCAGAAGGTCGCTCTCACCATAACCCACCGGAGACTCTCGATCTTTCACCAGTTCGCTGCCTCATGCATGTTCATGTCCTATGTGTCTGTCTTGTGTCCACCGTTATGTTGGCCGCCCATTCCAGCAGCCGTGTCTTCCATTATTGTTCTACCGAAGTCACTGTGGCCTTTTATTTGACCAAAATACTAGATATTCCAGACATACCGGTAATGATAACCCGGTCAATAAACACCCGAGGTCAAATGTGTCGGCTGTTAGGTGCAAATATCGCAGCTCTGCTGTAAACTGACAAATGCAATTACTCTCAAAACAAACAAACAAAATAATGGGGCGAACGACGACGACGAAAAAGGAATACAAGACATGACGCGGTTTATGAGCCAGGTTTTCTTCCATGTTTAGACCTTGTAGATTGTCCGTATATTTTTTCTTCGTTCGCAATACTAAGACCTTTTTCCTGTAACATTGAAGTTGTCTTCTGCACATCCACGTGTTGCCACGGGACAGATGCGAGTTTTGCACATGTTTGCTGGTGTTGTTCCGTAGGCTCTTCATATTGTTGAACGTCGGTATTGCCATGAACATAGTGTTGATTCGTAGGCTCTTCATGTTGTTGAACGTCGGTATTGCCATGAACATGGTGTTGTTCCGTAGGCTCTTCATATTGTTGAACGACGGTATTGCCATGAACATGGTGTTGTTCCGTAGGCTCTTCATATTGTTGAACGACGGTATTGCCATGAACATAGTGTTGATTCGTAGGCTCTTTATATTGTTGAACGTCGGTATTGCCATGAACATTGTGTTGATCCGTAGGCTCTTTATATTGTTGAACGTCGGTATTGCCATGAACATGGTGTTGTTCCGTAGGCTCTTCATGTTGTTGAACGTCGGTATTGCCATGAACATAGTGTTGATTCGTAGGCTCTTTATATTGTTGAACGTCGGTATTGCCATGAACATAGTGTTGATTCGTAGGCTCTTTATATTGTTGAACGTCGGTATTGCCATGAACATTGTGTTGATCCGTAGGCTCTTTATATTGTTGAACGTCGGTATTGCCTTAAACAATCTCCACCGGGTTTCTGTGTAGCAGTCCACAGCGTTGTTAATTGTGGAGCCAGTGTGTTCAAAGTCTAAAATTTTCAGTTTATAAATTGTGGATTGCCTATAAACCGTAAACTGATTCCAGTAATTAGATGTAGATAGGGGATTTAATTTGGGCACGTTAGAGATGAGAGGAGATATAAATGTGAAAACTTGGTGACAATTAACAAGACTTATGTGAGAAAAGCAGTGCAAAGGCAAAGAGATAAATACATAGATGACTTGGCCACATAGCATGGTCGTGACAGGAAAACGGACCTGATCCGAGACTGGTGATAGTGTGAAATGACGAACTATGACCGCCATGCTAACTGGCATGGCACGTGATGATGACTACGGTGATTGTATGTACATAGAAGTTACTACAATAAATATTACCAGTTCTTAGGCTAGCGATATCCTGATGAATCGTCTTCAGGCTCCTGTCCACATCGTTCAGCCGATGTTCCAGACGGAGGGTTCCTAGAGTCTGCGAGTCACGACCCTCTGGCGTCACTGTGTGATTGGCTGGCATTGTATGATACAGTGGGGACATGTGATCTATTAGACTTTTCTGACTGGCTTGCGGCCAAGTCTCATTTGCTGGAAAGTTTTGATTGGACGAAAACAAAGTTCGGCTAGGAAAAACGGGCCAGCTGAAAGCATAGTCTGGACTTGTGCCCATGTACGGTGTGCAGAATCTGTTGGGCGTTGCGTGCATACCACCCTGCGGAAATATCACGGTACAGATCATGTAGTAAATTAATATATAGTAAATGCAAACTGACAGATAATATGAGGGCGAGTCAATAAGTAAGTCACACAGTTCTGTTCAATGGTAGGTAAATATAGTTGGTATTTTCTACAAGTGTCATTAGATGACAGCAACATCGAACTTTATATTCCCGTTCGTCAGGTGACGCTATGTGTCTCATGCGCAGCGCATAAACAAAATGGCGACTTGACTTATGGAGTGTACAAACAAAGAGCAACGTGCTGTTGTGCATTTTTTGGTGGGCAAAAGGACTGCCTGCAAAGGACATTCATAAGGAAACGCTTCCTGTTTATGCTGACAAATGTTTGTCCCGTAAAGCGGTGCATAGCTGGGTAGAATAATTTTCTCAAGGACGCTCTAAAATTATTGACGAAATTCGATCTGGTCGTCCTATTTTGTAGCATATTAAAACGTCCTTACCCTTTCCTAGCATTGACGCCCTTAAAAATACCAATCCCTAATAATTACTGTTTAAGTACCTTACTTTTGGGGAAAGAAAACAGAGCCTAATTTATTTGGCATTAGTTACATTTAGGCTGGCGATTGAGCAAAATACCTGGCCAACCGTCGTCGATCTTTTAAGACAAAGACTAGAGTGGCCATTTCTGTTGAAGAGAGCACAAAAGAAAGACGTCGGCCTTTCCCTTCGGGGATAGGGCAGTTTAGCCCTAAAAATATGTCATTCTCTGAAGCAATGGTATGTTAAATCTACATTATTAATACGTATTTATGTATTTTGATAAGGTACATATACCATTGTGTTTAATTAAGAATTAGTTAAAATGATAAATCAACAATTCTTGTAAACCAGAGTATGAATGATTTTTAGACTGAGCGCCATGTTGAGCCATGCTGTAATTTTTACTATGCGTTCACAATTTCATATTCCTATGTTAAAATCTCTTATAGGCATTGTGAACTTATATCTCATTAGCAATGCTTATAACCTATAAATATGATGTGTACTGTAGAGTATTTAACTCATGTCAGAAGCACATTTAAGAAACTTTTCTCAATGTGGGAGCAGACTCCTGATTCATAATTCACAGTAGAGAACTCGTTTCTGCCAGTTTCTAATTCCTATGTTAAAACCTCTTCTAGGCATTGTGAAACTATCTCACTATCAACGCCTTGGATCTATAAATATCCTATGTAGTGTAAATTCACTGTTAAGGACATTTCAGGAGACCTTTTTATCCATGCGGACGCATATCATGGACTCAGTTCATTTTGGATAAATTGTTTTCCTAATTGCTGATCTGTAACTTGAAACTATCGTGCTAAATTTTGGTACAAACTTCTGGTTAACATATTAGTAACCACCCAGAGGGGTGATAGACATGTAATATTTTCATAAATATGCTAGAAAATTGCCATTAGGAAATTGCCATGTTTGAGAATATAAATTCAAGAACAAAGAAAGTAAACGCATGATATACATTGGAATATTCTGGTAGGAAATGCCTGCAATCCGCATCACCTCACTGTGGTAGGGGCAGAAGCGAAGATTAATGTTTGCAATATTCAGAAGAATACACCATGCGGCATAAGTTATTTCTGATAAATAACTCTTCGAATACTAGCAGCAATTGGACCTGGAATATTATATGGTCCAAACACTTATCAGACTGCATAAATCATTTCTGATAGATAAGAAATTCTCTTAAAAATAGCAGAAACTGGTAAAATATATCACAGCGTTCACTAACTCCATGCTGTGCAAACGGTGGGGGGAAAAAGATAATAATCTAGTTTATGGATTAACACATGAAGTAATCAAAAACCATTGGCTCCGGCATTAAATTTTATGATTAATATTATTATTATGATTATCATGTACGTATTATTAGAGAAATGTACATGATGGTTTTCTCTGTTATGAGAATTATATTCTGTCCTGATTGTTACTCTTTACTGTGGGAAATACACATTTTAATGTTACCCCTGGGTCATAATGATGGTGATGTAAGAATCCTTGAGTATGTCAGTACACAAGAAAAAACTGTTGAATAGCCTTGGCCTAATGCTGATTATAGTGAAGGAAAGGAAACAAAATAGCCTATGGATGGGTTATTCTCTTCAAGTACGAGAGAGGCAATATCAACAGGTTTGGATGGACAGAATGGCTTCGCTCATCAAATAGTTCCCATTAACAATCTCAGAACAAAACATAGAGTGAAAAGATACCTCACTCACTATCAGAGCTAGGAAAGCTCTACAACAAGCAAGGAGGGACATGGAACTTGAAAACCCACTCCTTTCTCCTTCTCCTTTTTTGTTTGTAATTGTGTTATAACCATGTTACCATACGACAGTAGGTTAATGCTCATGTTGTATTCTTTGTCATCCATTTCTATAGACAATAGCGAATGGTGGTTTGTGGGACTGCATTGCTTCACTATCAACTGGAAACTGGGTCAAAAGCCAGGACAAAGTGAAAATGGCAACCGGTCATAAACAGTGTGGACCAATACCTCAATGTTTACTGCTGCACTCATTAGCTGCAAAAGCCAGCAAAAGACAATTTCGAAGACAACTGACAACGTTACTGATGAAGTCCTACTTCAGTAGGAATATCCAGGATGGACATCAGTATCTAAATCGACAAAGATAAAGATCTACAGAGTAACTAACAACAGTGTATCGTCTGCTTTACTTCTGAGAAGTACCACCTGAAGTCTCATCAGTCAGCAACATCAGTGAGACTATGGGCAACTCCTACCAGTTAATAAAACTAGCAACAGTGAGAACCCTTCAACTGCCGGTTGGATTACCAAGTTGATATCCAACAATGGATAAGTCTTCGAAAGAAAGTCTCACAGCAGCAAAAGTCAAACACAAGATTCAAGACACTCAACACCAAGTTCTAGATACGAACACCAACTCAAACAAATGGGAAGAGACACTGAAACAACAATAAGCCAGTACAACCAAGGTACCAACTTAAGATCCTCTGAAACATAACTACACCAGATTACCTCAAGGTTCCAAAATCTGAAACACCCTGAAAAGAAGCAAGATCCACTTGAGATCTCAGACCTGAACACCATCAAGAAGACCATATATAAGCAGCCAGCGGAGTAAATGCCTCTACGCCTGCAACAAAAAGAATCCTCTGATTGTTTGCAACCCTGTTTCTGTGCTGGAATTATTCATCTTCTGATCCATGTATGTGCAGATCAATTCTGGACATAGTCACAGATACTACCATTGGATGCCTCTCAGCCATATAAGTTCCTACACTGGACTAGATAGTAACGACTACCTCTTGCTGGTCCAATGTCAGCCTAAATGCCATGGGTTATAGACTCGCGACTTGGTGGGTGTAACATCTTTGTGAACAAATTGGGATTCTGATATCGGAAGCAGAGCAGCTGAATGGACGTCTACTTGGCACCGTGCATGGTGAGATGGGAAAGTACCTTCTGCAGAGCTTAAGTGGAAATTCCTGGAAGTAGACCAACCAAGGCCTCAATTTCACAAAAGGCACCGAGCCTACTGCAACAGAGTATTCGAAAATTCTAGCTCCGCGGAGGAGATATGTGATTGTGTGATATTTCAATTCCTGGAGTATGGATTATAAAATATTCACCAACCAATTACCAGTGGATAATCATGTGAGGAACACAACTGAGTGCATTTATTATAGGTACCCAGATAATGGGAATAGGATCTAATCTACATTAGAGATGAACACTGAACCGCACACCAGGAGAGAAAGGACTCTATTAATTAGTTTAATTAAGAGTACCAACTGCTTTTTATATGTGTTTTTTCTATGCCATGGATTTATAAGGTCAGTAGTGTTTGTTTTTTTTTTGGTAATGAGGTATAACCAAATGGTGGTTATGGTAAAGTTGAGTATTTTGACACCATCTCATTATTTTTAAATATGAGAATTGTAAAGGGTGTCAGAAACAACTGTTTTATATGTTGGGTTCTATGTACTTAGATCATTGTTTGCCTTAATTATGTAAGGTGGGTCAAGGAGAGTAGAACCCATTTTGTGGTTGTTGTGTTGTTTGTAATAACAGTGTTTTTTCTTGGGGCAATGGGGTTAATATGTTTTGATAATGCAAATCATTCCCATGCCTGTTCTGAAAATGCATTGTGGTCATTACAAAAATTATGTTACTACAGATCTTGATTTAATACCTGAACTGTTTGTCCAAAATTGTTGATGTGTACATCAATTAAATGTAATGTGTGTACAACAGTGGTTGTTTATATGTTGTGAACAATCAATGTCTTCTGGCACTATATTTAAAATTTAAAGGTTGATGAAGTGGGAAGGGAAACCTACACACAGATGTCATTGTTTCAAGGATTGAAGTGTTTTCTCCTGGTGTTTGTGGTAAATATCCCTGATCACCTTGCATTCTACCAGTGACCAGAGAATCAACTAAACCCCCTAGACACTTTTAACAAAATATTCTCTTAGATTAAAATCTACATTCCACACTATTGAGATTGCAACAGAAGCATCCGTGCAGCGGGTGGAGGATTAGATTAGAGATGACAGGCGAGTAACGATAGACTCTGAAGCATCTGCAATAGGGTGCTCACATGGTTCAGCATACAGCATAATGCACGATCGATTGAATTTAAGAAAGTGTGCTCAAGGTGGGTACCCAGACAATTGAAGGAGGAACACAAAATGAACGTATTTGGCCTGTCCTTGTTTCATCTCTGTCGATACGAAGATGAAGGAGAAGACATGCTGAACAGGATTGTTACTGGGGACGAATCATGGGTGCATCACTACCAGCCCGAATCAAAGCGTGCTTCAATGCAATGGAAACATTCTTCTTCGCCTTGTGTCCAAAAATTCAAGGTTACGCCATCAGCAGGGAAGGTTATGCTGACAGTGTTCTGGGATTGTCAAGGAGTGCTTTTAATCAATTTCAAGAAGAAAGGTGACAATGTGAATTCTGAATCGTACTGTGAAGTTCTATCGATGCTTCATGATGCAATTCGAAGAAAACGTCTAGGACTGCTGACTAGAGGAGTGTTGCTTCTTCATGACAATGTCAGACCACATAGGGTTCGATTAACTCAGAAGAAATTAACCAACTAAGGTGGGAAGTTCTGGAACATCCACCTTACAGACACGACTTAGCCCCTAGCGATTTCCACCTTTTTGGTCCACTGAAAATCTACCTTGGCGGGAGACATTTCGCAAATGACGCCGAAGTTGAATTTGAAGTGAAAACGTATTAGAAAACAGAGCACGCAGTTCTATGCAGCCGGTTTGGGACGACTGATAAAACTATGGGATAAGTGCATCGATGTTGGTGGAAATTATGTTGAGAAATTAAGGGATAATGTATGTATACAAATAAACTGGTTTCATTTTATCATATTTAGTTATTTTTCTACAGCCATTTGTGACTTACTTATTGGTTTCCCCTCCTATAATTAACCTTTATTTCGTTGTTTCGGGATTTGAGGTTTAAAGATTGAACACAACCCACAATTGGAAACGCTAGTCGTATTCCCGTACGAACCTAAGGCCTTGCCCATGTTGGACTGGAAGCACTAGACTGGAGTTTCTGAGAAGACTTGATCATTCGGGGCCACATCGATTTACGGATGTCAGTCGCGGCGATAGGGCAAATTTTGAGCTATAGCCTACGGTGGGTGACGTTGTGATATTATAGTGTGATAATTTGGTCGCGTCTGGCGTGAGCCGCGTGTCTAGTGGTTACACACCCGCCTTGCACCTCAGTGATCCGGGGTTCGATCCCGAGTCCAGTCAAGGATATGCACTATTGACGAGCTCAAACGAGATCGAAATTCGAGTCTAGTGCTTCCAATCTGACGTGACACGGCCTTAGGTTCGTACCGGAATACGATCAGCGTTGCCAGTAGTGGGTTGTGAATATACGTAGTGGCTGTAAATATAATTAACCTTTCGTATACACGGCACCTTAGCGCGCACGTCGGTGTGATCGTTAGGAGGTCGGACAAGGACACGATGCATACGCTCGCCGTTAGCCGAGAGAAAGGACAAATCTGGCCACCTCTCCCTCCGGGCATTCACCTAGCTCATCATAAGATAAGTAGCAGATTCCTACTTTGGGTGTTTGGTTGTATACACGACCAGAAGCCGCGGTGGATAGCACGCTTGCCTAGCAGCCTGTTGGTCATGTGTTCTAATCCCCATCAGGCTGCATTTTTAAAACAAAAATAATCCCGTGCCCCGAGGCCCATCCAACCTAAAGTGAGTGCTGGGAGATGTCTTGGGAAGTACGGCCGATCGGTGTGATGTTGGCTACATCACCCATATAGTGCCCATTGGTATATACAATATGGCTGGCACCATATGTAACCAGTACACCTCAAGGCATGTAGATATGTCCTTTATCTTTACTTTTTATAAACAGCGTCCCAAATCACATCTTCATACTCATACTGAATGTAACAGCCCTGCATGTCCCTCTCTTCTTTTGCGTTTCCCCAACATTGAAATAAAAGCCCTGGTCCTATCTGTCATTATCGCCTGTAGCACTAACATCCTTCAATGTTTATGTTCTTGTCTGCCCACGAAATTTTCAACATTCTTCTCAACAAGCCGCGTTTCCACTACCAACCGCTTTTTGGCTGTTTAATAACTATACTCGTTGTCCAGCAATTCGCATCTATTATGCACACGGAAACATGACACACAACTATGCAACTCTTCATTGAGCGGATTTTGTAGAGACACCAGGAGAAAATGAGAGTGGCAAACCTTCATGTTCCTCCAGTCCGTCTCCGCCCTGTCTGTCAAAGTCCCAGTCTTCAGCTCGTGCTCCGACTCTGAGAGGCGCTCGCAGATCAAGTAGTAGTCGCTGGCTAAAAGGGCGTTTATCAATGCCGGATACGCCTTTGCTCCACGCCTTTGTAAGGTCCGGATCAGGAGTCGGGTGACTGCCCTGTCTCCCTGAGCAGCGGTCCTTGAACAAATATATGAGACCACGTTTCACTTATTTATATTCTTATTTACTCTATAGACACTTACGTCTACAATAGAGGGCTCAGAAACAAGTATACGAGATCAGTAGCACAAGAATTAGGCTTTTGGGCTGAAAAAAATATAATTACTCGCCTGGAGATCTGAAACCCCCTTCATCCCCTTCAGAGTATTCTCCTTGTGACTGTACACTCTTCTCACGGCGGGTCCGCCATTATTGGAAACATTTCAGGAAGGTCTATTTGGGAATGGAGTACAGCTGGGTTTTCCTGTTCCGCATGTCTTCTCGTGATTTGAGCCCCTCGCAGCTTGTTAGTTGCATATCCTTTACAGACGTAGCAATCAACTCCTTCATGTTTGGCTGCTTGTGATTCCAAGGCAGGTTTGCGTTCTGTAGTTTGCCATTGCTTTCTGAACGACCAGCACTCATACCATTGAATGGAAACCAACGCAAGGCTGTCTACTTCCAAATCTCCCGCACCGTTTCGGTATGCGGGATTAAGAATTGCGTCCGTAAAACCTTTAAAAAAAAAAATCTCAAAGAGCAATGTCGTGAGAGTAGGGAGTCTGATGAATATCGAAGACTATAGTCTGTCCAGAAATGAATGCCGTCATTCACGATCAATTATTTTGAAAACTGCCTGTTGCATCGTTATGAAATTTTCTCTGCCGTCTTATATTTACCCCCACTCAAGGAATATGTCTTTGGTAGATCCAAAATTAACTTAAATCATCGAAAGCGGCAACATTTCTTTGATGTTTTGGCGAAAATGTAGTGAATTCACGCTAACAAACTAGTCTTACAGTAAAGCACGTCATTTCGGGTAACGACACAAGTTCAAGGCGTAGCCAGATTCGTATGGGAGTGGGTGCAATAAAAGAAGTAGCTTAAAAGTCGACAGGGTCGACTACATTGCACCGGGTTTTTATTCCATATGGCTCAGTCTCTTTCCGCAGTGCGGAAAGCGTCGCACAAAGCACGAACTCCGTAGCTCCAGCGACGACCCTCAGGAGTCTCCGAAAAAATGCACTCGTGAAATGAAGTGAAGAACGCGGCCCGGAATTGAACATACAACCTTCGGAGCCCGAGTCAGACGGTTTGACCACTTCACCACGGAGAATCCCGAGAGGGGTGCAATGTGTAATATTAGTAAAGACAGAGAATTTACAGAGGCACGGGGTAAATAATTTGTAAATTGACAGGAAAGTAGAAGGAATATATTTCTTACCTTATTTTTTCATTTCCTTCTTGTTTCTTCAGCAGCTGGTTAATAATGTGTACACAAGTATTCATGTTACTGGGATGCATTTAGCTTTTTATATTGAGTTCGTGAAAGCTTCCAAATAGCTGTGCGTTAATGTGCGTATGGAGTGACCAGAAATGATACCGCAATTTAGTCATCATGTGTCCATTTTTAAGGATCTGTTCAGCTGTCTGTGTAGTTTGTTCACACGTACACATGGGTGACAGACCCGCTTTGAGTCTTCGTGAAAGATTGTCTACTCTGCTGTTTACCGTTCAGAGACGGAACATGATTACCTGTTTTGCACTATGAAAATAGTTGTCAGTGTCTCTGTAGTGGGCTTTCTTCTTAACGACCAAGATGTTGTCCTCTTTTCATTGAAGTTTATAGATTGATTCGTATGCACGTGTGTTGTCCCGTAATTTGACAACGTGTTTGCTCTCACGTTTCTTGTTATGCCACAATATGTCAGTTTCCACCGCAATATTACTCTTCTGTTGGTATTCAATGCGTTTAGTGTGTGTTTTTTTTTTTCCAATACAGTTGTTTGTCGCCGCTGAGGGCTTGTGGAATTGAAAATACATCACTGTGGAATACAAACTGTTGCCATTGACACTGTGCTGATGCTGTAATGTTTAGGGCCTGCAATTCGTCTGAATAGTTGGAGCAAAATATCCCAGTGAGTGTGCACGTGGATTAAGGTCTGCGATCTGCTCAGACCTTAATCTGTGTCTGACGATTCCAGTAGGTTGATGACTGCTCTCTGTTGCATAAAATTCAAGCCATCCTTTCTCCAATAGTCCTCTTCCTCTTTCAACACATGGTCCTCACATTTTTTCTAGTAACTTTCATCAATATTTAATAGCGCGGACTGGGTTAGTATCTTGACGTCAGACAATTTGAATGTAGTATTGGCAGCTGCCACCTGTCCTTTAATTTTAGCCCACAAGTTCTATAGGGTTTAAATGAGAATGATACGGCGGAAGTCTCAAGCACCTATGGCCATGCTCTTCTATCAACTTGTCGATTTGATATTTCTTGCTTTTTCACACGTTTTACAAGGGATGTCGTAAGTTATCCCTTCTTACTTTAGTGTCTTGAGAGATATTACTTCTATAGTGTCGTCCCTGGAGTGAGGGGAATCAACACCCACATTTTATTTTCCCAGTTTCAATATCACTATTCTGGAGATATCCACCAGACTCCGTCCACAACACTCCTTCAGCCCAAGGACACCTTCTTCTCACTCTTGCTCACCCCTGGATCATGCCCCCTCTCACTCCTCCCCAACACAACATACTCCACAACTCTAGCTTTACAAATAAATACAAATAATTTATTAAGCAAAGAGTATGTGTGTGAGAAGTGTGTGTGTGTGTGTGTGTGTGTGTGTCTGTGTGTGTGTGTGTGATGTGTAGAATGTATGTCGAATTCTAGTGTGTCTGTAGATTCAAAGCAGCAGATCAGGAGCCAAGTCATATGATCATCACAGCAAGGGTACGAAACAGCATGATAGCTTAGTACGTGTACATCTCACCCGGTGTTGCGTCTCTTCTTCCAGACGTTGACTTTCTCCGAGATCCACTGGGTCGACTAGATGCATGATCCACTAAGAATTGTTATTGTATAATCCCCAATAATGGATCTGTCACTCACTATAATGACTAAGGTCCCTATAACTCAAATAAGTACGGATCACTGTACAGAGAAACTAGGTTTCAATGTCACCGGTCTCACATTTGTTCTAGTCCATGTTCATAGCTTGTCACACACAAACAGTAAAGTACTTCTTCACTGCACTAAATTATTCCACGAGAACTTCATGTTCAAGATTCTTCTCTAGACTAACTTATTCCACGAGAACTTCATGTCAAAATGTCTTTCTCTAGACTCTATTGTTCAGTGATATGTGGTGAAGAAAAGAGTATCACCCACCCTGGGTAAATCCCTCTGGTAAATGAATTGTTTATAATGTCTTACTCCACTGAGCCAGTTTCGTATGGACCCTCTGGATCCTAGGCCTAGCATAAACAGTGCTGATTTTACTTTCCTCTTATAAAATAAAGTGAATGTTAGTTGGATGTTCTTCTTAAGGCGAGTTGACCGCCATCAAACCCAGTGTAGAGCTTCCTCATAGACGTAGGGGAACCTGTTAGAGAAAGAGACCATATCTGGTGAAGGCCGCCTGATACTAATCCCTACTTGCTCAGAGAGTTATCAGTGAACTAAACTCTGTCAAGGATCAGAGTGGCTCATCCCTTAATTATTAATCAGGTTAAGACAAGGAAAGATCAATAACGGAGTGCAGAACCCCAGTGGGCAACCCACTGAAAGATCCCACCATTGGACACTTTCTCCATCTCCCAACCAATTCCTAATCTCTCCAAATATCACCCTGCTACACTATTCACACTAGCAGAGCCAATCATCACTTCCCTACTCTAGCTAGTTTTACCAAGGCAACTGCTTATATTAATTAGGCTTAAATATTCTATCAATACTACCTCAAGCACTACCGCATCATTCCTGGATGGCTTCTACACTTTGCCATAAAGACACATGTTATCTAATTTTTTTATTAATCTAACACTGTAGAGCTCTCCGAACTTCATCACTGCGGTAACAAAACACGTCAATCCTAGTCACAATCCTTGGCCACACTAATGTACACAAGTCTTGTATCTGTCAAGAGCTGGGAGTGTTCTAGTCAAGTCTTTGATGTCATGCAGGTGTCTCTCAAGGGCACTAACGAAGTCCAGAATCTTATCTCCCTTGTGTTTAATCAATGCAAGAGTTATTCCCCTTGTTGCAACTTCCAAAACAAGGTAGCGAGTTCCTGCCTTCTCCCAACAACGGGTTTCAATAACAAGCCGCCAATTCGCCTTGATGTCGGAAACCTCTCAATGACAGACGGGACTGTTTTATCTCCCGAGCCGGGCAATTCTACTTGGATCCGACTTGTTTTTTTCTGTATTTGTTAAAAACAATTGTGGCCTTGAAAACATGCCGTTAATCAGAATGCCTGTATTATCATCATCTGGTTAATCCACGGTGATTTTCACGACAAGGGACAACAACTGTAGCTTGAAATATGTTTCTGGAAATGGTATATTTTCCCTTCGGAGCCATATCTTTATTGCTTCCGTTGTGCTCAATGCTGTAGGTATTTTGTCTTCTTGGGCAACAACATTGTGATATGATGCATTGTCCATGATTAGACAAGACGGTCTATCAAGGGATGGAAGTACTGAATTCTCGAGCCAATCTCTAAATACATTACCATTCATCTCATTATGATAATCCCTATTGTCTTTATGCTTTGATACGAACACGAGCCCAGCATTCTGTAGTAAGCCATTATGAGTACTACAAGCAAAGGCTATGACCAAACGCTGTCCTTTACTACCGGGAACATAACGCTTTATCTTTCCATCCACTGATTGCCGTTCCTGTTCACGTGTGTGGTGCGCATTGATCCACGTCTCATCCAAATACACTATGTCATAATTTTCTTCGCGCAATTCCCTTATTTCACGTAGGTATCTGCTTCTCATGGCTCCTAAATGCGGTTGCTCGCAAAGGATATTTCTACATCCCTTGTATTTTCTAAAAGTGAAGCCTAATGTCCTTATAATTTTCCACAAAGTTGTTTTGGATAGCTCTATGTTATTATTCATTCTCAACCAAACCCTAAGTTTTCTTACAGTCACTGTTTCTTTGGCATCCATCATTTTTATTATAACTCGCCTTATGACATCCTTGTCAAAGCTATCTACAATTGCCTTTCTACCTACCGCTTGCTTATCGCGTGTTGGTTTTATTCCAGATTCTTGCACCCATCGACGAAATGACCGTTTACTTAAACTCAATGCATGCACCGTTCTTTTTTCGGGATTTGTAACAGTTTGAAACAGTTTCCTGCGATCAGCTTATTGTCAAACAATTTGTGTACAACTTAATAGCGATGCTTTGAAGTGTACAAAATTTCACATTCAATCCCATTGAACAATATTATATTCATACATTCAGATGTTAGCGATAAGTGGTAAGATTTAAAAACAAAATAACCAGGATTCATGAAAGTACCCACATATTGACGACACCTCTGAACACTCCCATTTTAAACTGCGCGGTTTTCTTGTCATAAAGACAATCCCGTGAACCACGAGGAAATTAACCATTCAACGCTAATGTTTCCGTGTGAAGACGTAATACTTCTAATAATGTGCCCTTCATCTCTGACCCGTAAATTATATACCGCATATAAACAAACTTTGAAATCTGCTGTACAATCTCCAGAACAAAAAATTTTTTTGTTGAGTGGACATAATGATAAGGTTATATGCCAAATCTCATAATTTCCCTCAGGTTGTTGCTGAGATATTGATTGTTATATTGAGGCAAACAAATAGTGCGTGCCCTGTAGCGTCGGAGGCAAAGGTAACAGACATGGACGGCTCGAGGAACGGGAGCCCTAACTACTAGAGGTAGTGTCAGACGCCATTTGTATTATTATACCTTGATGCTGACATGAAAACACCGCCGACTCCAAGTTATTACGACACAGTCATCCCAAAACTGTGATCACGTTCTGTTCGTGCTACTCGTCATTGTGTTTACGTCAGTATTATTATTGTATGGAAGCCAATCACTAGTCAATAGCCTGGACATTCATTGTAAATTTTATTGAATTTATGCTACTCGTCAAAATGCCAGGAAAGTGAAAGACATTTGAAATATTAGGACATCAACGGACCGACCATAGGAACGGATACGACACGTTAGACAGTGAAATATATATGATGCAACAACATTTGGACCTTACTAACTCTCGTATGGATATTTGTTAGTAATTCTACGACGAGGACTTAGATTTTCTTCACTACCAAAATTTTTGTAGTAGGATGGATATGGCAATCACTCACGATTTACGGACACCAATTTGTTTCGGACATAAATTTCAATTTTTGTTGAAAATCGTAACCTCAACACCGAGAGGTGTTGTTGTTGATGTCAGTGGATGTTGTTATATATATACAATAACAGCGATTTGCCTAGAAGATAACAACGTCATCGAGGTGATATTAATTTTATCGTCGGACTTACTACATCGGTAGTCTCGAACACCGTCTTATAGCATTGTTAACCATATTGGCAGTCTATTCAGTCTGTTACTCTCCTTTTTCACATCTACTTTCACCCTTTCACACGATCTAGCATCTCACACATACATATTTTGTTTCAGCTGTTAAGTTTACATAATATTAATGTACCATGTCGTCATTACAATAGTTTATGGATATGGGCGAGAAGTCCGGATTGTCCGGTCATGAACTTCGAGCATGAGCTAAACGTGAATTAAAAGAATTCAAGGCACAGCAACGAGAAGAAAGAGCAGCGGCCAAAGAAGCTAAGGAATTACAAGCAGATCTTGAAAAAGAAGCTAGAGAAATACAAGCAGCGCTAGATAAAGAGGCGAGAGAACTATAAGCAGCGTTGGAAAGGGAAAAACTGACAGCAGAAAGGGAAAGGCTTGCATTTGTGAAAGAGAAACTAGCAGCCGAGTTGATAATAAAGGACAAAGAGATAGAAGGGAACTTCAAGGTCAAGACTCTTGAGAAAGACAAGGAAGCCGAAATAGCTCAAGCAAAATTACAAGCGAAATAAGTAGACCCCCATTAAACGATACCAGGGTCTGATCAGGAATTTTACACAAGACGATTCATTTCAGCATGGAGAACTAATTCTGAGGTGCTTATGAAATATTACAAAGTTACCAACCGAAGAGTGGCCCATATTATTTCACCGTTGTTTTTTTTTTTTTCGAACCTTTGAAGGTCGTGGTCGTGATCCCTGAAAGCCTACGTACCAACTACACATATATTAGACACAGAGTCTTGTCACATTTTTCGTTGAATCAAGCTGGTTTACAAACGAAATTTAAAACACTGGCACCAAAGGCAAACCAGACTTTCCTAGACTACGTCTCAGAAACAACTTCTCTTTTTGACAAGTGGCTCAAATCAGCTGATGTGGGTTCGGATTGTGAGAAACCCTTTTCCGTGGGGATTTTTTCATGCTGAAGGGGGAAAAAATTAGGGGGAAAAAT
>JACEFZ010006721.1:0-20409 GCA_014155875.1 Cepaea nemoralis | reverse complement strand
AAAATGTAAACTTAAATTTCATAAGTTCACCAGTTGAACCACAATTTTCATTTTCTCTTTTATTATTAAAGAGTATTATTGTTTTATACTTTCACCAACGTACTCCACTCGTGATCATTTTGAACGCAAGGGTGTGCGCCGTGAGTGCGTGAAAGTATTTAAACAGGGGCTCCCATCAATTGACGAAGGATCACCGACAGATAAACTAGGCATTCGTGTTAGGGCTTCCTACATACACGAGTGTTCTTCACCTTCTGCCTTTGTCTACCAAGTGAATCCCAGTCTCTTCTATCGGGACCATCCCTTTAGACATTCTTGTAACGAGCCATAATTTCTAGAGACTGTCGGCAAACTCTTGGATAGGGATTTCTGTCTATTTCAATAGAAACACCCTAACGGTCGGTGACAATAACAGCAATTTGGAACCACTTGAACTTTAAATTTGCATTTTTCAATCGTTGTTAGAATAACCAATCCTTAGATTCATCTATACGGGAATCAATAATATAAATGAAAAAGGGAAGCACAGAATCAACACCAATTAGAAGAGAAATGCGTTAGAAATATTTGCCATCCCCAGGACTTATGTATACTCAGAAATGATAATTATCATTGGTTTTTCAATCCTCATTTGTTCTAAGTTCTTAAAAAGTGTGTTTTGGGTTATCTGGCAGAAAGCAATTTTATAATCAATGAAGCAGACATACAGAGTTCTTGACGATAAATTGCATCTCTGGTTCCATTTCCTTTTAGAATCCAAACTGATTTTCACTAAGCCAGTGGTTCTCAACCTTTTTTGGGGTAATAGGTGCCAGTCGTTCATAAAGCAATGGTAAACTACTGAACGTAAAACTTGCCCAGGAATCACGAACAGCCAAAATTCTGGGGTTGACTGCTACATCCTGTGGAGGACATGCAACTAAATTTTTTTTTAAATCAAGTTTTATGGTACAGAACTTATCACATTCTACTGGCTTTTTTGGTATGAGCATACAAATTGACATAGTATGATCAGTTGACCATATTCCACCAAAGTATATTCTGTGAATATAAATAAATATGAGGTCTTTTAGGGCGTAACCTGTTGGTATTTCACTAATTTAATTGTATGTTTATTTTAGGTGGGAACTGTATCAAGTACTGCAAAGAATTCTGCTGTTGCTGCTTGTTTTTCTTCTCTCCAAGCTATATTCTCATCATCAAGTGCCTTGACAACTGCGACCTCCAACAGCATGTATCAATTCGTGTCCCCCCCTCCCTCCCCCCGAATTTGTGAAGTAAAGGATTCCAAGGGGATAACTGAGACATCCTAAAGCAAGACTAATAGACTAATAGAATGCTTCAACCACCTTGCCTGAGTGCCTTGTTCTGTTCGTACTAGCACCTATATGTTTTGGGTTGCACTTCACAGCTCCTTGGCGACAATCTGTCTTATGCTTAATGTGTAAGATGTATTATAATCTGTGGTCTCTTCTTAGTTATCAAGGGAACCATTCTGGCTGCCCAGGATTTCACCATAATTTTAATAGTAATGTACATTATAAGGTCCTCATTTCTTTGACAGTTGCTGGTAATTATCTCAATGTACGGTCTAACATACCTCAAATAATGGGGCCGTGGTAACTTAGTGGATAGCTGCTGCACATCTGCCTGGTGATCATGGGTCTAAATTTGCATGGGGATCGATTTTAAAAATTGACCTGAGCTCCACATCACCTGCTGAGTGCCGATTGATCTAGCACTACATGTCAATGTGCTTTAAGGCATGTAAAAGAGTCTTTTGCTATTTATATATCTCATTTTTTTTTTTTCAGGGGATACTGCTTTTTTTTTCTGGGAGGGATGTGCTGCTTTTCTTATCTGTTTTAGGAAGTATTTCACAAGAAACTACGGAAGGCAGTTTGTGGATGAAATTTTGAGGGCAGCCAACAGATAGTTTTTGGTTGTGATCTCTTTAACGAGACAATGGCTACTGTCTCCGACCAGTATGGTCACTGCCAGGAATGAAAGCAACGGCAAAACTACCATCTTTAAAGATGCCTAATTTATAATGATTCGTCAAATCACAGATCATCACAAGGAAAGGGCGGTAATTGGCAACATAGAATGTTCGTACGTTAAGTGAAGACAGAAAATTGGATAACATCAAAACAAGAAATGGGAAGAGAGAATATTAATATATTAGGAATGTATGAGATGAGATGGAAAGGAAAAGGGATTAAGACAGGGGAGGATTTTAAGATTATTTATTCTGGGGGAGAAGAAAGGCAAAAACATGTAGCAATTATTTTGGATCTGCAAACATCAAAATCTGTTAAAGGATACTGGGCAGTGTCAGACAAGAGTTCTATTGGTGAAATTAATTGGCAGACCTTTTAACATAAACGTCATTCAAATACATGTCCAAACAGGAGAAAGCAGTGAAGATGGTGTAGAGGAATTTTATAATGACATGGAGAATGCTTTGAAGAAATGTAAAAATTCAGAAATAAATATCACAATGGGTGACTTCAATGCGAAAGTAGGAAATCAACATGATGGATGCACAGTAGGCGATCATGGTTTGGGAGAACAAAATGAAAGAGGATACAGACTTGTAGAATGGGCAAAAGAGCAGGAAATGATTGTTGGAAACACTTGGCAACATCCTAAACTATTATGGACGTGGAGGAGTCCTAATAGCAGGATTAGAAACCGGATTGATTACATCCTGATTAGTAAAAGGTATCAAAATGTGTTAACAATCGCAAAAACAGTTCCCAATGCAGACTGTTCAGTGATCACAGATTGATTACAAGGACAATGAAGGTAAAGCTAAAGAAAGTCAAGTATACACCAGGAAACACTAAATATTATCTGTGAAAATTGAAAAAATGACAAGGAAATACAAGACAATTTTAACATTCAAGTAAAGAACATATTTGATATATTGTCTTATCTAGAGATCCTATTTCAAGATGTGGATGATCAATGGGAAATGCTGAAGAATTAAATCAGTTTGGCCGCAGAAACAACTATTCCAAAATTAAAGAAAGTGGGTTGTCAGAAATGGATGACTGAAGAAATTTTACAACTAATGGAAACAAGAAGACACAACAAAAATAATTTTGACAAATATTAAGAGATGCACAGAAAAGTCAGAACACTATGTAAAGAGGAAAAAGAAGCATGGCTTGAGAGAAATTGCATAGAAATTGAAAACCAAGACAACAGTAAAAAATACCAAATTAATGCACAAAAGAATTCAGGACCTTACTAAAACAACAAAGTAATACGTACATCAACAGGCAGCCTAAAAACAAAAGATGTAAAAATCCTAATAGAAAAAGATCAGATTTAACATGTCATCATCACCAAGTGGCCTGCTGGCTGGCGTTCCACCGTCTCAATCCACCCAGCATCATTTCTCTTGGTTTGCCTCTGCCTCTCTTCCCCTCGATATTTCCAGTTGTCATGATGTTCTCCAATGCCTCTCTTCTCATCACATGACCAAAAATACCTGTTTGCCTCTTTCTTGTTGTTGTATATAATGTTCTAGTTTCATTAGTCTCTTCTGGGCAGTCGTTGTTAGTTACTTTGGCAGTCCAAGGAATTCGCAACATTCATCTCAGGAACCACATCTCTGTTGCTTCCAATCTTTTTCTAATTTGTTCATTTACATTCCAAGATTCACAGCCATACAGCAACACAGGTTCTATATAGCACTTCAGCACTCTCTTTCTTACATTCAATGATAGTGGCTTATTGCATAAGATAATCTTCATTTTCTGAAATGCAGCCTTTGCTTGCCCTATTCTGCTCTTAATCTCTGTTGTGTATCTTCCATCCAGTCTTATGAACGTCCCTAGGTATTTAAAACTATCCACTTGGTGAAGAATTTTCAATATATATTTCACATTTGGGTGCCACCTTTTTCTTTGATATCACCATTTAACATGTATGGTCAGATTATGTGAAAAACCATTATGATGATACCAGAGATGAACAGTATGAAATCCGAAATAATAATGAAGGACCATCAGTTTTGAAGATGGAGGTTCATGCCATATACCTGGATCAGGCTATGGATTGTAAGACACAATTTGCACAGCATTAGTTAAAGAAGAATGAAAAATGTGCAAGACGTTTTGGTGCAAGCACGAAAACGTCATGATAAAGGCAGTTAGACTTGAGCTGGCGTCCACATCGGACGTGGCTTCTTGTCACTACAGCACGGCTAACATTATGCCGCTATTTTAGAATAATGTGTTGTTAAGTATAGTTGGAACATTTCTGTGGAGCGACTGCTTTGTCAAAATCGTCATATTAAAATGGATTGTGAGAAGAAAACTATCCAGCGTCGTCTTATAAAGGTTTGGTTGCAGTGGCCGATTTTGGTTTTCATGTTTTAATTAACGAACAAGGAGAATGAGACAACAAACATAATATATATTAACGTCCTCGCTCCTTGGCATGGGGGATCGCAGTGGTAATTATGAACCTGTGATTTATTATTAACTTATGACAAATTATGAACACACGACGCTGTTAAATTGAGGGAAAACATAGAGATATTATCGAAGAACTGTGTTATCAGAATGGAATCAAGATACTAGAACATATTCCAAATTCATATAAACACTGCTATATATTAGAATATGTTACATACCTCCTCATCACAAATAAAGGAATTTCATATTGTTCGCACGTGAAACCAACACGTGATCGTCTTACATCATCGTGTTATATCACATATAGATATCATAACTGTAGATATCAGATATTATCTTTCTTTTTCTTGGATATTTGAAAAATATTTACATATTTTACTTATGCTAATTTGTTTTATACAGCTACACATTTCATTTAGATTATTATGTGGTCTTGTAATTCAGCTTTTGATTTTGCTATTATTGCTTGATCAGCCGCAAATGTTTGCCATTTGTTTTATCAAGGGTAATCGCAGCGATAGGTAGTAAGGGTACAGAGAGAACCACACATAATGAGAGGGTGCAGTGCGGTGTGCTAGGATAGAAGCAACTCCCCTACGCAGATATAACAGTACACTAGAATTGTACCGAGATGTGCGTTACATCTCTAGACGAATATGGAGGTGTACTGTAGACTAACCAACGTCATTAGACTAAGAGGTTTGGGGAAACTCTCTTTGAGCTGATGCGCTAAGGCAGTCTATATCATACCGAGATATGACCATCAGAGAGTTAAAGATGATTTTATGGATACTAAGTCATATAATTATATAAAATCAGCATTTTACTAGCACCAATGGACAGATAAAAGCATTATGAGTCAGCTTCTCTGCATACATGTGTGAGCATTGGGCAATGATACCATATTACAACAGTTGATTGAAGGAAAAGATTTATCCTGCTGGAGAAAGAAATGAAAAGCATTAGATTTATCCTTAAAGGAGCAAAAAGAATAATTACAGAAACACGATTGGTCTATTGAGCATTGTTTACACGGAGAGAACTATTGTGCTATTATAACATCGCTGATCGAATTACATTATTATTGGATTATTGTAATATCAGATTGTTAGGAACTGATTAGTTTATTATTATATTAAATAATTATTAGATAGATGCCGGTCTCTCTGGCTGTGGGGTTACAACACTTTCTCTCTGTAATCCAGTTTATCACGCAGAGTCTCGTAGCGGAGCGAGAGCTGAGGCGGTTCGACCCCCGCTCGTGACTTGCGGGATACTGAGCCGGCCGCTCAGAAAGCAATGGCAAACTACTGAGCGTAATCTTGCCAAGAGATCAACATACAGCTGAAAGATGCTGGTGTTGACAGCTAAGTCCTGTAAAAGGATATGCTAAAAAAAAAAAAAAAAATTAGATAGATAATGAATGTTAGTTAAGTGGGACAGACAGACGACACAATTTTTCGTCCTTTGTCAAGGTAACAAAATGTTTTCAACATTTTGAAAGGTAGAGGGGGTGAATGCCATATACCTGGATTAGGCTATGGATTGTAAGACACAATTTGCACAGCATTAGTTAAAGAAGAATGAAAAATGTGCAAGACGTTTTGGTGCAAGCACGAAAACGTCATGATAAAGGCAGTTAGACTTGAGCTGGCGTCCACATCGGACGTGGCTTCTTGTCACTACAGCACGGCTAACATTATGCCGCTATTTTAGAATAATGTGTTGTTAAGTATAGTTGGAACATTTCTGTGGAGCAACTGCTTTGTCAAAATCGTCATATTAAAATGGATTGTTGAGAAGAAAACTATCCAGCGTCGTCTTATAAATGTTTGGTTGCAGTGGCCGATTTTGGTTTTCATGTTTAATTAACGAACAAGGAGAATGAGTCAACAAACATAATATATATTAACGTCCTTGCTCCTTGGCAGTTCAGAATGCTCATAACCATATGAAAACTGGCAATACCCCCGGTTCAGACAACATCACAACAGAAATTATCAATGCCTTTGAAGAATATGGAATAGACCAAGTCACCAGACTGCTGAACACAATATATGATACTGGAGATATATCTCCTAAATTATGTAACTCTATATTTAATGCAGCGTCACAACAGAAATGATTAATGCTTTAGAAGAATATGGAATAGATCAAGTTACCAGTCTGCTTAATACAATATATGATACTGGAAATATACCTCAGGAGTTATGTAATTCTGTATTTATTGCAATCCCAAAGAAATCAGGAGCCTTGGAATGTGATCAACATCGAACAATTAGTATAATGAGTCACATCACGAAGATTTTGCTAAGAATTATCATGCAAAGAGTTAGGAGGAAAATAAAACCTGAAATAGGAGAAGAACAATGTGGGTTTGTGGAAGGCAAGGGTACAGTAAATGCTGTGTATATACTGAGAAACATAATCGAACGTTCTATAGAAGTAAACAAAGATCTACACCTTTGCTTTATTGACTACACAAAGGCTTTTGATAAAGTGAGACATGTCAACATGATAAGGATGCTTGAAGATCTACAAATTGATGGAAAGGATCTTAGACTTGTAAAAAACATATATTGGAAACAACAAGCTGCCATAAGAGTTGATAATGAAGTAAGCCAATATCAGCCTATTAAAAGGGGTGTGAGACAGGGATGTGTAATGTCTCCAGATCTGTTTTCCCTGTACAGTGAAAGTATTTTCAGAAATATTGAAGATATGGAAGGAATCAACATTGGGGGACGATGCATCAATAACATTAGATATGCAGATGATACAGTCTTGATTGCAGACAATGAACAGGACCTGCAAAATTTAGTAGATGCGATTGTTACACACAGTGAACAACTAGGGTTAGAATTAAATTGTAAAAAGACACAGATTATGGTCGTCACTAGGAAGGACGAAATACCACAATGTAATATACAAGTAAATGGGAATATTCTTCAACAAGTGAGCAGGTACAATTATCTCGGAACAGTAATAACATCTGATGGGAGATGCCTTGAAGAGATTAGAACAAGAATTGCCATGGCAAAAGTAGCCTTTAGCAAGATGAAAAACATACTGACCAATAAAAAGATGTCAATTGAAACGAGAAAAAGAGTGTTGAGATGCTACATTGAACCTGTACTTTTGTATGGATGTGAAGCGTGGACAATGAGCAGTCAGGCTGAAAAACATCTGATGCCTGTGTCATGAAATGCTGCATGTTAGTGAATCCCAGATCGACGACTGTATGCAGCGAATACCCAGGGAGTAGAAGGGTTAATGAAACAGAAGGATAAAACACAACGGATTGACCAGCGCATATGTATATAGGTCAAGGCGGGAGAGTCGACTACAATACAGGTGACCGGGAGAGTGGAAAAATTAGTTGGCTACAAAGACAGACAGTATCATGGATCAGTCTATTGCGTTCTGGAGGTAGGGATATACGGAAAAGCCCAGATCTGGAATTTTCCACTGACCAGTGATAATGAAGTCTGAATTTGCTTTGTCCAGCAATGTCAAGGACGATGGGACAAAGATGATCTAAAGAGAGTGGCCACGTCTTTGTGTCAGTTTAGTGTGTGTTCCCCAACTGGACGGAAAGATAGAATTATGTGTCCTGTAATGAAAAGAAATATCCTCCTTTATAATGGGATAAAGTGCTTGGCTGAGGATTAATTTCGATTCGTGGATCTACATTAATTCTATATAGGAACATCGATGTGTATAAGGTATATTAAAATATCGTTTTAGAATAGGAATATAGATGAGCGTGTATTACCTTTATCATTACATATTATTAGTGGGTGTTTTAGACCTGAGGTGAATTCTTATGTCTTATGCGGATGGTGACTTCGAAAGCCTTGTCATTATGGCTGGAGAAGGACACTTGCATAAGTTAGGAGTAAGGGGCGGACGCTTACCACTCGACTTGTTATATTCATCCACAGGTTCCCAGTTTCTAGGGACATTAGAGAAGAAAGAAAAACCTACTCTACGTGAACCAATAAAGTACATACTTAGATACAGAAAGAACCTAAATAGTTCGTTCAGATGAACAAATACTAACATCAAGTAAAATACAGAAGACTGTATGCTAACACGCATATACCACGGGGCTCCTAAACAGAAAAGATGTTAAGGTGGGGCAAGCAGAGACTTCAACCTACATACGACGTGCATACATAGGGTAGAAGGAATAGACAAAGACAATAGTGATAATCATAATAGACAATAGGAAGAACATTGACAATGTGGTGTTTTCTTTTGTTGATGATGGATACTTAATATCATGAAACCGATTTGGGCACAGTCATAAACTTACGGGACTTTTATAGCAATACGGTGAATCAGTGATGAACAGTTGTTTTCATTTCACTAACGGATTTACCATCAGATTCAAGCCTACGGATCATCCCGGGTGAGCTCTGTCCTGTTTGATGTGATGTCCTGTAATCGTGAAGAATGACTGGCGAGAAGATACAGCTGATAGACATTCTGAGTTCATTCTGTCCACAACCATAGAATACAATAGCAACTACACAGACAATATCCATACACACACCGGACATAGTTTTCTTTATTAATAAATCTTTTATTATATGTTGAAAGGAAATGTTGTCGGAGTATGTGTTGAGAGAATAATAGAGAGAGTGACAGAAGTAGATATATGGAAGGGAAGACAGAAGAGAGGAGTGTAGACCAAAGTCAGGCAATAACCCCAACAGATAATCAGTTTTATAGATGTGCTTGTTGAGTCCAACCTTCTCTCTGGAATTTACACAAGTGACATAAAATGGTGGGAGCAGCGGGATACGTACATACATAATACTCATATGACCTAAAAGCATAAAGAGGCATATGCATAGAGAGAGGTACTTGCATATTGGCACAGGCATAGCGGAGTACCTACATGTTGGGACATACTGATTGGAAGGAATATAAGTATATATTGATGACTTTTAATGGAAGGACGTCCATTGGATATATGGTGCCATTACATATATGGTAGAAACATTTCATTAATGCTGGTGACTTTGCAGTGAGAAAGTTCCAGACAGAGTGAATGTGGATAGGTGGTAAGACATTACATACCTAGTCACACGGTCACACGTCTACATAAGTCTTTATCCTATATCTCCTCTTGTGGATGAGAGAGTGGGTGTGATGTACGGTGTGGTGGGGTAGATTTATAATATTAGATAGACATAGATAAATGGTATAGGTTCTAGGTGGAATATAATTGTATAGTGAGTACTTCTTTTCTGCCTTGAGGGATCTTTACTCAACTTGCTGACTTATCTGCTGTAACTATGGCAACTCCTAAAGTAACTACAGCAGAACTGAGAGCCAACGGGGAGGAAATTGGGTTGGCTGGTTCAGACTTAACTGATTACATCCAAGAAAGAGAGCGAGAGATTCGTCAGGCGGAACGAGAAGATCGAAAGACTGAGTTGGAAGTGAGAAGAATAGAGGTGGAGACCAAGCGACTAGAAATGGAACAAGAGGCCAAGAAACTAGAACAGGAGACCAAGCGACTAGAAATGGAACAAGAGGCCAAGAAACTAGAACAGGAGACCAAGAGACTGGAAATGGAACAAGAGGCCAAGAAAATGGACCAGGAGACCAAGCGACTAGAAATGGAACAAGAGGCCAAGAAAATGGACCAGGAGACCAAGAAACTGGAAATGGAACATGAATACCGCTTGAAAGAGTTAGAACTCAAGACACAAACTAAGGGTGAAATAGATGCAGCAGAAGGAAGTTCATCTTCACCTGGAGCAACCTACATGAGTGGACAGGGTTACCAGGCCATGAAGTTTCCCTTAGCGGTCTACGATGAAAGTAAAGAAAAGATATTCCAGTTTTTGGATCGGTTCGAGGCTATGGCAATCGCTATGGGACTAGATAGAACCAGATGGGCTCTTAAAGTATCCCAGTCTTTACGTGGTTCGGGCTACGAGGTCTACACACGCCTACCACCAGGACAGGAAAATCAGTACGAGGAATTGAAAGCAGCTTTGATGAAACATTATGAAGTCACCGCACAAACATATCGGAAAAAGTTTAGATCGTCTAGACGAGAGCCGGGAGAACTATTCGCCGCCTACAGTCTGAGGCTGAAATCCTATCTACAGAAATGGATGGACTTGGCAGAATTCCAGAGGGATTATGAGAGTCTCGAAGAGATGATGGTGGTAGACCAAATGCGAAAGCAAATGTCGAAACCTCTCAGAACCTTCTTGGGAGAACAAGGGGCGGAACGGATTGATGTGGTGAATAAGCTGGCTGAACGATTCGTGGAAGTACATGGTGAAACGGAGGAACTAAGTACACAATCCAAAAGTCAGGAGAAAACAGAGAAAAAGAAACCTAAAAACTGGGAAGGAGAAAAAGGGGAACCTTATATAAAGCACACAGAGGAGAGTTCAGAGAAGGTGAAGGTAGGAAACCAGAGCACCTCGAATTCTCAAGCGAAACGACAGTGGTCTGAAAGGTGGTGTTCATTTTGTAGGGCGGCCTCCCACAACACGAAGGACTGCAAATCGAAACCTAAAAGTTCTTACTTCGCAGCATGCAAAGTGATTCCTACATCGGTGATCACAGACAAGGCTGAGGTCGGCGAAGGAGAAAGGAACAAAAAGGACACACGGAAACCTAGGAAGGGAACAGAGTGCACACACTGCCAGTCGATAACACATGATCCTGTGGACTGCAGATGCAAGGCCAAACACGCCAATTGCATAACCAACCTCGAGGAATCAAAAGAGGAAGGCAAGGAAACGGTCAAGGAGATGAAAGACACTCAGGACCAAGAGAGACCACCTGTGGTTGAACTTATTGAAGTCAATGGCCAGCAGGTTGCTTGTCTCTATGATACAGGTTTGGATGGGGAAGCGGTGGTGGACGCCAGCTTGGTAAGCCCAGACCAACTTACAGGGGAGACCATAGAAATACAGCCGGCAATGAGGAGTGCTGTTACCATGACGCTGCCAATCGCCAAGGTGGAGATTAAATCCAGGTACGTCACGGGCATTATTCCAGCTGCTGTATTATCTGACTCCTTATTTCCTATGATCATTGGCACGAAATATGTCTTTTTGGGGATGCCCAAACAGCAAGCCCACAAGGGAACAGTAGTCAGTGGATCTCAAGGGAAGGAAAAAGAGGCAGAGACACTATGCGACAACTCAGGGATAGGAGAATTGCATACTGCCCAGAGGAAGGATACTACGTTGCATCCTTGCTACAGGAAGCTGCAAAGAAGTGCTGAGCCACCAGAACGGGGACAGTACTTTCTGAAGAATCAACTACTCTATCGGAGAGCTGGGAGGGGAGATAACCTGCATGAGCAGTGGGTGGTTCCCGAGACCCACCGTCCTCATATTCTTCAGAGTGGACACATCATAGACAAGAATCGACATATGGGTGTCAGAGAGACCTTGCAGCAAATATCCGGCCATTATTGCTGGCCAGGAATGACCGGAGATGTACGCCGGTGGGTGAAGTCTTGTTCGGAGTGCCAGAGGGCACCACCCAACAAGCGAATTAAGAGGAAACTAGCTCTTAAAGTGGAAGACAAAGTGGAAGTGTGGAGTCCAGCAGAGACCAATATACTCCAAGTAGGATGGAAAGGACCTTATCCTGTGGAAAAGGTGGTGTCCAAGAACATCTACAAAATACGGATCGGGGAAGAGAAGAAAAATCTCCCTAGACATCTCATTAGGAAATATGAGGAGAGATCCGGGAGCAAAGCTTCACACTTTATGGTGATGGCAGCCATTAGGACAACGGTTACCAGTCCAGACGAAGACCAGAGATCGCCAGTACAACATAGGAGGGCCTATGGGACAGTACGGGATAGGTCAGATTTACCCAACGACAGGAGGAGGGAAATCACAAGTCAGGGAAAGGACAAGAGTGAAAGTTTCACCGGTAACCAAGTTCAGAAGGGGTGGGTAACGTCGGGAAAAGCGAGAATTACCCAGGACTCCAACCAAAGATTGGCTGACCAGATACAATATCGCCCAAGATGGTCCTGGAAGCAAAAGCCCAGGAGGTTTGGGAAAGACGACTCGGTCCGACGAGGACGAGGCGGAACATCCCCAGAGGAAAAGCCGGGGGAAACCCAGAGGACATGGAAGCAGTGTTACAATCAGGATGGGACAATCCGTTTGTATTGTGAGCCGTCGCTGACGCAAGTCGAAAGTAGGTCGACTGAACGTACAGGAGCGAGGAGCCAACACTAGTTTCAGTCGTTAGTAGTATAGTAGGGTGTCAATTAGAGCGCCTACTGGATAATGAAGTGAGCATGTGAGGATCCAATCATATCATCAACACGTGGTGTTAATAGCTACTTCGTAGAAGCTCAACGCACGATGGATGTGATGGACGTTGTTGCTACAACTGGACTTCACAATGGAATACATCCTTGGTAAGGAGAATGTAAGAGCGGATTTGATATCCAGACATCCAGCTCCGGAGGAAGAAGAATAGGGTTGTGGATCATGGGAATCAAACCTACAGCGAGAAAGATTCGACGCGGTCTAATCTCTTAAGAGGGGGCCTATGTCATGAAATGCTGCATGTTAGTGAATCCCAGATCGACGACTGTATGCAGCGAATACCCAGGGAGTAGAAGGGTTAATGAAACAGAAGGATAAAACACAACGGATTGACCAGCGCATATGTATATAGGTCAAGGCGGGAGAGTCGACTACAATACAGGTGACCGGGAGAGTGGAAAAATTAGTTGGCTACAAAGACAGACAGTATCATGGATCAGTCTATTGCGTTCTGGAGGTAGGGATATACGGAAAAGCCCAGATCTGGAATTTTCCACTGACCAGTGATAATGAAGTCTGAATTTGCTTTGTCCAGCAATGTCAAGGACGATGGGACAAAGATGATCTAAAGAGAGTGGCCACGTCTTTGTGTCAGTTTAGTGTGTGTTCCCCAACTGGACGGAAAGATAGAATTATGTGTCCTGTAATGAAAAGAAATATCCTCCTTTATAATGGGATAAAGTGCTTGGCTGAGGATTAATTTCGATTCGTGGATCTACATTAATTCTATATAGGAACATCGATGTGTATAAGGTATATTAAAATATCGTTTTAGAATAGGAATATAGATGAGCGTGTATTACCTTTATCATTACATATTATTAGTGGGTGTTTTAGACTGAGGTGAATTCTTATGTCTTATGCGGATGGTGACTTCGAAAGCCTTGTCATTATGGCTGGAGAAGGACACTTGCATAAGTTAGGAGTAAGGGGCGGACGCTTACCACTCGACTTGTTATATTCATCCACAGGTTCCCAGTTTCTAGGGACATTAGAGAAGAAAGAAAACCTACTCTACGTGAACCAATAAAGTACATACTTAGATACAGAAAGAACCTAAATAGTTCGTTCAGATGAACAAATACTAACATCAAGTAAAATACAGAAGACTGTATGCTAACACGCATATACCACGGGGCTCCTAAACAGAAAAAGATGTTAAGGTGGGGCAAGCAGAGACTTCAACCTACATACGACGTGCATACATAGGGTAGAAGGAATAGACAAAGACAATAGTGATAATCATAATAGACAATAGGAAGAACATTGACAATGTGGTGTTTTCTTTTGTTGATGATGGATACTTAATATCATGAAACCGATTTGGGCACAGTCATAAACTTACGGGACTTTTATAGCAATACGGTGAATCAGTGATGAACAGTTTGTTTTCATTTCACTAACGGATTTACCATCAGATTCAAGCCTACGGATCATCCCGGGTGAGCTCTGTCCTGTTTGATGTGATGTCCTGTAATCGTGAAGAATGACTGGCGAGAAGATACAGCTGATAGACATTCTGAGTTCATTCTGTCCACAACCATAGAATACAATAGCAACTACACAGACAATATCCATACACACACCGGACATAGTTTTCTTTATTAATAAATCTTTTATTATATGTTGAAAGGAAATGTTGTCGGAGTATGTGTTGAGAGAATAATAGAGAGAGTGACAGAAGTAGATATATGGAAGGGAAGACAGAAGAGAGGAGTGTAGACCAAAGTCAGGCAATAACCCCAACAGATAATCAGTTTTATAGATGTGCTTGTTGAGTCCAACCTTCTCTCTGGAATTTACACAAGTGACAGATGCCTGTAGAGATGTGGTTTCTGAGGAAAATGCAAAGAATACCATGGACAGCCAGAAAGACCAATGAACAAGTCCTTCAAGAAACAAATGAAGATCGTAAATTGATTAGAGGAATTAGACGTAGACAGTCAACATTTTTTGGGCATGTTATGAGAAGAAATGGATTGGAGAATTTGGTGACAACTGGTAAGATCGAGGGGAACAGACCAAGGGGAAGACCTAGAAGCAAGTACATGGATGGCTTGGCCTTGTGGCATGGTCGAGACAGAAACACGGAGCTGATCCACGACTCTGGTGATCGAGTGAGATGGCAGAACATGACCGCCCACGCTTACCGGCATGGCACATGATGGATGGATGGATATTTAATGCAATACCGAAGAATTAGGAGCATTAAAATGTGATCAACATCGAACAATTAGTATAATGAGCCACATCACAAAGATTTTGCTACGAATTATCATGCAAAAGAGTTAGGAATAAAGTTCAAAACAAAATAGGAGAAGAACAATGTGGGTTTGTAGAAGACAAAGGCACAGTAAATGCTGTGTATATGCTGAGAACATTAACTGAACGTTCTATAGAAGTAAACGAAGACCTACATCTTTGCTTTATTGATTACACAAAGGCTTTTGATAAAGTGAGACATGTCGACATGATAAGAATGCTTGAAGATCTACAAATTGATGGAAAAGACCTTAGACTTGTAAAAAACATATATTGTTTGCTTGCTTGTGTTCGTTGGCTTGAGCTCCAACGAGAAGCCCTGTATGTCGGATGAAGGCATCCTGTTGTCCAACATCAGTGTGATGTCATACAGGACCTGAGGTTTGCGTGAGTATCCGTTGTCCCATGTCTGGCTTATTGGTGTGCAGACTGGTGGTTCCTCGCCGTACAGGCAGACACTCTCCGACTTTCGGAGGAATCGGTGATCCTACTGACTTTAGCCAGGACCCCGAAGGGACCTGTTGCCCAGGACACTCGACGAGGACGCGTCAATAGGTCTTGGCCAGTATATATTGTACATATATTGGAAACAACAAGCTGCCATCAGAATTGATAATGATGTAGGTCAATATCAGCCTATTGAAAGAGGTGTGAGGCAGGGATGTGTAATGTCTCCAGATCTTGTTTTCCCTGTACAGTGAAAATATATTCAGAAATACAGAAGATATGGAAGGAATCAACATTGGGGGACGATACATCAATAACATTAGATATGCAGATGATACAGTCTTGATTGCAGACAATGAACAGGACCTGCAAAATTTAGTAGATATGGTTGTTGCACACAGTGAACAACTAGGGTTAGAACTGAATATTAAGAAGACACAGATTATGGTCGTCACTGGGAAGAAGGAAATACCACAATGTGATATACGAGTAGATGGGCATATTCTTAAACAAGTGAATTGATACTGTTATCTCGGCAAGTCATAACATCTGATGGGAGATGCCTTGAAGAGATTAGAACAAGAATTGCCATTGCGAAGGTAGCCTTTTGCAAGATGAAAAACATACTGACCAATAAAAAGATAAATTGAAACGAGAAAAAGAGTATTGATGTGCTACATAGAATCTGTACATTTTGTATGGATGTGAAGCGTGGGCAATGAACAGGGGAGCTTAAAAACATCTGAAGGCTGTGGAAATGTGGTTTCTGAGGAAAATGCAAAGAACAGAAAAACCAATGACCAAGTCCTACAAGAAATAAATGACAATCGTAAACTGATTAGAGAAATTATACATCGACAGTCAAAATTTGTAGGTCACATTATGAGAAGAGATAAATTGGAGAACTTGATGACACTGGCAAGATCGAGGGAAAGAGTACAAGGGGAAGACAGAGAAGTAAATACCTGGATGGCTTGCCCACGTGGTATGGTCGAGACAAGAACACTGAGCTGATCCACAACTCTGATTATAAAGTGAGATGGCGAATCATGACCGCCCACGCTTAGCGGCATGGCACATGATGATGATATCTCAATTATGCCACATAATTTTCTGTTTTGTTTTGAGTAGCGTTGATCTTTAATAGATTCCGCTGCCTCTCTTTAGTCAAATATTGCTAATGTGTACATCCCCACAATATATACATTTCTTTTTATTTCAATGAATAACAGCTTTTTTGAGTATGTTATAAGAGACAGACATTTAAACTTATTGAAAACTGGTAATCTTGGTGGGAAAAGAACACAAGTAAGACAAATAAATTAAATACCTGAATGGTTGGCCAAATGGCACAACAAGGTAAAAACTACAGATGGGATCAAAGACTGAGTATCATGTTAGATGGTGAGATAGGATAATAAATGCTACTGTCTTAGCACATAATTTTAATGGCAAATTGTAAGTAAAACACCTGAAAAACTTTCAACTTTATATTTTGGTACTGTATTTATGTCATTTGAGTGTCAAAAATGCTAATTGTTGCCTGTTCACTTATATTAAAGGTGAGTGAACTAATATCTTTGCAATCTTTTACATTGCACTTATTTTTAATATTTTCTGAATATTTTATTGAATAAATCATCAGGAATAAAGAGTTATAAAATTTGAGTTAACTTACTGGAATAGTATAACATATATTTGATTCCTAAAACTTGTGTTAAAAGTCATAATAAAGTCCATTACCAAAAGTGCATCAATTTTCCCCTTCAGTTTATGCTCATGTTTAGTGGAATTCAATGCACAATCTCTGCAACCAACTCTGTTCCCAATCATCATCATCAAGTGCCGTGCCGGCTGGCGTAGGCGTTCATGGCTCTCCATAGATCTCGGTCTTTGGTTTTCTGGATCAACTCTGCTGCTGATATTCCTCCATGCCACCGTCTCAATCCATCCAGCATCACTTCTCTTGGTCTACCTCTGCCTCTCTTCCCCTCGATCCTTCCAGTTGTTACGATGTTCTCCAATGCCTCTCTTCTCATCACATGACCGAGGAAAGCTGTTTGTCTCTGTCTTATTGTTGTATATAATGTTCTAGTTTCGTTAGCTTGTTTCAGGCAGTCGTCGTTAGTTACTCTGGCAGTCCAAGGAATTCGCAACATTCAGTCTCAGGAACCACATCTCTGTTGCTTCTAATTTCTTCTTAATTTGTTCATTTACATTCCAAGATTCACTGCCATACAGCAAAACTGGTTCTACATAGCATTTCAGCACTCTCTTTCTTACATTCAGTGATAGTGACTTATTGCATAAGATACTCTTCATTTTCTGAAATGCGGCTTTTGCCTGCCCTATTCTGCTCCTAATCTCTGTTGTACATCTTCCATCTGATGTTATAAATGCCCCTAGGTATCTAAAATTATCAACTTGGTTCCCAATAGCTTATAAAAATATTTTATTACATTCAGAATATCTTGCTGATGATGTTATTCTAAGTTAAATTATACGAATAGCTATATATTGAGACATTGGTATGTATGAGGAAATGCAACATAAAGACTAAATGTCATGGCAAGGCAGACCAGGTCCTAAGCCTTGGTTGGCAAATGGTCTAGGATTGAAACTCTGGCTTAGCAAGGTGGAGAAAGGAATGTTTCGTGTGGAATGGCTCTCGTTGCTTCAGAGGTCACAGATTGTGAGAATTGTATGGATATTTTGCCCTGGCCATGCGGGTGTACGGTTGAATGAACAAGCTGATAGGCTAGCAGGGAATGCACCTCTTGGTGGTATCCTGCCTATGGACAAGGGGGAGGTGGTCGTGTGCTTCTGGGACCAGGTGGAGAAGGCGGAGGAACAGACTGAGAACCCATATGTGGAAAGAATGAGATTGCGGGAGATTGGCAGGGGTTCTGGAAAATCTCAAAACTGAGAGGGAAGACCAGGAGAACATTTAATCAGATAGCGGTGGGAACGATTAGTAGTATGACTCTTCGCTGGGTGTTGAACGAGGGGACTGAGCACGTATGGGAATGTCCTGAGTGCAGTGATGTCGGTTCTTGACTCAACTCAAGCAAGCAGACCATTGCTTTGCTGATCTGGCAGCTTCTGCAGCTTGTTTTGTTCCAGATGTATTGATGTTACCTTTCCTCTGGAATAAGAAAGCAGCACTTGGCAGGCCGAGAGAGGGATCATCCTGCATGGGCAACAGTCTCTACAATTCTGCCCAGGCTCTGTGCTGTGGACAGGTAAAACACCTGTTCCCTGCCATTGGTTTTAGTTATTGTGTCTTTTTTGAAGCACAATGTAACAAACTATCCATTTGTCAAGACAGTACTTTACCAGTAAAGGTAAATTGTGGAAAACCATTTATCCAAACTCTTGTTTTTCAGATTCTGTAAGCCAGAAAAATGAATGCTCCTATCATTGATGGTTGGCTAAGTGAAATAACAATACAAAAGATGCTCATATTTAGCCGATATGACACATGAATTACTGGCTTATTCTAAACTAAAGAAGTGAATCACCATCATAAATATAGACATATTACAGATGTTTTGATTTTTCATTAAATTTATAAGGCAGCAGAAACAACAGAATGAGACCAAATTGGTTCCACATTACAAGACATACATGTTTCATGTACCAGCAAAGATTTATGAAGATATACATAAACAAAGTTAAAACTTCAAAAGATCAGTACCTGCGCCTTGGCAGCTTTCCACCTGTCAAAGCCAGATCTGAGAAGAATAGCGAAGTCTCCTACTTCATGAGGAATTTCATGCAATAATATTGCTAATGTTGTGATCAGACCAACCTGAGGTTACAATTCAAAGAATAATTTACTAAAATAATGTTTTTCACTCACTTTATTTCTAAAACAAAGCACTCAATACTAAAACATGATAAAGCAACTAAATCTCTATCCAACTTTGGCATTGATAATATTACAGAAATTTGAAATGCCAAAAACAATAGAGATTCCCAAGGAAGCAGTTAACATTATCACAGGTACACCAATTTCCCCCCTTGCCTTTGCTGATGTTTAGATGTAATTCAATGCACAATCTTGACAACTAACTTAGTGGCTTATGTGGTCAGTATCATTTCAATTGCCTTTACTTCCCAAGCCATTTCTTGCTACCCATTTTCATCATACTGCCCAAAGAACCAATTAACTTATTGTTAAGAATATAGATCTATTTGCTTAGTTGAGTTGAGCTAAGAGCTGCACTCAGGACATTCCCATACATGCTTTGTCCCCTTGTTCAACAGCCAGTGAAGAGTCACACTACTAATCATTCCCACCACTATCTGATTGAAAGTTCTGGTCTTCCCTCTCAGTTTTGAGATTCTTCCAGAACCCCTGCCAATCTCCCGCAATCTCATTGTTTCCACATATGGGTTCTCAATCTGTTCCTCCACCTTCTCAACCTGGTCCCACAGGCGTATGACCACCTCTCCCTTGTCCATAGCATCTCTCTCTCTCTCTGTCTGTGTGTGGCCCCCCCCCCCCCCCACAGGATTTAAAAGATTCAAGCATCATAAGACTGTGCAAGAATAAGGGGGGGGGGGGGGGGGGGGATCAGAATGCCTGTAACAAGTATAGGGGTATCTAACTTCCATATTTCATTGGGAATATATATAAGTCAAGAAATAATTTGAAGAAAAACCATATTTTGTTTACAGATGTTGACTGAAAATATACATAGGAATTTAAAAAAAATTATATATATGTTTCATACACCACAAGAAAGCTTAAGAAGCGTACAGCTAAATACATGAGTTCAGATGGAACTTCCAGCTTAGATGGAAAAGATTGTAAGTTTCATTAGCAACTTATACCAGGAACAAGTAGCAACAATCAAATATGAAAATAATTACTCAACACACATAGCTATTAAAAGAGGAATATGGCAGGTTTAGACCGTAAGCTT
>JACEFZ010006720.1:0-47885 GCA_014155875.1 Cepaea nemoralis | reverse complement strand
CCCCCCCCTTTTTCCCTTTCTTCTCTCTCCTCTCCTCTCTCCTCTCTCTCTCTCTCTCTCTCAGTCTCTCTCTCTCTCTCTCTCTCTCTCTCTCTCTCTCTCTCATTTTATCTTGATCTATCTCATGCTTTCTGGAGACAGCAGTACATTGAATGCCGTGAGCTTGGCCAATAAACTTTAATTTATCATTCCCATTAAAATGTGGCTTCTTTGTAATTTCTGGGTCACATAGCTACCGAGGTGAAGGTTAACATTGTTGGTATTGTTGGCCTGATGTCAAATACAGGGTGACAGGTGTGGAAAGAATGAGATTGCGGGGGATCGGCAGGGGTTCTGGAAGAATCTCAAAACTGAGAGGGAAGACCAGGAGAACTTTTAATCAGATAGCGGTGGTAAAGATTAGTAGTGTGACTCTTCGCTGGCTGTTGAACGAGGGGACCGAGCAAGTATGGGAATGTCCTGAGTGCAGTGATGTCGGTTCTTAACTCAACTTAACTCAACTCAGTATGAAGTGTGAGTGTGAACTTGATGGGAGCTTTTTCCAAAAGCATTCAGTGAGATTTTCAGACACACATATGTGAGTCGAGGAGCATCTTTCCTGCGTCAGCAAATGAATAGAGGTCGTGGACCATCTTTCCTGTGGCAACCTACCAATGTGATTCGTGGACCATCTTTCCTGTGGCAACATACGAATGCGAGTCGTGGACTATTTTTCCTGTGGCAACATACGAATGTGTTTCGTGGACCATCTTTCCTGTGGCATCATATGAATGTGAGTCGTGGACCATCTTTCCTGTGGCATCATACGAATGTGAGTCGTGGACCATCTTTCCTGTGGCAACATATGAATGTGAGTCGTGGACCATCTTTCCTGTGGCAACATATGAATGTGAGTCGTGGACCATCTTTCCTGTGGCAACATATGAATGTGAGTCGTGGACCATCTTTCCTGTGGCAACATACGAATGTGAGTCGTGGACTATTTTTCCTCTGGCAACATACGAATGTGTTTCGTGGACCATCTTTCCTGTGGCAACATACGAATGTGTTTCGTGGACCATCTTTCCTGTGGCAACATATGAATGTGAGTCGTGGACCATCTTTCCTGTGGCAACATATGAATGTGAGTCGTGGACCATTTTTCCTGTGGCAACATATGAATGTGAGTCGTGGACCATCTTTCCTGTGGCAACATACGAATGTGAGTCGTGGACTATTTTTCCTGTGGCAACATACGAATGTGTTTCGTGGACCATGTAGTTAATTTATGCGCATACTCCATATCAATCATCAGTTCACACATCACATACATTACACAATGGTGGAAACGAAAATGTACGTCATAACTCGATCATTCATTCATTTGTGTATACACATCATGACGTGATCATTCATTCAATTGTTTACATATGTAATGATACTATTCATACGAAACATACATGTGGCTACATCATGACGCAATGATCATTCACCTGGTTATTGTAAATCATGATTCATTCATCTCTAAAAAGATGAGAGAGTCATGATACTCATATAGTCACATAAATTTTAACATTCCATACATTATCATACATAAATCACGGAGTGAAAGGAAATATAAAGTGATTAACTGTTACACCTCAGACATACAATTACGAATAAGAGTACAGACATATACAAAGGATGAATCGCATGTCAGACCGAAAGATATAAATTATGTATTATATGTTTTATATTTCAAGTTAGATTAATTAGATAAGTGGTTATGTTGTTGACGTATTTGCTTGTTTTAATTAAGAATTTCTAGTACACCAGTTATAAACGAGTATGTCAATCTACACAGACCTAATGTCAGAGCCTAGCTATGCAGCAACATCGTTACGGCACCCGGCGGACAAGAGTTGTCGGCTCGCAAGATTGTTACCTGACACGCGACCAGCGGTCAGGCTGACGACAGACGCACGCAGGCCACGTGACCCCACCAGAGGCAGTGGGCAGTGTGCGTGATAGCTCAGACCGAGCTGGGACAGGAGACTGGAAGGACATGTGTGACGAGAGCAAGGCGTTTGTGTGAATCTCCGTGGTTGTAAGCCGAACGACTGATATCTTGAGCGTCAGACCTATGAGCTGTATTGTGGTTGTGAGTTATATATTGTAGATCGTTGTAATTATCGTTCTGTATTTAATGTGGCAATAAATCCATAGAACTTGTGTTGCTGTGTCTTACGTCGAATCACGTTATACTTGTACTGTCTCACACGTGTTAGCCAACGAGCCGAATATAAGATCCTGACATGTGTGGACGTGGGTTGCTCGTCTTTGTTTAAGAACCTAATATATTTAGACGTGTGTTGCTCGTCTTTGTTATTGAAAACTATAATTCTTGTACGTGTAAAATTTGTCAAGGTTATAGTGATGTACATGTGATCGAAAAAGTCTCAGTGTGATCCATTACTACATTGTCTAAATATGTTTAAAACCATCAGTAAATGTACAGTACATATTGTTTGAGCCTGTAAGCGTGTTAAACATTTGTGATTTGTGAAAATTGTCAACGTTTGACCTTGTCGACATTGTGATTTTGTCGCCATTTTGACCTTGTCGCCATCTTGTAAACTTGATGTCTATGTCCTTACTGAATGTCATCTTGATGTAAGTGATGTGTCATCAATGTTATTGAGTGTTCAAATACAGATAGATTGTCTTTGTGTATTGAGTTTGTGGAACGCAAAGAGTTTTGGAAAGAGTGTAATTTCTGTTGAGAGAAACACAGTTAACGACAAATTTACGACATACAATTATACTCGACGCCATCCAAACCTAATGAACACTTAGTGACTTACAGGCACACACCAACAAACACACGCTAACTTATTTCTCTCCAAAAACAAAGCAGGTTTTTGCGTACCATCCATAACCCTGCCGTAGAGGTCATTAGTGGTTCCGAAGTACGACCCTACAGTTTTCTAGCCCGATTGTCCAACCATTCGTCACCATATCCAAGGGCACTTGAGTATATTTTTCTTCACTTTAACTTTACGTATGCATTAGTGGGCACGCATCGTATAGTCAAATCAATTGTAAGTTGTTTTTCTACTAACCATTTACAACATATTTTGTGTGGTTGATTTTCATTGACATAGTTTCTCCATCATGTCGTCATTATTTGATTTCATTGATATGGGTATTAAATTACATCTCGTAGGTGATGAATTAACAAAATGGAGTGAGAACAAATACGCTGAATATCTCCTGGTACAAGAGAAAAACAATGAACGCGAAGAAAGAGCAGCTGAAAGAGCTCTAAAACAAGCAGAAATGGCTGCCAAGCAAGCAGAGGCAGAAACGGCCTTAAAACAGGCAGAAATTGAAACAAAAGTAAAGCAAGCTGAGATAGACAGTAAACTTAAGAAAGCAGAAATAGCAGCTCAGAGTAAGAGAGAAGAACTTGAATTACAGTTGAAAATGAAACAACTCGACACTGAGACTGCAATGAATAAAGAGTCAAAGAAATCTGAAAGACTGGAAAAAGAAAACCAGTATAAGAAGTATCAAGGTATCGTACGTAACTATACCTCGGGTGACTGCATAGCAGCCTTTACCCAAAATTTTGAGACATTAATGGAACATTACCAAGTTCCACTTTCGGAATGGAATATTCTATATATGAGGAGTCTATCTGGGGAACCTCTTAAAGTCATTGAAAACCATCCCCAAAGACCTCAGAAAAGAGTACCATTATATTAAATCTAAAATAATGGCACATTTCATGTTAGACGAGGCAGGGTACAGAGAACAATTCAGTAAACTGAGTCCAAAATCAACTCAAACGTTCTCTGACTACCTCTGTTTAGTCCGAGACATTTTCAGCAAATGGACTTCATCAGCTAAAATTAACAAAAATTATGATAAATTAGAAGATCTCATCATTCGAGATAAGGTCATTTCTTCTATCCCATCATCTTTTTCTAAGTTCTTACAGGAGAATGAATGCACAAGTGTGGAAGAAATGGAAAGACGTGGGTCGGCCTATTATACGGCAAATAAACAGTGTTTTGCCACTGAAGCTACTGACAGTAACTGGGTAGCAGCGGCCAACTATGAGAATAACTATAGTAGGCAAAAACCAAACAGGCCTACCTCTGATAGAGTTAGACAATGCACTCACTGTAAATTGTCTCACCATTTGAACGAGATGTGCGATAAAAACCCAGGGTACCTAACATACTTGCAAAATATGGTAAACAGACAAGACATAGAACGTAGATCGTTCAAAAGTTTACGTAAATGTTTTCTCTGCAAGGCTTACGGGCACTATCGTATGGATTGTAGAGGCAGGCATATGACCAACAAAGCCAATGCCGCCTTGTTCGATAGCTCAGCGTCAGAAGACGAAAATCCAGGAAAACATCCTGTAAATGCAGCACATGCTTGTGATGTATTTAGTGCTAACAAATGTACTGTCTGTAATACCTTCTATGAAAATGGTATCTTAACATGCGGGCACGCCGTCCCTATTACCAATGAGGAAGCTAACTTGGTAATAAACTCAAAATCAGACTATGTACCATATTGTAATAATGTTATTAACATCACTCAACCTCATTCCTTATGTAAAGAGATCAATACTCAACAAGAAAATGAGGAAATGAACAAAACCTCAAGACTGTCATTAGGGAAACTAACGTTCCATGAAGGTTACATCAATGACACAGTATGCACATGTGTACGCGACACAGGGGCTTGTCTTATCGGTCTTCGAAAGACCTTAGCTGATCCAAAAGACTACCTAGATGAGTACATCTATTGCAGAACTGTTTCAGGTACATTAGAGAAATATCCCATGGCATGGGCCAATATAAAATCACCTTTCCTATCAGGCAGAGTAACTTGTGCTTTATTAGACAATCCATGTTGTGATTTATTAATTGGAAATGTATTAAATGTGACAGATTACACAGAGTCCAAACCTCACACAAGGCAAAAAGTTAACACCACAACAAATACTGCCTTAACTACCCCACTCATCATACAACAACATGATGAACAGACCAAGATACCACACCATACCAACGTGATTACCATCTCAGAACAAGAAGAAACAGAAACTGGTGTGTATCAGCACAAAGAAAAAGGTGCAGAAAACAAACAGTTCACAACAGCGAGGAAAGATCACAAATCATCATGGTATATACTATACCTCCTATACTCTCTGTTAACTACACACATAACCAAGTGCACACAGTGGATAGTTATACTTGCACTACTGATTGTGAATACAAAACAAATGTCTTCACAAACAGTTATATTTCCACATCATCATGACACAACACAGATGATATTACTCATGACAAACCAGCAGACTTTGTTACTTATATCATTACTGTTGAACCAAATTTTGTTATTGCCACTCATAATCTCTATGTTAAATCAACTCAGACACATACCTATGCTGAACAATGTAAAGCATCAGTCGGTGGAATTACTGACAAAAATCAGCAACAAATTACCCTACATATTTTGTAACATATACACAAATTGCAAAAGATCACACAAACATGCACGATTACATTTCACAACTATACATGGTGTATTATTATTGTTTGAACTATTGAATGTATACACACATGTACGAGTGCAGGTTTGGAGATAGCACTCAAAATGATCTCAATATAAAATTTGAAAATCCTTTCGGAAAATTTTAACCGTAACCAACTTTATATCCTTATATCCATTAACTCCAGAGTTGCCTTGTCTAATGTACGACTCCTTCTATCGAACATTCCTAATATCATTCGCTATATTGACGACATCTATGTCCATACAGAGACAATGACGGAACTATAACATTAACACCTGGACAGGACATTCTACTACTACTACCTAGTATCAGACAGCACGGACTGACAGTGAAGCCTTCAAAGGTGAGCATGGCTTACCAAGAGATATCATTTTTGGGGTACAGAATATCCAATGGCTTTGTCATGACAGACAACAAAATTGTCTCCAAAATTCTAAAACTGTCACTTCCAACAAATAAGAAACAAGTCCGCAGTCTGTTGGGACTTATCAACTATTACAGGAACTTTATTCTTGATTTTTCAGAACTGACCGAGGTTTTTTCTAACTTACTAACCAAGGATAAGCCTGAAAAAGTTGTACACGATGAATGCCTACGAAATGCATTTCATAAAGTTTTGGCACATTTTTCTGATAAGAATTCCAATAACCTAATCCTTAAATTGCCCAACATCCGTTTACCTTTCAGATTGAGAACAGATGCTAGCTCCGTTGCCATTGGGGCAGTCCTGTTGCAGGAATACAACAACATCCTGCATCCAATTTGTTTCCTATCAAGAAAGTTAAGGCCTCGAGAACGTGCATGTTCCATTCCACAATTAGAAGCACTGGCCTTAGTAGAAAGTGTGACGAAGCTATCAAAATATCTTCTAGGACGTCACTTTATCATCGAAACTGACAACAGTCCATTACGGTATATAAATGCCGGAGTACCATCCAATAATATGATTGCTCGCTGGTCCTTGAAGCTTCAGAATTTCAGTTTCGAAGTTCGCCATATTCCCGGCAGAATGAATACAATTGCCGATCTTTTGTCCCGTTGTCCGACCGACCCAGTAAGCAATGTCTGAGTGCGATGTGTGTAATACACTCAGACCAACACAGCCACCAATGAGTGAATATTTTGTTGCCATTCACCTACTGTGTAAGGTCTATACTTAAAATTGTGATACGGTTTAATACCGACATGTATAATATACTTATTTTAATCAAGTCATGTAATGAGTGTAGTATAATTGTGTAGTGTGTGTTAGAAAGAGAACAGTATTAATTGTAAATATACACTAAGAACAGTGTCACAGACGCTTAACCACTTACCAGAAGCGAACTTTACCATTTAACAGTGACAGCTGTGAGTGATTTTCTTCACCGTGATATTTTAACGACATGTGCAAATGTGGACCTAACATTGACTTCTACACCACCTCTGCAGCGAATTTAATCCAAATTGTTCGACGTTTGAACATCCGAAGTAAGAACATTCGATCATTATCCATAAGTTGTGAACACATCGGAAACAAGAACAGTCCATCATAATCCGAGAGTTGTGACACTATAACATCAAACACGAACTTTGATAACATTTTACCATCCGTTAAAACCGGAACAGTTGTGTTCAAACAGTGTAACAGCAACTAAATTTTGCGTTTCATGTGTATTTCCGGTGTAATTTAAAAAGTATACCAAAATTAGCAGACGATATACAAATTTTCAAAATTTATGACGATTGTAAAATCCTTTTGAATCTATAAAATATAATACACCAATTTGGTACTTATTTATTTTGATTAGTGTAATCTTAGAATCATATCTTGATTAATGTATTCATATTACCGACTTTTTCTCGTTAATATGAAAAAACGTCAAGCAATGACGCTAAGAAATTAAATAATTATTGTAATGTATAGAATTTCTTGAATGTCAAAATTACTTCCCTTGCATTTGTGAATTACATCAAGGGCCATAATTTGAAACATATTCATTAATGTGTATTGTATAGATAGACATTTTGTTGCTCAAATGGTTAGCACAGCGGGTAGGCGTCCACCAAGCATGTCATAGAGCTGCCAACGTTGCAAACCAACATGAGAACTTCTGGCCAATTGAGGGCAGAGTTTAAGTGTTTAATACGACTAAATACAAAGCCGTATTTCAGTCTGGCTAGATGGCTGTTGCAAAGCAACCATATTATTACGTTTTTTTCAAATTGCTGCGAGGTAGATGCGTGAAGCTGGTACTACTGATCTGACTGGGTATTATTGCAATGGAGGTAACCAGGCATCAGGGGGATGAAACCTGAGTTGTGTTAAAAGTTGTACTTCATTTGTCATTTCAATGCAACTTACATTTGTGTATATATTTCTATGCCATATATGTATTTTCATGCATAACACTGGGAAAGAGTAGTCTCTGACATGAAATTAACACTACCCCAGTATATACATACATCATGAATGAAAGATGGCATCTTTCATTGAGGTACCCGGGGAGAATGTCAGAGCCTAGCTATGCAGCAACATCGTTACGGCACCCGGCGGACAAGAGTTGTCGGCTGGCAAGATTGTTACCTGACACGCGACCAGCGGTCAGGCTGACGACAGACGCACGCAGGCCACGTGACCCCACCAGAGGCAGTGGGCAGTGTGCGTGATAGCTCAGACCGAGCTGGGACAGGAGACTGGAAGGACATGTGTGACGAGAGCAAGGCGTTTGTGTGAATATCCGTGGTTGTAAGCCGAACGACTGATATCTTGAGCGTCAGACCTATGAGCTGTATTGTGGTTGTGAGTTATATATTGTAGATCGTTGTAATTATCGTTCTGTATTTAATGTGGCAATAAATCCATAGAACTTGTGTTGCTGTGTCTTACGTCGAATCACGTTATACTTGTACTGTCTCACACGTGTTAGCCAACGAGCCGAATATAAGATCCTGACACCTAATAATAATGAAACACCAGAAAAAAATGTCTAATGTACCAGTATCAGTTACATTGATAATGACATAAGCTACTTATAGGATATGATTCGCCAGTCTTTGTAGCTCACATATAAAAGGCGTCAGAGACAAAAGCAAAAGACCTCTCGGAACAAATGGGACAAGAACAAGCGTCACATTTAGCCGAATGGGACAGGACAGTGAGGAATAAAGAAATAGTTATATGTCAAAACTAATATAGAAGGATATGACCCAATCAATCACATACATCCCCTTAGTCGGGTTTTGTAAATTTGGATGGCGATACATGCCCATTGGGGGATTTGAGGGATTAAACTTATAGTTTATTTAGCCTAGCTTTTTCATGAGCTGGTACTACACGATATTTACCGTAGTGCGTAGATAGGAAGTCGTGCCCTGTTAAATTTAAGTCTAGGGCTGTAGGTGGTTGATAGGAGACCTTTCCTTCACAGTAGTAATAAATGATATTTGTATGACACATGAACTCTGTGCTACGTCTTGTCAATTTAATAGATAAGCTAAAATGGTAGGTACCATTTCAAAAAGGAGGGGCATGCTGCCAAGTCGTGACTGAAGTTCAAGACGCGAAAAACAGAAGGAACAGAACTCTCGGTCAGAAACGTAGATATAAGTAAGAAACTAGCGGAGCACGTCAGTTTCGTTTATCAATAGTTACGGGGTTCGGATCATGGATTCCAACAGGGAAACGGCACATTGAAATTGTCCAGACCTTGAAAAAGAATATTGAAGAGCAGGACGACATCATTATGGCCAATATAGATTTCAAAGGACAACGTCCAAAGTAGGAAGGATATAGGAGCCTGAAAAGAATAGAACGAAGGCAACAGATCCAAATGAGACAAGATATATTACGGCAAGGTCAAGTAGAAAGGCTAGTGTTTCGACGATTGATTACTCGTATGTCATCATCATGTTTACGTTTGAAAATTACAAGAGAAAACAGTTATTTGCCGATCTTCAGTCCTTTTGATTGCCGTTAAGTTTTCCTGCTTCAAGTTTGTTGAAAGAGTGTCACACCCTGGACACCTTATCTGTTAAATAGTTTTGATTGAAGTTCGTTAAGACACTCTTCAGCATTCTGTTGTTGTGATTTTTCTGCTCTCTTTCTCTTTTATTGTCCAGGTTTGGCATTAGTAGCATAGAGTTGGTAGGAAAATTGTGTTGTAAAGTGCTTTCTTAGAAACTATTGATACATGTTTGTTCTTTAGTATTGGTGCCATTTGTCCAATGTGCTGGTTTGCCTTATTGCATCTACTTTCGATCTCGTCTTCTGATTTGCCATTTGATGATATTATACTATCTAGGTACTTTAAAGTCTTTACTTGTTTCAGAGGATGTTCGTTTAGGTGAATTGTTGTTGTTTTTTCTTCTTTAGTTATAGATCATTATCTCTGTGTTACATGTGCTAATTTTCATATGTTATGTCCCCTACACATTTCATTTATACTATTCATGTGGCTTTGTAATTCAGCTTCTGATTTTGCTATGAATGCTTGGTCGTCCTCAAACGGGAGTTCTCTAATGGTTAGATTTGCAGATGGCTCTTCTTCCGTGTTCTCGCCATGCGGTGTTCTGAGGACTCTGTTTGGCTGGTTTCTTTACATACTTTGTCTACATATGTTATGATCAAGAGAGGGGATAGGACACAACCTTGTCGTACTCCGTATCTTATGGTGAAGGGTTTGAGTGTCCCCCAGTTGCTCTCACTATGCATTCACTGTTGTTGTATAAGCTTCTACATAGGTTTATTATATGTGTACTCACTCCATGTTGTTTAAGGATTTCCCACAGCTTGTTTCTATCTACTCTATCAAATGCCTTTTCTGGGTCGACAAAGGCTAAGTCGGGTGTTTCATTGAATTCGATTGATTTTCCATAAGTTGACTAAGAGCAAAAATGGCATTTTCTCCTAAATCCAAGTTGTGTTTCGCTGAGCTTGGGTTCTATAGTAGTTCGTCATCTTTTCTCAAGAATATTGCAATATACAGATTTGATAGAACAAAAATGTTTGAAACTAAAGGGGAACAATCTAATACAGATGAATGGTCCTATTGTTCCAAGAGAAATAGCTCACACAATTGGACTAGAAACGTTTGTTTGTTGGTTCTGACAATGAAAACATAATGTTTGAAAATGATACCTACAATTCCTATTGATATGCAATTTTTGAATGCAAACCACACTGAATGTCTGCGAAGAGTTAATGTATGTAATGTAATAAATAGTATCCAGTCATTACACAAACAATTATAGAATATTACTGCATTTGACGTCTGGAGGTCTTGTTGTATTTTGTAAATGTAAAATACATGCTGGAAATCCAGCAACTAATTCAGGATAATGCTCGCTCGGGTGATGTGATTATCTACACAGATGGGTCGGTGGTGAGAGGTAGGAAAAGTGCCTGGGAGTTCTTAGCAAAAGCTAATGGTCGATGTTTGGTGCAGGAGAGTCTGGCATATGATACCACAACATCTAGCTTAAGAATGGAGGTGGAGGCGGTCAGTGCAGCTTTTCGCTGGATGGAGAATACGACACACACACACACATTTGCGTAGTGTCGAAGAACAGATAGATCATCATAGCTAAAAAATGAATAGAGGTGTCTTCTCTATAAGTAATATGTCAGATTGTAAATTTAAATAATGAAGGCACAATTTATTGCCTGTATGTTTTTAAAACTACAATAGTAACACAGACAGTGAAATATATCACATTTTGTTTTTTCAGCTATGGTATTTCGGCTATTTTGTTGCTTTATTTTATGTTATTTTTTTCAATTGTTGTAAAATATGCTATAGAGAAATATGACAGGCACTAATTTGTACAATATAGTGTGTGTGTGTGTGTGTGTGTGTGTGTGTGTGTGTGTGTGTGTGTGTGTGTGTGTGTGTGTGTGTGTGTGTGTGTGTGTGTGTGTGTGTGTGTGTTGAATTGTTGAAGACACTCTGAAAATGGGGTGTTATGCTAGCAGATTCACAAGTGGGGCTGGAATACTTTGATATCTCAAGTTGTGTTGTCATTATTTCGATTCTGTTTTTATCTTTAATATGAAAATTCATCTCATTCTTCTTTTGCTTCTTTTTGAAATACATCTATAACTGCAGTGTTGTCTCCTGTATGAATCTAACGGTCTTTTTTGGTTCACTCAGCGGTCCATAGAGTTTATCTTCCACTGTTGTCTCTCTAGGCCAGAAAGTATGCCTGTTTATGTTGTAGTTTGGGCAGTCTTGGAGTATGTGCTCTAGTGTCTGCGGCGCCAAACCACATGTGCACATGGCTGAATCACCAATCTTGAATTTTGTATGCATGTGGTTGCGTAATCTGTTGTGCCCTGTTCTAAGGCGCAGAATAATTACTTGTCCTGGTCTGTCCATAACGTGGTAGTCGTCTTGGGCAGGTTTTGGTGGCCTTCTGACTGATTTGATCATTCTTTTCTTTTGGTGGTGTGACGGAACTGACCAGATCTCAGTCTTTCCTCTACATTATTTCCCTTTGGTCAGAATAAGACGAGTTGTCTCCCGTCAGATTGGGAACATAGCTATGGAAACCACCTGCTAAAATAGTCCCTGACGTCAGAATTCTAGAAGATCCTAGTATATAATCGGCAGAGTGCGTACGTGATGTTTGCTGTGACGTTGGACCCCCAGTTAAATCGGGGAGCACGAGATTCTAGATTTCTCCGTGACCCATGGGATTCTCAAGGCCCGAGATATAATTGTAACTGGGCACTCAGCTCTCCGCTGTTAGTCGCCATCCAAGTATCGTCAGAGACGGCCGCTATTTTCTGACTGCTGTGAAGAGATGTCTTTTGTCGCTGCCAGAGCGGGATTACGTGGTGACTCTATGATCTAAGGTAATATCTTAATACAATATTAGTTAACCGTTGTCCTTAAATAAAACGCCGGCAGCCGAAATACTTTTAAGCGCCGAACGGAAAAATAATTGTCTCCGCGAAGCGAATAAATTTTCCTCCGCCTGTCTGCATTTGTAATTAGCAGCTATCGATCGGCTAGGAAATATTTAGGTCAGACGTCTCCTGTAACCACAGGTGTGTGTGTGCGTCAAAACATCAGGCGTGTGTAATTAGTCACATCTGATCAGCTGTGTAAAACTGATGTTATTGTAGGAGAAAGACGTTAAGGATGTTAGATTACAATTACATGCATTATTAGTGAAATGTACTATGATTTTATCACTGCTCCGGGTAAGTATGTTTGGGTAATTTAACAGCTGTGTAGCAAGTGTGTTAACTATATTGTTTAGGGAATACATTGTTAGGACGATGAGGAATTTTGACACTAGTTAGACTTGTGATGCTAGAGGCAGTAATAGTGATGAGTTATTAGCTTGAGCTAGCCAGTAATGTGTTGTTTGCTTAGCTAGAGAGAGCTATAACGTATGCCTTATCAAAGTGGTGTTTATTAATTCCTGGAATCAAAGTGTTCTTATTTCCATTAGGATGTGGAGGCAAGTATTTGCTAAGTAAGGATGCCAGTGCTATTCCACCTCTATGTAGAAATGTTTTGTATTTACTTGATAGAGTTAGAAAGGAATTACCTGTGGATGTAGGATGTCACTACCTGTTGCTATGCCTGCCCGCCTGAGTGAATATGCGTGCCCGATCTTGCTTATAATGTCTGCCAGACCGTCTGGTTATTTGGCCTGTCCGACCGACTGTCTATTTGGCCTGTCCAACTAAAGTGATTGCGGGTGACCGAGTGTTGAATTGCCATACCTGACCGAGAGCGATGCGACGCTCTGTAACAGATGCCGTTGTGTTGATGACGATCCGAACTGTGAACAGAATGTTGTCTGAGTCTACTGTTCTTCTCTTCTATAAACCTAACCCTATAAGTGGGGTAACTTATCCACTAGGAAGTGAGAGTTACATCCAAGCTATTTAGGGCACACTTGCTGAAGTACTGGAGATTTAGGGGATGAGGGGCTGGATGCCACTCTAAAATAGACGACGTGGCCCAACACGCCAAGGAATTAAGGTGCTCTTTTTTAACAAAGCAGCTGTGGGAAAGATTACTCGGTGGATGGCCACCATATCTGTGATAGACCTGCAGACTTGACCGTCATGGGAGAAGGTCAATAATAAATGTCAAACCTGTTCTGGGACAGAGACCCCAGGACGGAAAGCTGTTCCGTTGTTATTAGTTTGTTAATTATTTATCAAAAATTCATGATTTATAGCTTTGCTAATATTATGTTAATGAATTATGATGTATATAATTTATTAATGTTATATAGTCATTAATGAGTTATGTTTAATTAATTGATCAATGGGTTAAGTGATTAATTAATTGTTGAGTTATGTAGATGAGGGGGATATGTCAGGCTGGACACCTCATAGATAATGTAACCGCTACACTGAAAGATAAGTAGGTGTATTCTATGATTGTGGTTGGTGAAGAAAACAGAGGATTGGAATAACACCAAGTAGTATACTATGACAGAGTCAAACAGTCTACACTGGTGCTATCGAACGAGAGGTTGCCCAGACGAGTTACTTGACTATACACTGGCGAATTATTGCTTTCTCTTGCACTCTCATGCCTGTACCTTGTAGTTAAGAGATGATCTAATATGTTGATGATCTATTATATCATGTATTATATATATATATATATATATATATATATATATATATATATATATATATATATATATATATATATATATATATATACTCTGATGCATGTATTATGGTTGAGGTGCAGGTTAGTCCCAGTTGTAGCTGAGTACTCACACCGCCCTCCATGTTTCAGGATCTGTTATATGATGGAGATTCGAGAGAGTTAAACCATAAACTCAATGGGACCAGCTCATTCCAGTGCTAGTCAAGGTTATGTTTGAGGCAATACTGGGAGCGGTCAAGCGAATCTGCCAAAGTCAACACATGAAAGATACCTAATTGTTAGAATCGGCACGGTGAGTCTAAGATAAGACAACCGCGAAGAGTCCGACGAAGATTTAGTCACCGGATCCAGGTTGGGTCTAGGACTGATGCGTCTCCTGATTCATGCCAGTAAGATACTGGTGAAATTCTGATGATTCAAGGTAACTCTGTAAGGACAGTGTATGCTCTAGGACAGTGGTCCAGTAGAGTGAAGGAAGTGAACTCTGTTTACTAGTAACTATGATGGCCAGTTTATTATGTTTCAGGCCCTGGCTGGGTCTTAGAGAGGTCCAATGTATAACAATTCATTTAACTCCGGTGTGGATCTACATCTGTGATCTTTTGTGAAACCTGAACTTGGTCAGTGACCTACAACAGTTGTTTGCTATTTTCGTGAACACCGGAGGGACAGACTTGCTCGGGTAGGGAGCTACCCCCTTCCTAGGTCGTGTTTGATTGTGACAGTAGTGATCTGTGAAGTCATTAGTTGCCTACAGATGGGTGTAGAAGTGACATGGTGACATTGTCGAATTCTTGCATTGACATGTTGGATTAGAAACGTGTGACTTGTTATGCCATGGAGCTAACACTCCAGTTATGCGTTCCAGATATGTGCATCCCATTAACTTGAGATGCCAAAGAGCAACCAGGCTCTGATATTCTAGCGTTGTGCTGCAGTACTTATCATCAAAGAGCAACCAGGCTCTGACATTCTAGCGTTGTGCTGCAGTACTTATCATCAAAGAGCAACCGGGCTCTGATATTCTAGCGTTGTGCTGCAGTACTTATCATCAAAGAGCAACCAGGCTCTGATATTCTAGCGTTGTGCTGCAGTACTTATCATCAAAGAGCAACCAGGCTCTGATATTCTAGCGTTGTGCTGCAGTACTTATCATCAAACAGCAACCAGGCTCTGATATTCTAGCGTTGTGCTGCAGTACATATCATCAAAGAGCAACCAGGCTCTTATCTTCTATTGTGTGGTGCATCAGTGCTTATCCTCTCGAGAGTAACCAGGCTTAAATGTGATTGGGTTGTGCAGCAGAACTTATCATCAAGTTGGGACCTCTTTGATACTATGGTCTGCCACAAGTCATCATTAGAGTAGAACTGGTGATTTCTTTCGTCATCGAGAGATGACCAGCGAACAGTGTTGAAATGTCAGTCAGGTATCAGACACCTGACCAGTCCGAGATCTTACTCACAGTGGAAGGAGAGAACTTTGGAAGAGTCAACGACTTGGAGTTCTTTTGCACTGGAGGTTCATCGGGTGAGTCGTTAACCACGACGGGACGACGGCACGAACTGAAGTCACATGCTCTGTGATGATGACTGATCATCTGTAGATCTTCTCGCAGTTCTCTTGCAGCAAGTGTACATATTGTCTTCTATCCAGGCTTTTCAGCCATCCCTCTCTTAGTTCAGTTGACGCATTCAGAAATTAAATTTTGCTTTGTTAGCCATGGCTTTGAGTACTAGTATGACTGGTGTCTTGTCCGATCCCCCTGTGGGTAGGAATCCATAGGTGGGGAGGGAATGTCAGCTGTCCCGGCTTGTATGGGGCCCTGTAGATGTAAAGTCCTATTGGGGTGGTCGGAGCAAAGGCTGGGGATATTAACTATAGTAACAGACCTGTCCAAGCCCCGGGGGTCTTGTTACAGTGGTATGTAATGGGCACATCAGGCTGTTTTTCTTTTGCTCCTTCCTTAGCCAATTGATCAGCTCTGTCGTTTCCGGGTACTCCACAGTGAAAATAAAACGAATGTTTCCATTGAAAAAAAAATATACAATACTTAAGAAGATTGTTATATATTTTTTACAAGACGTCACAGTCAACCTCAGCATTTTTGGGCTGCTTGTCATACTGATTTATTTGGTTGTTTTGGTATTTGAGTTTTGAAGATTGAGCACAACCCCGACAGGCAACGCTGATCGCATCGGGTATGAACCTTGGACCTTGTCCTCTTCATGTTTTAAGCACGAGACTCGAGTTTTTCTGGCGATTTAAGCTCTATCACGATCGACAGGCTTCTCGATTTCGATTCCTGCACCAGCGAATCAGATCGTCCAGCCTGAGGAGGATGCTGCGCCCATCACTCTCATTCGGTGTCAGGATTTTCGGATCGTCCATGAAGGCCTTCAGCAGCGGAATGTTCCGTTCCTCGCTGAGATTCTGACCGTGTGCGTAGCTGGATGCCGCATCCAGGATGACCTGCTTGGCCATGACAAATAGCGTCGGCGAAATCGTACATCCCATGGCAATACCCACCTGCAGGTCGATCCATCTGGTCGTGAACGTCTTGGTCGAGAAACGGAGAGAGAAGCCCGAGAAGTACTGCATAAGCATAATAGAATATAATGGAACGAAGAGCTCAGCGCAAGGTACACGAAGAAGAAAGTTGAATAGTATCCAGTTATGACGAGACGTTTTAGAGACGGAAAGATGTAAGATAGCAACAATAACAAACAAGGAGAGAAGCCGTCTTGAAGTCAATCAGAGAAGACATGTTTGTATATTCTAAAGACAATGATATCTCATACGGTCGCCAGTCTATGGCCGGGTCTCTGCTTTTGTCTCGATTATGTTAAGCCATACTGGCTTCATTTGTTTCCACACACCCTCCCCCCTTTTCCCTTCAAGTTTCCTAGTGGTCACTACGTTTTAAAGTTTATTTCTTATCGTACCATGATTTGTAAACACAACTGGACTAAGTACGACCAGGGAGGCCAGATCCACTGTATCATTCCGCTCCGTTGCAGATTCGTACTCACGACCACCGAGCCGACAGACGAGCATCTAGCCACCACGCTAGTTCGGCTTCCGTGTTGAAAGGGTGCTTACAATTGAAAAAGATTCGCTTTCTTGCGTATAGTGGAACATTCTAGCGAAATATTTGCGTCCTTTGGTTTCAGAGGACGAAAATGTTGTCAACTAAAGGGGGACAATCTAATACAGACGAACGGTGTTGCCACTTTGACATTTTCGCACTACATTTAGTGCTTTTTGAAGTCATTTAGTGCCAAAATTGTTTTTTGCGCGGCCGCGCGAATTGGTGCTTCACAATTTATTTTGGGTGCTTTTTGCTGCTTTTTTGGCCTGGGTAAAAATTACTTTAAAAATCATTTTGGGTACACTAAAAAGCCGAATTTGAACTTAAGCGAGGGAGTAAACCAGTCTTAGTACATTAATGCCCAATAGTCACGTAATTTAACTCTCTTTAATACGATGCAGTTGAAGTGAGTGACACGTGCAGGCAATACGCAATGCGTTAAAAAATTGTTTAAACAATAATGGGCTTGAGTTGCAAAGACTTATTGCACTCGGCACTGACAATGCATCTGTCATAACAGGTGTAAACAATGGAGTATATACAACACTAAAATTCGAAGCTCCTCATCTGGTACTAGTTAGGTGTGTATGTCATTCCCTTCAGGTGGCAGTGCCACATTTTTGTAAAACAATTGGCACTCAATGGGTGATGTGGTCAATAGCGCACACTTCGCCTTTACTTTCCAGAACATTTCATGGTGCTTAGTTTCGGCTGAGTCAACCCGGGAGCAATAGTTGAGACTCAATTACATGATCTACGGGTAACCATTCGCTATCGCGCTCTCGACGGCCTGTGCACTTGGTAAGCGAAATTTAAGGGGAAACAAATACCTCTTTTTCACGGGAACATAATATTCATTTTATTGTTTGCAAGGGACATAACTCGCAAACGTTTTTCTAAAGAAGCAATTAGTTACATTAATTGTAATTGTTAAATGTTTAATATAATGACACCACCTATTCACAGTTAACACAATAATTTGACATGCTAAAGTCTGAAATACTTACACTGGTAAAAATGAATAAAATGTACTTGTTAATGCAATATATACAATGTTGCAACACTGCAAGCTCCGTGCACGATGTTAACGACTGTCCCCCAATGGACGCGCTGACATTGTCACTCTGGTTTCTCTTCACAACGTATAAACAGGTCCATAAACAATATATATAACTTATATTATCAGCTTCTTGGAAATGTCGTGGCATTTCTAGATAGGCCTGATCTCGTCAGGACACCCCTCATATTTTTAATGGGAGTGAATTTCATCATTGATCGTTGGCTGTATCCATAACCAGTAGAGTCTTTCCTCATAAAATGTCGAACGTATCAAACGTGGAAAATCTGTCACCGCAGATAATTAGACAAGTTACAAAAGAAATAAGTAGTTTGTATCGAAATCCGCCGGAGGGAATAAAAGTGTTTATGAATGATGAGGATGTGACAGACATACAAGCAACTATTGAAGGACCAGCTGGCACACCATATGCGGGTGGAACTTTCCGCATGAAACTGGTTCTTGGCAACAATTTTCCCTCAGAACCACCAAAAGCTTTCTTCCTCACTAAAATTTTCCATCCAAATGTGTCTGGCAATGGAGAAATCTGTGTCAACACATTAGAGAAAGATTGGAAGCCAGAACTGGGCATTAAACATATTTTGTTGACTGTCAAGTGCTTGCTGATTGTTCCTAACCCTGAGTCAGCCCTTAATGCAGAAGCGGGAAAGTTGTTATTGGAACAGTATGAGGACTACTCCTTAAGAGCTAAAATGTTTACAGAAATTCACTCCATGCCTCTAAGAGTTACAGAGGAAAACTGCTCTTCTGAAGATAAAACAGCAGAGGGTCCTCTTGCGAAGAAACATGCTGGAGATAAAAAAACTTTTGGAGAAAAAGAAACGTGATAAAAAGAAGACATTAAAACGCTTGCGACCATACTTTCAGATCACTGTATCTTCAATTTCACAATCATCTGTCATTATTTTTAACCTACAAACAGAACTCATCTCTATCACACAAATAATATGCCTTGACCGAGGGATTGTCATGCTGTTGTCTATTAATATGTGTGTATGTGCAGCTGTTGAATATTTTTATCTTTTGGGTGCATGAGAATGTGTAGTATTGAACTGTCTACGCAGAGTAATCTTCCTTGGAGATTGTTTATAATTTATTGTTTGCATATAATTTTGTGTTTTTCTTGCAATGGCTGGTCTTTGGTGGTTGCGCTGTCATGCAAGTTCTCATGATGAACAGTGCCATTTTTGAGAGTTTAACTTTGGTTCCATACAGCTTGGAGTTTAGTTTCAATTGAGTGGGCTAATATATCTTTCATAGCTTGCTACACAGAAGACAATTACGCAGAACATGTGCAGCCATTTGATTAGTCCACATAGTGGTGAAGAGTTTGGGATAAAAATTGCTAGCTAAGAGAAGCTGTATAAGCCATACATGGCAGACCACTTAATTATCAACTTGAGTTTCTACTGATTTCATTTTGTCACTTATTCAGCATGATTATTATTTTTTGTCTCACTTGGGGTGTGCATTAGCCACTCCCGTGTGGAAAGTCCATGAAACCAGCTTACGCAGTTTCACACAAGTACGGGGGTTAATTAAATTGTCTTCATTTTTGCAGTAAATTTTGCTACTTAAGAAGGACATGCTAAATAAAACATAATTTCATAAACTCCAGAGTAGTCTAGAAGTCAAAAAGTTCAGTAGAACCTGATTTGATTATTCTTTATATATTTTAGATTTTAAAAAAGATTGAATTAATTTGAAGTGGAGGTAAGCATGATTGAAATTTAGTGTCAAAAAGCAAGCCCCAATGAAGGGTTGATTATGAGGTGTTTTAATGTGACAGTAGCAGCAAAATTTAATTGAATATTGCATTTAATGATGGAATGGTCAGTTGTATGCATAGTTTCAGTAAAGACAATGGTGTTAGCGAGGCAGATTGCAAATCTGTAGACATTGATAGTGGCTAGGGTCTGAGATGTTGGCCACATACATTTTGTTTACTGCAAATAACCTTGTTAGTTTCAACAACATCTGCTTCTTACAACTGTCTGTCCAATACCCAGTTGAAGTATGTTTGGTTTATGGGGGTGTCTGCACAAGGTATTCACCAGAGAAACTCATGAAATTGCCCAGCATTGTGGCAAAAAAAAAAAAAAAAACATAAACAATATTCTTAGGTTTCTCTTCACAACGTATGGACTATCCAAATGACACTACAATAACCTTTACTGTCTTGGCGGTTGGCGTTGACGAGTATGGGGACAGGGCTGTGTTCTGTTTTTCGTACTTCTTCCACGGCGTAGTTTCAAATGGAGTCTACTTGACATCTTCTTTATGACTGGATCTGACAGCAAAGTCTTGATTTTTCTAAACTCAAAGTGAACTGGTAGTTGTATTTGGTACGTGCATAATTTGATGGGTGAGTAATTTGGTAGTTATAATTGCAGTTGCATAATTTTGTAGGTGCATGATTTGGAAGGGAATTTGGTAGGTGTGCTTGCAGGTGCGTAATTTAGTAGATCCGTAAACAGATGCGTAATTTGGTAGATGCGGCGTAGCTATGTAAATTGGTCCTGTTGCCACAGGAAAGATGGTCCACGACTCACATTCATATGATGCCACAGGAAAGATGGTCCAGGACTCACATTCATATGATGCCACAGGAAAGATGGTCCACGACTCACATTCGTATGATGCCACAGGAAAGATGGTCCACGACTCACATTCATATGATGCCACAGGAAAGATGGTCCACGAAACACATTCGTATGTTGCCACAGGAAAAATAGTCCACGTCTCACATTCGTATGTTGCCACAGGAAAGATGGTCCACGACTCACATTCATATGTTGCCACAGGAAAAATGGTCCACGACTCACATTCATATGTTGCCACAGGAAAGATGGTCCACGAAACACATTCGTATGTTGCCACAGGAAAGATGGTCCACGAAACACATTCGTATGTTGCCAGAGGAAAAATAGTCCACGACTCACATTCGTATGTTGCCACAGGAAAGATGGTCCACGACTCACATTCATATGTTGCCACAGGAAAAATGGTCCAGTCTGTTATGTTCCTCTGAAATAGATAACTGGTTTGCCATCGAAATGATCGGCGCACGGAAATCACAAGTTCATAGTCCCAGTATTCATAGTGACACAATACGATTTCGCGAAACGTGACTAGTCCGTCCAGTTCACCTATGTCCTCTGAGAATGCCGATTTTCTTCATTTAATCTGTCAATTACATCAGGCAATATGTACATATATCTAACATAATTAATATATCATAAATATGAACTGTTAGTGTGAATATTTTTCTGGGGCGTATCAAAACAAATAGATATTTGGCCTGCTGTATTTTATATCTCACTATGACACTTATCATACGACCTAACCATTATAAACTAACACTATCATAAAAACACAATATATACTAATTCTAAACCTACTTCTACAATCTACTAAGGATATCTGCCAGGTTATTGTCCTTCCCCGGTATGTGAAATTCATAGTCTTGCAGTAAAAGAGACCATCTATGTATTCTCGAGTTTCTTGGATGTCCTTCCTTAAAGACTTGTAACAGTTTATTGTCTGATAGCACTAAGAACTTTCTCCCAAGCAGATATCTAGAAAATTTTCCAATGCTCTCTATTAACGCGAGGGCTTCAAGTTCAGTAGCTGCCTCTTTTCTCTGTGTGTCGGTAAGTTTTCTACTGAAATATAGAACAGGATGAAGCTTGCCACTATGAATCTGAAGAAGAATGCCAGAAATGGCATGAAAACTCGCGTCTGTCTGGACTATAAAATCTTTGGAAGTGTCTGGTAATTTAAGTATAGGATAACTGCTAAAAAGAATCTTAATTTGTTGTAAGAGTTTATCATGTTCAGACGTCAAAATAATTTTAGTAGGTTGACCTTTTTTCAACAGCTCCGAAAAAGTAGATGTCATATCAGCAAAATTCGGAATGAATTTTCGATAGTAGTTTATAAGACCCAGAACACTTCTGAGTTCCTTTTTAGACGTAGGGGGTTTAATATTCAGAATCTTTGTGACAGCGTGTGGATCTGTTTTTCGGAAACCCTCAGAAACCATATGACCAAGAAATTGAATCTACGTTAACCCTATTTCAATTTTGCTAGGTTTAGCTTTAAGACCAGCTTGTTTGATTCTTTGAAAAACGTGTGTCAAAGTTTCAATGTGTGTGTCAATATCTGTGGTGTGTACGCAAATATCATCCATATATGTAGCCACATTATTAACCCCGTGGAGAAGTTTTCGCATAATACGTGTAAAGGTACTCGGTGCGTTCTGTAGACCAAACGGAAGAAATTTCCATTCGTACAGGCCTAAAGGAGTAGCGAAAGCTGTAATATGCATAGATTCAATCTCAATCTAAATTTGCAAATATCCCTTTGTAAGGTCAATCTTGGAAAAGATCTCAGAATTTGCCATGCCATCTATCAGCTCGTCGACATTTGGGACAGGCTCTGCGTCCAGAAGGGTCAAAGCATTTATTTTCCTGTAATCCACACAGATGCATAATGAATTATCCTTCTTTTTCACAATTACGATAGGTGAACAATAGTTGGAAATTGATTTCTGAATAATCCCATTCTGTTCTAATTCGGAGATTTCCGCTGTGACTTTTTCTGTATAACGAATGGGGATTGGATATGGTTTCACTTTTACGGGAATATCCGAAAGTAATATAATTTTATGTTGTATCAGATCCGCTTGCCCTGGTTTATCCGAAAATATGTCGCTATATTTTTGCATCACTGTTGATAATTTCTATCTGTCTTGCGATGATACATTTTTATTTATCTGAATAGTTCGCCAATTGTTGTTAGTATTAAGAGTTGGTGTTGGTATTTGTTGGTGTATGGCATCTTCTTGTTGTTCATTTATAACCCAACGTGCTGCTGCTGTTCTGTGTTGTATGTGATCAACAGTTTGTGTCTTGTCTGTATTCCGGTCTTTATACGGTTTTAACATGTTGATGTGGAATATAATTTCTTTTCCTTTTACATTTATTACATAGTCTACATCACTGATCTTCTTTATTACTTTAAATGGACCTTGCCATGAGATGATTAAATAGTCTCTAGGGTCAGGTAATAACAGTAATACGTCCTCTTCTTCTTTCAACAGTATTGTTTTGGCTATCCTATTGTCATATTTTCTTAATTTTTCCCCTGATTTTTCCAGCGCAGATCTGGCTATCTGGCATGCTGTAAAATTTTTTAAAATTTTTTTTTTTTTTCCCTTTTCCTTTTCCCCTTTTAAAATTGGGGGGTTACTAAATTTTTCCCCGTATGAAAATCTTTTCTGGGGGGGCCCCAATTTTTTCTTTGTAAACTTTTCGGGTTGTTTAACCCCCTTTTTAAAAAAGGCGGGCCGGGGGAAAAATTTTGCTTCCCAACACCAATTCGTTGGGGGAAAAAACCCGTCCTTAAATTAGGGAAAAAACCTTCCCTGAATCGAAAAATAATCTGGAACGGGATGTAATTTTTTTGTGAATCCCCTTTTGGGCCATTTTTTTAAGAACCCCGTTAAAAATTTTTTTCCCCCTTTTTGTTTTGGGATCCCATGGAGCATTAATTTTTTTTTTGGGTTTTTTTGGGAGATTTTTTTTTTGGGGTTGGGTTCCCTGAAAAATAATGATCCCTTTCCAAAATTAATTTGGGAAAAATTTTTTTAAATGAATATAAAAAAAATTGAATTTGGGATGGTTTGGGTTTTTAGTTTTTTTTTTGGAATGTTTAATTTGTTTTTTTTGAAATTTGTTAGAATATATTTAAAAATTTTTTGTTTTTTTAAAAATTATGTGGGGTTTTTTTCGGGAAAGGGTCGATATGCTAGATCAGTTTTCTGTACTGGTGCTTTGGGATGTTTGCCTTTTGGTGTAGTTCTTTGGCAGAAGCTACATGATCGGACATATTTTGCAATGTCACTGGCGAACCCTGGCCAATAAAATTGTGCCAACAATCTGTTTGCCGTTTTGGCTTTGCCCATGTGACCTGCGAATGGGGAGTCATGAGCGAGTTTTAATGCTTCTTCTCGATATTTGCTTGGTAGCACTGGTTGTACCAGTAGTGTCGCTCCTTTGGTGTATTGTCTTGTAAGTATATTATTGTCTATTATGAATTCCCACTTACTATATTTAGCAATTTTGGCAGGTGTGTGTACATTTTCAAAACATCTTTGTAATGTTGGATCTTGTTTTTGTTCTGTGGCTAGGTCCGTTGTTATTACTAACCTGTCTTGTGTATTGTGCCTAGTTTGTGGGGTTGTGGAGTGTGCATTGTCTTCTTCTTTTTTTTTATCGACGCACTTGAGCTCTGCTGAGCGCATTTGTTGGGGTGTGGTCGATTTCCCATTTCATGGCTTCTTCATGAGTGCAATCTTTTACCTTGGGAATGTTCCCAATGAGAACCCCGGCACAGGGGTTTGGTAGCACCGCTGCGTTCACTATCCCTTTGAAGTAGGGAGATTTTATATTGATTGATGCAATTCTATATCTTTCCATAGTTCCCCAAAGGTTCTGCAGGTAACACTTTTGCCTGTGTAATCTTGATCTTTCACCAGCCTTTGGTCAACGCCAACAATAGAGGCGGCGCTATCCCTCACGCATGAGGTTGGTGTACCATTAACCCATGCTTGGTGGACCTTTAGTGTGCCATTTTGAATATTTGCCGCATTGGCCTCTTGTATCGTAACTTGGCACTCCTCGTCAGAACAATCTTTATCTGTTTTCTCCGGGTTGTCATTAGTATATGGTTCTATGATGGCCGCATGTGCCTCTTCCGTATCTTCTGAGTCACTACTAGTAAATATATATGCAGCATTTGCTTCTTTCCACGTTCTCTTCATCGTACATGACCTTGAGGTATGTCCCCAGGCTAAACACGAGAAACATTTGATATTCCTTCTGTATGACTCGTATTTATTCCTCCTCTTATTATTGAGTTCTTTCAAATACGCTGCATATTCCGGGTGACGGTCACACATTTCCGATGGAATGTGGTTTAGCCTGCAATGTGGACATTGTGTGAAATGAACCTTTCTAGGCCTGTCTGATTCTCTATGTGTATTTTGATATGGTTCTTTGTTTCTGTGTTGTGCCGACCTGTTACTTTTACCATACCCTCTTTGGCTCTCTACTTTTGCACTTGCACCTATCACGAGTTCTGGTTGTGTACTGTCGGCAAATACCTCACGGTGTATATTATGGTATGACTCACCCCTAGATTCCATCTGAGGTACTGATTTACACTTGTTCTCAATCAGGAACGTAGCCATCACCTCAGGGACTGATGATAACAATTTATCCCTGAACATTAGGTCGCGTAACTTGTCAAAGTTTCCATTTACCTCTGCAGCTTTTAACCATCTGTCATATAAATATGCAGTTTCAGCTACGAAGTCCAAAAACGTTTGGTTTGACTTAGGTGTGATGGTTTTGAACTTTGTTCTTAATCCCGCTTCGTCCAGCGAAAAATGACTCAATACACGATCTCGAACATATGTGTAATTGGTCCACAAACTCTCCGGAATCAACTCGACGACCTTTAAAGGCCCCAACCCGAGGTGACGGTAAAATAAGATGGGCCACATTTCTTCTGGAATTTTATAGAATCGTACCAACAGCTCAAAGTTGGCCGCCCATGCTCCGACTGAATCGCCTTGTCTGAAATTTCTAATTGCTCCTTGATATTTTTTTATAGGGTCTTCTGTTTTCGATTGCAATTTCGTCTGTGCAATCTCTGCTTCTTTTTCCATCTCTAGCGTCTTAACTTTCAGATTTCCTTCAATCTCTTTGTCCTTCATTAATACCTCTGCTTCTAGCTTCATCTTCTGAAACGCAAGCTCTTTTTCTTTGCTCTCTTTCTCCAAAGTATGTTTCTCCCTTTCCAATTCCATCTCCTTATCTCTCGCCAATAGTCTTTCTTTCTCCAACTCCATTTCCTTATCTTTTGCCATTAGTCTTTCTTTTTCCATTGCCATTTCTCTCGTCAATCTTTCCGTCTCTAATCTAATTTGTAGTTCTCTTTCTTCTTTTTCTACTGCTATGGCAGCAGCCCTCTCCTCACGTTGTAGCTTCTGGAATTCCTTAAATTCAAGCTTCGCCCAATTCCTGAGGTCTTGGCCTGTTAATCCCGACGTTTCACCTATGTCCATAAATTCTTGAAATGTAGACATGTTTAAGACAATCTTGTCAATTAGATAGCTAATATAATGAATCGTATATTTGTATGTGATACAAACTTGAATGAAAACAGCAATTCAAAGTGTCAATAGCGTAAACTTACATCCAACGTCAAGAGAATCAAAATGCTATAATTCAAAAGCAAAGCAAGAGATTTCAGTTACAAACACTGATAGGAACAAACAAATAAATCTATACTGGACTTCAACCCCAGCTTACGAACTACGATACCAAGTAATTCGGCCATATCAACAATGAATATCAATTTCAATTTTGATAACACCCAACAGAATATTCAATCAACTCAAACAATTCATACTGGCCTGATTCTGTATGTGATAAAATACTACATATGTTGTAGTGCAGGTCTTGGTGTTTGTGCCGATGTATCCAAACTCCTGTAGTGTCGTAGGTTGATAAGACGAACAGCGTTGCTTGTGTAGATCTATGAATCTGCGTCTGGTGTAGACAATCCGTGATATCTGACAGGTTCCTGTGTCTTCCCGATTAAAATTCCTTCACGAAAATGGTGCTCCAGTGTAACTAGAGTAGAGCACTAAAACCACGTAATAGGTACTTATAGCTGACAGCTTCTTCGCCAGTAACGAATGAAATGTTGTATGTTCCTGGTCTACTAGCTGGTGACAAATCCCAACTAATAATGGTGGAGTTAACTTGCTTCTTGCATATCTGTCGCATTAACGTATCCAAGACAAAGGAGCTGGCAACATTCGATTTCCTGTACTTCAATAAGATTGGCCCCCATGTTGCTGAAGAGTGTCTTAACGAACTTCAATCAAAACTATTTAACAGATAAGGTGTCCAGGGTGTGACACTCTTTCAACAAACTTGAAGCAGGAAAACTTAACGGCAATCAAAAGGACTGAAGATCGGCAAATAAATTATTTCTCGTGTAATTTTCAAACGTAAACATGATGATGACATACGAGTAATCAATCGTCGAAACACTAGCCCTTCTAATTGACCTTGCCGTAATATATCTTGTCTCGTTTGGATCTGTTGCCTTCGTTCTATTCTTTTCAGGCTCCTATATCCTTCCTACTTTGGACGTTGTCCTTTGCCATCTATATTGGCCATAATGATGTCGTCCTGCTCTTCAATATTCTTTTCAAGGTCTGGACAATTTCAATGTGCCGTTTCCCTGTTGGAATCCATGATCTGACTGCCGTAACTATTGATAAACAAAACTGACGTGATCCGCTAGTTTCTTAGTTATATCTATGTTTCTGACCGAGAGTTCTGCTCCTTCTGTTTTTTTGCGTCATGAACTTCAGTCACGACTTGGCACAGAAATGAGATTCCTGAGAAAAATACTCAATGTATCAGGAAGAGATAAGATCAGAAATGAAGAAATCATGACTAAAGTGGGGGTTATAGCAGCACTAGATTTTATTAGAAGGCAGCAAGTCAAATGGTTTGGCCATGCAAGTAGGTTACCAACAAACAGTATACCACAACAAGCAATGATATGAGGTAATTATTTCTGAGGGAAATGCAAAGAATGCCATGGATGGACTGAAAAACGAATGAGAAAGTTCCCTCACGAACAAATGAAAAAAAAACGTAACCTGAATAAACAAATAAAAACAATTATTGTAGAGCGGCATTATCGAGCAAATATTTGGCTAAACATATACATATATACGAGTAGTAAATGTTCTGAAAATCTCAACATAAATCTCAGTTTATTTAGAGGGGAATGTTATTAACCGGATGTGTGGTTGATAGGGTCAACGGACTAAAGGTCAATAAAGCCAGAAGCTCGGGGATTGGCTAAGCCAACCGGTGAGGGAACGCACGCTGGAGGAATGGGGGTACGCCAATGAGAGCTAAAGGAAAAATATGGGTTAATAGTGTACTATAGCCGGCTGTATGAGAGCTAAAGGAAAAATATGGGTTAATAGTGTACTATAGCCGGCTGTATGAGAGCTAAAGGAAAAATATGGGTTAATAGTGTACTATAGCCTTCTCTATGGCGAAGGTGTCACGGATACAGTTCTCAATTCCGGATCCCACGCTCAAAACACTGCTGTGGGCGATTTGGATGCAGACCGCCCTGCGTTGGCCCTCATAAAACAGCATAAGTGCGGGTCGTTCAGAAAGCAATGACAAGCAACTGAATGCAAACGTGCCAGGAAGTCACAAACAGCAAAAATAATACTGGCGTTAACTGCGACGTCCTGCGAAAGACATGCAACTAACTTTTAGTGGACAATACGACTGCGGGGATTGGGGGGGGGGGGGACTTTAATAAATCCTTCTTTTTATTGTGGGCCCTTCAGTCCCACTATTAGCCTTTTGCCCACAGTGGTCCACCAAGGCCCACATCTACTGTGAAGAGTTGTGAGGGCATCATTATATTTGGCCTGTAAAACAGGCCGGAAGCAAATTTTCTTTCAAGCAATGTTTATAACAATGTGGCGTTAAAAGAATAAAACAATGTATCTTATTTTTAAGAGAAATAAACAATTAGGTAGAAAAATATCACGGATCAAAAACAATGCCACTACATTTACATGTCTTTCTTTTTAATGTGGGTTTATTTTGTACAAAACTGTGTTTTTACAAGATGCGGTGCGTGTTTTCTTTTACATTTACAAAATACAACAAGACACCCCCCCCCCCCCCCCCCCCCCCAGACTTCAAATGCAGCAATGTTCTCTAATTGTTTGTGTAATGAACGCATACTATTTATTACATTACATACATTAATTCTTCGCAGACATTAAATGCGGTTTGCATTCAAAAGTTGCATATAAATAGGAATTGTAGGTATCCCTTCCAAACATTCAGTTTTTATTGTCAGAACCTACAGACACACGTTTCTAGTCCTACTGTCTGAGTTATTTCTCTTGGAACAATAGGACCATTCATCTGTATTAGATTGTCCCCCTTTATTTGATGATATTTTCGACCTCTCAAATCCACGGACACAAATATTTCGTTAGAATGTTCCCCTCATTGGCACCTTGCCGTCTTGACAGACGATAGTTTGTGCTTTAAAAAGGCATAATAACGTTTACCTATGGCGGTAGCGAAAGTGACTGATAAGGCCAATTCGCACTGTAAATGTCCGTTAACAGTGGGTGCAGGTGAACACGTGGTAATTTCCACCATGATGCACCATCTTACGCCTCACACGCTCGGTATGTGACTTATCTGCAATAATTTTCTCCTTTGTCTTTATTCCATTTCTGATGTTTGCCCTCCATGCAACACGTTCAGCGGCGACTTGTTCCCAATTTGCATTATCAATGCATGTATCAATCATGTCCCGCTTACACACATCTTTGTATCGTAGTAGAGGCCGACCCTGAGATCTCTTACCCATCTGTAACTCACCAAAAAAGATGTCCTTTTGTATTCTACCATCATCCATCCTCCTAAGATGTCCTATCCATCTAAGTCTACGAAGACTGAGCATGGAATAAACCGTCACACAACCTGATCTTTCCAATACTTCAGTATTTGTGATTTTGTCTTGCCACTTAATACCAAGAATTCTTTGCAGACACCGCATATGAAAGCTGTTTAAACGTTTCTCTTGGTGTGAGTAAGTTGTCCAGGTTTCACTGCCATAAAGAAAAGTACTAAGGACGCAGGCTTGATAGACAAGGACTTTTGTTTTGGCAGTGAGTTTCCTGTTCTCCCAGACTCTTTTTCTTAACCTGTTCATTGTTGTTGCTGCCTTACCAATCGGGATGTTGATTTCCTGATCTAGGGATAATTTGCTATTTACCACTGATCCTAGATACGTAAAATGGACTACCATCTCTAGTTCGGCGTCGTCAATAAATATTGATGGTACCCCATGTGCACCTTGTGACATAATCTGTGTCTTCTTTTTGCTAATTTTTTTTTTTTTTTAAAATTCGCATATCCTTTTTTACAGGACTTAGCTGTCAACAGCAGCATCTTTCAGCTGTCTGTTGATCTCTTGACAAGATTACGCTCAGTAGTTTGCCATTGCTTTCTGAGCGGCCGGTTCAGTTATCCCGCAAGTCACCAGCGGGGGTCGAATCGCTGCCAGCTCTCGCCCGCTACGAGACTCTGCGTGAAAAACGGGATTACGGAGAAAGTGTTGTAACCCCTCGGCCAGAGAGACCGGCTTTTGCTAATTGTTAAACCAAATTCAGAACAAGCATTGGAGAATGCAGATAGTAGACATTGCAATTCTTCCTCAGAGTGGGTCGTAACTGCAGCATCATCTGCAAAAAGCAACTCTCTGATCAGTACCCTCCTAATTTTGGTCTTGGCCTTCAATCTCTGAGCATTGTAGAGGCCGCCATCTGAGCGTGAGTGAATGTATATACCACCATCCTGAACACGAAAGGCATATTTCAGTAGAAGTGAAAAGTATATTCCAAAGAGAGTGGGAGCTAGTACACAACCTTGCTTAACTCCACTCTTGATTTCAAACACTTCAGAAGTTGCACCATCAAACTTGATTATACCCTTCATGCCTGTGTGGAACGATTACACAATTACCAAATCAAATGCCTTTGTGAGGTCGATGAAGGCATTTTTCTTGCATTTGTCGCAATGAGAATATCATATCAATGGTAGACCGGTTCTGTCGAAAGCCACACTGTGATTTGGGATAGACTTGATCTCCTAGGACTTGAAGTCTGCGCAGTACAATTCTGGCAAATACTTTTCCAACAATACACAGAAGTGAGATACCCCTATAGTTATAGCACACTTAACTTCTGTTATGGTGGGAAGTGTGTCCAGGTGGTCAAGAGTTGGTAGAGCCTCTATGGCGTTGGGGGCATCAAATGTTCCCCTATATGCAACAAAACTGATCTTTTTAAATTGTAAGTACGCTTTCAATAAGGAAGCCAGTCTAGCGTGGAAGCTAGATACTCGCCTGTCGGCTCAGTGGTCATGAGTTCGGATCTGCACTCAATTCTTCTGCGTTCATCCGGATTTTTTTTTTTTTTTTTTTTTTTTTTTTTTCGGACGTGATTGCGTTGTGCCTGTTTACAGCAGAGCTGAGTTCTTGCGCCGTTAGGCCGACACATCCGACTTCTGCGGGCATTTGTTGACCGGGTTAACCTTCCCGGTGCATTCAATTCGATTTCACCATTACCCCTACCCTGTTCAACTTCAAGGAGAAGTTATAGTTGGGGTCCATCACCGACTCAAAATGATAGTCCTGGGTTTACCCACACAGGCTTATTATTCCGAAAGTGATTGTTGTCCACATGGGGTAATGGACTATGATAATTTGCAGCGGGGCGGAATTATATAATGGATGTGGCCTCCCTGTTTGTACTTTGCTGATGAAGACTAATCGTCGCAACGTCCTTTGTTTTCCGTCAATGTGTTCTGTAAAGCTGCACTACTTCGTGTTATTTTATATTGTTTACATTTCTACAGCTTTACCTCAGACACGATATGAAACATCTAATGGCTGTGGAAATGAGATTTCTGAGGAAAATGCAAAGAACGCCATTGGATGCACAGAAAGATGAATAAGAAAGTTTCTTCAAGGAACAAATGGGCAAAAAAAACGTAAACGAAATAGAAAAATTACAGGCAAACAGTGCAGTTATGTGTAAAAATCGTGGTACAATGAGAAATAAACTTGGAAACTTAGTGACAACTAGGAAACTTGACGGAAAAAGAGGACGTGGAAACGAAAATATATATGCCAGGATGGCTTAGCATAATCGAAACAAAAACAGAAATCCGCCCATCAGGGCCGGATTAAGCCATCTTGGTGCCCTAAGCACAAACCCACATGGGTGCCCCCTACTGCCCCGGGCCCCCGATACTCGACTGACTGCTGGTATGTTCAATATTATGCAAAAAAACTAACAAAGAAAAACAGTTGTGACATGTAAATACATATGTTTGTACTACTATCACTTATATAAAACCTACAATAAGGTATTTCTGTATAAAAATTAATAGTTAATTAATTTTGTAATAATAGTAGACAAATATACTGTAACTTTTTTGATAGATAAGAAAGTCAGAGAGAGCACACATTTACATTTTAAAGTTCTTTTTTCTAGATTTACGTCTGGCAAAGTTTTTGAGTACATCATCAAAGTTAATTTTGCGCAACAAGTCTGCCTCAATCATCAGCAAAGATAAGGAATCAAGCCTTTCTTGTTTCATTGTCGATCTACTTGGATTTTTTGTACGTTTCAACTGAGAAAAAGAGCGCTGAGTTGAACAGTTCGTAACCATTAATGTTAAATATATGCGCAAGGCGATTTCTAAATTTGGAAAAGCACACTCGATGTTGTCTCTAACTATTACTTTGTAGAGTTCTGCATGACTGAACGTGTTGTTGTCAGATTTTGATGCACGAAACTTGTGGCGAATATATGAGTGGAACTGTTGTAGTTCAGTATATAAATTATTGTTCAGATCTTCAGGATAAGCATTTATCAGTCCTTCACAACACTGAGATGTTTGTGGTACATCGACCAAACAAGAAAATCGAACTGCTAAATCATTATATACCTGTCCTCGTCTACACATATCTGTCTCAAGTTTGTCAACAATGGTGTAGAAAGCAGATATATGAAATTTGTCTCTGGCATTCTGAGATACCTCAGGGGCATCACCATCAATGACCACTGTCTTTCGTTTACGATTACGGGTCAAAGTTGACTTATAATCCACACCTGGTGTTATTTCTTTTGCAGCTTCTTCAAATCTTTCAAATTAAATCCTAGATTCATGCAAGTGATCTGCTAGTGAAGAATACAAATCAGCACACGTTTTCAAGTTCACGTGCTCATTTTGTAGAGCTTGACTGACTCTGTGAAAATGTTGTAACACTTCTTCCCAAAAGACAAGCATGAAAGCAAATTATAATTCTTGCATCTTCTTTGCAATGTTTTCTGCTTCTCTTCTGGTGTCCCCCTTCTGTGACTGGTCTTCTTGTAAACATTCTAACGCTTCTATAATCTGAGGATGCGACATTAGAATGGCTTCAGTTGCAACAGCATGTGCTTCCCATCTAGTATCAGAAAGGGACTTTACCAGCATTTCATTCACAAGGCATCCTTTCAGAATCTTCCATCTTTTGGTTGAAGCTGAGAAAAAAGTATAGATCAGTTGCACTGTATGGAAGAAGTTTACTGCCTCTAAACAAGAGTCAACGGCACTTCTGCCTACCAGATTTAGTAAATGGGCAGCACAGGGTATGTATATAGCAAATTCATTTTCTTCTAGAATTTTTTTCTGCATGCCCTTGTAGCACCCAGACATATTAGCTGTGAATGTACAGTCATTCAATGACACGTCGACAAATTAGCACTATTCACAATTGTTTTCACTAGCAGACCAAAACGGAAGTGAATTTGTCGCTACGCATTAGTGCGTTACGTAGCACAAACATATCCCAGAAAAGTCAAAAATAGCACACAAAAAACTTGAAGAAAAATAACAAATAATAGCAAAAAATAAACTGGGTGGGGGTTGTTTTACCTCCGGGTTGTGGGACCAATGTTAAATAATGTGCGATTCAATATTACATTTGCGATTTGCTTATGCCATGCAATTACGCTACCGGGACAATATACACATTTTTCTTGAGGACTTGTGGTGCCCCCCCCCCCCCCCAAATGCTTGGTGCCCTAGGCACGTGCCTTGTTTGCCTAATGGTTAATCCATCCCTGCCGTCCATAGACTGGCGACGGTGTGAGATGGCGAACCAAGACCGCCGAAATGTATTATCATTGCACATGAAGGTGATACATTCTTCAAAAGCAAAATAAAAGCAATTATATTTATTGTAGTGCGACATTATTGAGCACACATTTGGCCAACATAAACATACGTAGGAGTAGAAATGTTCTTAACATCTCAAGAGAAATCTCAATTTATTTGGAGGGGATAGCGCAAACGCAGTCCCTACTACGGGAAAATTAAGCACTCGAGACACTCACATTTGGGGTAATCGCAGTCGTCAACCCAACCAAAGTGCAATGGAAGGGCCTCAACCTGTGAGCATATCTTTTTTTTTTCTGTTTTTTTTTGTTTTGTTTTCAATGCTCCAATGTTGGAATTCCTTTCCCTCACCCACCGGGGTAGGGGACTCACTTCCGTGATTTTATTCAGAAATTATCTTTCATACAAAACAGTGTGGTTACATGGTTTAATGTGTGCTTCGTTTGTTTGTGTATATCACAAAGCGTTGCCGTTTCTTAGTCTTAAGTGAAACATGTGCGAATAAAAGAAATACATTCATACATACATATGATAATATAACATTTATAGCATGGCGCATGTACACACATTTCTTGTATTATGAAGGAAGAAGGCCCATAAAATGTTTTTTCTTTTTTTTTGTAAACGTTCATGGCGTACACAACTGTGTATTTACAAGGTGTATTGTGTGTGTGTGTGGGTGTGCGCGCGCGCGTGCGCGTGTATGTGTGTGAGTGTGTGTGTGTGTGAGTTTACATTTGCGAATACAACATATACATTCATATACACATGATAACATTACAATCATGGCATGTTGTAATTACCTAGACATTACTTGTTGATGATGGTGTGGTAATCATTTGCTCTCATGCACACTGAAAACTTTCAATAGAAATTCTTTCATACTCCAAGTATTCTCAATCACTTAGTTTTATTTAAACAAGTTTAAGAATATCAATGAATGAATCATACATTAATCATTGCAACAAGCGTCCCAATTTACAAAATAAATTGCAAACATGTGTGTATGGTATTTTCTCGCGCACGCGAGAGTCAGACAGAACGAACAACGAACAAGATTTATTTTTCATATATGATAGATGATAGATATGATGTATGAGATATGAGATATAAGAGATGACAGATGACGAATTAAGTTCGTAACCCGGAGGTACCATTATATATATATATATATATATATATATATATATATATATATATATATATATATATATATATATATATATATATATATATATATATAAAGTGGTACCTCGGGTTACGAACTTAATTCGTTCCAGAACTCGGTTCGTAACCCGAAACGTTCGTACCCCGAAACATTGAAATCAATGAAATAAAGACAATCCGTTTCAAGATGAAAGAATCGTTCTTTTTTATTAACATCCGGTCGTTTACCCTGACAAAAGGCAAAGAATACGTGTACTTCACGTATTAAATAAAGAGAAAGTAAACAACCAAATGAATAAAATGTAAAATAAAAAGAGATTTAGTCTATCCTTATTACCAAGAAAACGATCATGGGAAATTTGTCACTTTCTTTGTTATTCTGAATCATTAGTTTCAGGAGTATCTTGTCGCTGTTTCTTGGCAGCCGACTGGGAATCTTTCTGCACCTAGAAACTATCAAGGGAAATTTGTCGCTTTCTTTGCTGGAGAGTCTTTCTGAAGTGGGCCATCATGTTATCATTCATCAGGTCTACTGCCCTGTTAGCAACAAGTTTGTTTGGAGGATGGTTCACAATGAAGTATTCGACGTCTGCCCACTTGCTGCACATTTCTGTAATCTTGGCAGTTGAAACGGTCACTGACTCCTCATCATCGGACGACTGCTCCTCCTTTAATGTGTTTAGCTGTTCATTCTGCAGATCCACAAGCTCATCTGTAGTACTGTCTGTACTGTACGCGATCGTTTGTCTCCAGAACTACATGTGAAAGAATGAGTTTGAACATGTATAGTATGAAGTGTGAGTGTGAACTTGATGGGATTGACATTTTGATTAATCTGTGCACTTTTGTGCTTAAAATATGTGTGAAAATATATGTGTCATCATCATCAAGTGCTGTGCCGGCTGGCGTAGGCTTTCATGGCTCTCCACAGATCTCGGTCTTTGGTGTTCTGGATCAACTCTGCTGATGATATTCCTCCTTGCCACCGTCTCAATCCATCCAGCATCATGTCTCTTGGTCTGTCTCTGCCTCTCTTCCCCTCGATCTTTCCAGTTGTCACGATGTTCTCTAATGCCTCTCTTCTCATCACATGACCAAAGAAAGCTGTTTGTCTCTTATTGTTGTATATAGTGTTCTAGTTTCATTACCCTCTTTCAGGCAATCGTTGTTAGTTACTCTGGCAGAACCATGAATTCGCAACATTCGTCGTAAAATCCTCATCTCTGTTGCTTCTAAGCTCGTCCTAATTTGTTCATTTACATTCCAAGATTCGCTGCCATACAGCACATCTTGTTCTTTATAACATTTTAGCACTCTCTTTCTTACATTCATTGATAGTATCTTATTGCATAAGATACTCTTCATTTTCTGAAATGCGGCTTTTGCCTGCCTATTCTGCTCTTAATCTCTGTTGTAAATCTTCCATCTGATGTTATAAGTGCCCCTAGGTATTTAAAATTATCCACTTGGTTGAGAATTTCCCCTTCTATTTCTATGTCACATTTTGGTGTCCCCATATTCTTTGATATCACCATTGTTACTGTTTTCTTGATATTCAAGGAGAGTCCTTTCTGTGCACTCTCTTTTACTACAATGTCCAACAATTGTTGTAGGTCTATTGCATATCCGCCACCAATACTGTGTCATCTGCATAGCGTATATTGTTTATATTATATCCTCCGATTAGTATTCCTGGCTTCTCTTTGATCTCTCTCATTATTACTTCGTGTCACAAGGTTGATTATGATACATTGACAGATAGAAGTGGTTGTGGTTGTCTAGTGGTATATCTGTGTGAATACTCTGTAGTTTTCTTTCTGCACAGCTATAGCAACTGGAAAAACACACTGTTTCGCGCACATTCTTTATTAATGACACAGGTATATGATGAAACACACATGATAAAATGTCCAGGCACAGTCTCACTATAGATACATGTACACACGTAATTACTGATAGTGTTTGGCAGCAGTTATCTACTCAGCCTAAGGCTACTCTACTCGACTGTCCGTTAAGTCCCCTGACTTAACTCAAACTCAATCCTACTAGGTCAGACCTCAATGTCTGGCTCACAACTCCACTATATACTCACTAGCTTGACTGATGTCTCACACACCTCAGCCCAAGACTCAATACTCCGAGCTCAGACCTCCACTGTCTGGCTCAAAACTCAACTCCCCCTCATTTTCCAGACTTGCGTATTAAGTCATTCTTGCCAGCCCTCCCAGGGAGTGCCCTTTAATCCCGTGATCACACTTATCAGTTCCCATGAAAATTACAGTTAGAATCTTCATTGTTTCTAGATTTTCCTGTCACGCATACACATCTGTCAAGGTCTCACATAGAGTAGGTATGGACATACAGTTAGAAGGGATTTATAGAAGGGATATAACACCAATATAAGGGAAGTAAACATAACCACTCGAACGCTCGAACAATCTCGAGCCTTCGAGAATGATGGGTCAGTTTGCCTACAGCTCCGTGGACACAGGTGGAACCCGCCTACAGCGTGCCAGGACCATTTCCACAAGAAGCTCGAAGAGAGTTACACCCCGTGTCCGCCCGACACACGTCGAAGGGCAGACGGCGACTGGACACCAAGGACGAAGGAGGGTTTAGCTTAAGGGGGACTTGATAGATAGAAACCAAGTGTATTTAAGGATTGTTGATTATAAGATAGTTGATAGAGTTTGCTGTGATGGTTATGTGTATGATTGCTTTGTTATGAACTCCTGTGATATCGTAAATATTGTAACTGGCTGCGAAACCCATTCTTCGCCAGATTACTGTGAATAAATTATATCAGAAAGTATCAGAATGGAGTTTGTTGCCTGTCTGAACCCGAGATTCATTTCCCTAGGTCTTTAGGACGTTGACAGCATCTCATATTACTGAACTAAAAAAAAACTACAAAAATACAATAATAATGGTAAATTATCTCAAACGACAACTAGCCAAAAAACATTCTCATATGTATGGCACGTTGCACATTCCGTAGGTTTTTATAATGCCCATGTTAAACATTGACTCAGTGAGTCATTTGTTATTGATTATTTGTCATGCGTTATAATGCTATTGTTCTTTTGTTGTCAAAAATTTGCTTCATAAGTGATGTTGAATGAAGGAGTGTATGAGAGGAAATTGTGAAGAAGGGCAGAATGTCAGACGGGCCTGCGTGCCCAATTCTTAACCCTTTGAAAATAAAGATGTTCATAAAGAACTATTCCGTTGATTTCTATGCATACGTGACTTCGAATGACATCTACTGTGATATATCTTAACCACCTGTTTAGGGGCTTGTCCCATTTGGGGACGATTTATGTGATGCGTACGTGTCTTTACCCAACCCTTAGTCTGGGGTTACCCTAGTTTGTCGCCGGTTGTGATTTACCCTCCTGACCTCACATCTGCAAATTGCTGTTCTGACCCAATTACTCTTTCTAGTCTAATCAGATTCCCAGCCAGGCCATTCACTCCAGTCGGGTGTAAACCACGTTCGTTACACTTCACTATATAGGGAGAAGAGATCGGGTGACAAGACACACCCCTGTCTTACTCCTAGCGTTATCTGTTCGTAACTACTCTCTTTATTTCCCATTTTAATTGCCTCTACTCGGTTCCAGTATATATTATTTAATATTCTCAAATCTTTCCCATCAATGTTGCTATCTTCCAACATTTTAATCGGCTCATCATGTGTGTGCGTGTGTGTGTGTGTGTGTGTGTGTGTGTGTATGTGTGTGTGTGTGTGTGTATTGCATGTTTCGTATAAAGTATTTAGCCTGTTCCTTCTCCATGGCGAAGAAGTTACGGGCGCAGTTTTTAATCTCACATACCCGCATTCGAAACATAGCTGCGAGCGATTTGGCAGCAGATCGCCTTGCATTTTTTTAAACGAACTGATATCGGTGCTGGTCGTTCAGAAAGCAATGGCAAACTACTAAAGGTAAACTTGTAACAATATCACAAACACCAAAACAATGCTGGGGTTTGACTGCGACGTCCTAAATAGGATATGCAACTAACTTTCTTTTTAATTTTAATTCACTACGGGAAAACATTGTTTTAACTTTCTTTTCATAAATTTGGCCTGTAAAACAAGCCGGAAAAAAATTTCGTTTGAAAATATACTAGCTGTCAAGTCATTGAATAAATACAGAATGTTATATCAAAGTGAAATAGAAATATGCATTACGAAATTCTCACGTATCAAATATAGATCCAACATTTTTAGATTGTCTTTAAAGATACCTTAAAAGTTTTAACATTTTCTTTATAAGGGATACAACTCAAAGTAAGTTCTTTAAATATTTTATAAAGCATTAAGATAAATACCCAAAGAAATAAATTACATAACATAACAATGCAAATTTTGGTAATGTCCCTTTATATAACTTATGTTGTTAAGTCCCTTAGCAATATTTTATTTCCTTATCTTTCTGTTTTAATGCGGTTGTATTTCGTACAAAAGTGTGTTGTCACAAGGTCCGTTGTGTCTTTTCTTTTACATTTACTAAATACAACAAGACCCCCAGACGTCAAATGCAGCAACATTCTCTAATTGTGTGTGTAATGACTTAGTTAGTCTTTCCTCTTGAGCCCAAGGCGGCGCATAGGGCAGAAGTCATGGCTCTCCATGCTTGGCGGTTCGCTGCTACCTGTTGTAGATCTTGGATGTCCACCTGGTCGTTGAATGAGCCTTCTCTGATGATGGTTCTAAGCAGGGTCTCTCTTGGTCTTCCCCGTTTTCTTTTCCCTACTGGTGACCATATGAGGGCTTGGTAGGGGAGTCTTGTCTTGTCCATTCTGAGTGTAATGACTGCATACTATTTATTACTTTATATACTTTTATTCCTCGCAGACATTAAATGCTGTTTGCATTCAAACGCTGCATATAAATAGGAAATGTTAGTATCCTTTTAAAACATTAAGTGTTATTGTCAAAACCAAAACCTACAAACAAGCGTTTCTCGTAATATTCTGTGAGTACATGGAGTCATGGGCGTGGTCTGTATGTCAGGCTTGGACCAATGGTGAACGGGCCCTGCAATGATTATTGCATGATACCACTAAACTTGTCTAAAAAAGTAAGAGTAAATGATAATATTTAGAGTATGAAAGAATTTCTATTGAAAGTGTGTAATAAGCATTAGTGCAAATTATTACTCCACCATCATTTTCAACAAGTAATGTCTATCTAATTATACCATGCTATGAATGTAATATGATCGTGTGCATATGAGTTTACATGTTGTATTCGTAAATATAACACACACACACACAAACACACGCACACGCACACACACACGTACACACACACACACACACACACGTACACAACGCAACTTGTAAATACACAGTTTTGAACGCCATGAAAGTTTAAATAAAAATGGAAAAATGTTGATGGGCCTCCTTCCTTCCTTATGCAAGGAATGCGTGTGTACATGCGCCATGCCATAAATGTTATACATATTATGTATATATGAATGTATGTCTTTTATTCGCACATGTGTCACAACTGATTCTGTGCCACCCGCCACTTGGTTGATAATTAGTTTCAACTTTTGAGCCCATTCGCCACTTTATTGACACGATCTTGGCAGTTCGTTTGTTTGTTTCTTTTGCGTACCTTCCTTAATTTTAATGCCCTCCGGAAGAAGGATATTTCGCTTGGAAACAGTCCACGAGACACTGAGCATATCTAAATTGTGTGCATAAATTCTTAGTTAAAGTTGTGGTTACTTTTCTGATTTTAGGAATGGCAACGGCCTTGATTTTTGGGTTCGCATATTTACATTAGATAATAGTTTTAAACAATGTTAGATTATAGTTATTCTGATTTAAAGGACTTTGTGAAAGATTCTAAACTGATAGCACGTGTTAAAATGTGGTTATTCGGTTAAAATGAATTATTTATAAATGAAAACAAAACTAACCGGCTAACCGTGAAAGTTTGTCATCATGCCAAATTAGCTCATGGGCCATGCTTGTCCCCCTAAAGTGTGCTTTGCCTATCACAAAGTACTTAAGGGGTGTTTAAATAATTAAATTTAAAAGAATAATAATTATAATTAAGTAAAAAAAATAGTGAAACATATTGTTTCTCAGTAGAAAACGGTCAAAACCTGCCTCGTGATTTTCTGACATTTTCCATTTTATCTGAAAATAACGCGCTTCAAGATATAATGTTTTATTTGTGTTTTAATTGTGTTATGGAGCAGTTCTAGTGATATTGGTATAGAAAAGTGGTGTATTTATAATTATTCATTACATTTCATTGGATTATCAAGATGATTGAGCAATAGCGCCCTGGTAAGTGGAAAGTTCACATAATTGCCGCCTCTGTCTTCAATTTCATAATAAACATCATAATAGGAGACTTCAATGCAAAAGTAGGAAATCAAGGGGATAGATACACAATAGGAAACTATGGTTTAGGAGAGAGAAATGAAAGAGGATACAGACTCGTAGAGTCGGCAAAAGAACAGGAAATTATTGTAGGAAACACCTGGTTTAAGCAACACCCTAGAAGATTATATTCATGAAGGAGTCCTGATAGCAGGATTAGAAACCAGATTGACTACATTCTGATTAGCAGAAGATTTAGAAACGCATTAACACTAGCAAAAACAGTTCCCAGTGCTGATTGTTACAGTGACCACAGATTACTCACAGGAACATTGAGGATAAAGCTTAAGAAAGTCAAGTATATAACAGGAAACACTAAATATGATTTGTGTACATTGAGTAATGACAAGGAAATACAAAACAAATTCAACCTAGAAGTACAGAACAGATTTGAAATTTTGTCTGATCTAGAGATCCTATTCCAGGATGTGGATGATCAACGGGAAACGTTGAAGAATTCAATCAATGTGGCTGCAGAAACAACTATTCCAAAATTAAAGAAGGTGGGTCGTAAGAAATGGATGACTAAAGAAATTTTACACCTCATGGAAACAAGAAGACTCAACAAAAATAATTCTGTCAAATATGAAGAAATTCAAAGACAAGTCAGAATATTATGTAAGGAGGCAAAAGAAGCATGGCTTTAGGAAAAATGCTTAGAAATTGAAAACCAACACAACAGTCAAAATACCAAATTAGTGCACAAAAGAATCCAGGAACTTACTAATAAAAGAACAAGTACATATACAGGGTGTCTAAAAACTGAAGATGGCAAAATCATAATAGAAAAAGACCAGATTCTACATGTATGGACAGATTATGTGAAACACCTTTATGATGATAACAGAGACGAACAGTATGATATTAGATTTAATAATGAAGGACCGCCAATTTTGGAGATGGAGGTTCGAAATGTTCTTAAGCATATGAAAGCTGGCAAGGCCCCCGGTGCAGATAACATCACAACAGAAATGATTAAAGCTTTAGAAGAATTTGGACTAGAGCAAGTCACCAGACTGATGAACACATTATATGATACTGGAGATATACCTCCTGAATTATGTAACTCTGTATTTATTGCAATCCCAAAGAAATCAGGAACCTTGGAATGTGATCAACATAGAACAATTAGTATAATGAGTCACATCACAAAGATTTTGCTAAGAATTATCATGCAAAGAGTGAGGAAGAAGATACAACCTGAAATAGGGGAAGAACAATGTGGGTTTGTAGAAGGAAAGGGTACAGTAAATGCTGTGTATATGCTGCGAACAGTTATTGAACGTGCTATAGAAGTAAACAAGGATATACATCTTTGCTTTATTGACTATACAAAGGCTTTTGATAGAGTTAGACATGTCAACATGGTGGATATGCTTGCAGATCTACAAATTGATGGGAAAGACATTAGACTTATAAAAAACATATATTGGAAACAACAAGCTGCAATAAGGATTGATAATGAAGTGGGACAGTATCAGCCAATTAAGAGAGGTGTTAGGCAGGGATGTGTGATGTCTCCAGATCTTTTTTCCCTATACAGTGAAAATATTTTCAGAAATGTAGAGGATATAAATGGAATCAGCATTGGAGGACGAAACATCAATAACATTAGATATGCAGATGATACAGTATTAATTGCAGACAATGCGCAGGACCTGCAACAATTAGTAGATGCGGTTGTTGTACACAGTGAGCAACTGGGGTTAGAATTAAATTGTAAAAAGACTCAGGTTATGGTCGTCACTAGGAAAGAAGAAGTGCCACAATGTAATATACAAGTAAATGGAAATATTCTTCAACAAGTGAATCGGTACAATTATCTTGGAACAGTCATAACATCTGATGGGAGATGCCTTGAAGAGATTAGAACAAGAATCGCCATGGCGAAAGTAGCCTTTAGCAAGATGAAAAACATTCTGACCAATAAAAAGATGTCAATTGAAACGAGAAAAAGAGTGTTGAGGGGATACATAGAGCCTGTTCTTTTGTATGGATGTGAAACTTGGACAATGAGCAGTCAAGCTGAAAAGCATCTGATGGCTGCAGAAATGTGGTTTCTGAGGAAAATGCAAAGAATACCATGGACAGACAGAAAAACCAATGACCAAGTACTACAGGAGACAAATGAACATCGTAAACTGATTAGAGAAATTAGACGTAGACAGTCAAAATTTTTTGGACATGTTATGAGAAGAAATGGATTGGAGAACTTAGTGACAACTGGCAAGATCGAAGGGAACAGACCAAGAGGAAGACCGAGAGGAAAATACCTGGATGGTTTGGCCACATGGAATGGACGGGACAGGAATACTGAGCTGATCCACGACACTGGTGATCGAGTGAAATGGCGAGTCATGACTGCCCACGCTTTCCGGCATGGCACATGATTGATTGATTGATTATATTGCGTCCCCTGTGCAATGTCCTTTAATTTGATACATAATACAATATATCTGCTACCATTTTAACAATGTTTAGACCATTATTATGACACACCACTACTTCCAATTTTCTGTCATCAATGTCTGCTTGGGCAAAACCCACTTTTTGTTTGGTACTGAATCAGTTAACACTAACAAACAGCAACTCTATGTGATATACACAAACAAAAGAAATACACACTGCTTTGTATGAATGAAATGGTTTGACAAAATCACCGAAGTGATCCCCCTACCCCGGTGGGGTAAAAAAGGGATTCCCAACATTGGATCATTGGGGGAAAGTACTGAAAAACAGATGGTGCTCCCAGGTTGAAGCACTTCCATTGCACTTTGTTTGGGTTGACGCCTGCGATCACCCCAAATGTGGGTGTCTGGAGTGCGTAATTTTCTCGTAAGGGCGACTGCGTTCGCGCTATCTCCTCCAAATAAATTGAGATATTCAGAACATTTACAACTTCTATATATGTTTAGGTTTAGCCTAATCCATCCATCATGTGCCATGCCGGTAAACGTTGGCGGTCATGTTCTGCCATCTCACTAGATCACCAGAGTCGTGGATCAGCTCCGTATTTCTGTCTCGATCATGCCACAAGGCCAAGCCATCCAGGTACTTGCTTCTAGGTCTTCCCCTTGGTCTGTTCCCCTCGATCTTACCAGTTGTCACCAAGTTCTCCAAGTCATTTCTTCTCATAACATGCCCAAAAAATGTGTGCTCGATAATGCCGCACTACAATAATCGTGTTTATTCTGCTATTGACAAATGTATCACCTTCACGTGCAATGCTAATACACTTAGGCAGTCTTGGTTCGCCATCTCACACAGTCGCCTGTCTATGGCCGGGTCTCTGCTGTTGTCTCCATTATGCTGAGCCAGCCGGTCTTCCTGGTGGAGGGATTAAGGACGTTGTTCGTAATCCCATATACTCGAAACACAGTTGCGCGACATTCGGCAGCGGATCGCGTCGCGTTGGTTTCTTACGGAGGGTATGTGAGCCGATCGATCAGAAAGCAATGGCAAACTACTGAACATAAAACTTGCCAAGGCATCAACAGCAGCTGAACATTTCTGGTGTTGACTGCAATGTCCTGTAAAGGATATGCGAAAAAAAAATGCTAAGCCATCCTGGCATGTATCTCTTCGTTTCCACATCCTCTTTTTCCCGTTAAGTTTCCTAGTGGTCACTAAGTTTTCAAGTTTATGTCTCATTCTACCGGGATTTTTAAACAAAACTGGACTTCTTGCGTGCTTTTTTAATATCCAGTTTACGTTTTTCCATTTGTTCCGTGGAAGAACTTTCCCATTCGTTTTTCTACCCACCCATGGCATTCTTTGCACTGTCCTCAGAAATCTCATTTCTTCTGCCATTAGATGTTTCCTAGCTTGTCTGCCGTAAAGCTGTAGAAATGTAAACAATATAACATAACACGAGGTAGTGCAGTTTGACAGAACACAATGGCGGAAAACAAAGGACGTTGCGACGATTAGCCTTCACCAGCCAAGTACGACCAGGGAGGCCAGACCCATTGTAAAATTCCGCCCCACTGCAGATTTCATGTAGCTGTCAGTATGCTGACAGCCACCACCCCGGGACAACGGCTGTGACAGGCCGGCAAAACCAGGCCAGGTTAACCGATTCGGCATCAAACCAATCGGTGAACTAGGGTTTGCCTACCCGGCATGTGAAGACAGGTTTCAGCAGACTGGTTCAACGGGCAAGACAGCGTTTATCTGCAAACCGTTGTGGAACATAATGAGCACAGCAAGGCACGTACATCTCCTTGTCATCCACTGCACCTGTACGTGTCTCCAGTCGTCTTGACTTGTCTTGCAAATGGACTCAAGGGAGAGAGCGAGAGAGAGAGAGAGAGAGAGAGAGAGAGAGAGTGAGAGGAGAGAGAGAGAGAGAGAGGGAGGGAGAGAGAGAGAGAGAGAGAGAGAGGGAGAGAGAGAGTGACAGGAGAGAGAGAGAGAGAGTGACAGGAGAGAGAGAGAGAGAGAGAGAGAGAGAGAGAGAGAGAGAGAGAGAGAGAGACGAATTGTGCAACTCTTCTTCACTCTAATCCAATTCATCACGCACATCATTATTCATCCAACTTCATTTATCACCTTCAAACCACAGTGGTGATGGGCGAGTGGGTAAGCGGCAGGCATGGGTACGCTGGCAGCCGTTGTCGCAGACCTGCAGACAGGCGGCTCAGGCCATATAGTCGTTTTCAACTGACCGGAGGAGCAATGGGATTCGGCAGCCCCCTGAGCGACTGAGCAGTCTCTATAGGAAAGCACTGCTCACCTTCATGGCACCATGGTGTAGCTAGAAAAGGTGCCCTAAACATTGTCTGCTCCATCATTACCTAACCAGCCAGCCGTGGTTTGAGGGTACCCTATAACTGCGGTCGACATAAAACCAAAGTAAAAACAGGTAAAGCAAAAGAAACGTAGCCATACTCCCTTAACTATCGGGACTTGGAATGTACGCAGAAGATAGGGAAGGCGAGTCGGGCCCAGAGACACGTTCATTTTTGTTGCGTATCCCATACGGGACGTTGCAGTCAACACCAGCATTTTTCAGCTGCTGTTGATGTACTAGGCAAGTGTTACGTTCAGTAGTTTGCCATTGATTTCTGAACGACCGGCTCCCATACCAGCACGTTATAACACAACGCGACACGGTCTGCTGCATAAATCGGTCGCAGCTGAGTTTCGCAACGCCTGGTACCCGGCTCACCAACCGCGTTCACAAGCCTTTGGCCACTGGAGCCGGCATCAGAGAGAGACGTACATCGCTTTAAATAGTCGCTTAAAAGTCGACAGGGTCGACTTCATTGCACCGCGATTTATCCCATATGGCTCAGTCAATTTCCGCAGCGTGGAAAGCTTCGCACAAAGCACGAACTCCGTAGCTCCAGCGACGACCCACAGGAGTCTCGAAAAAATGCACTCGCGAACCGAATGGATGCGGCCCGGAATCGAACCCACAAACTTTGGTGCCCGAGTCAGGCGGCTTGACCATATCGCCACGGAGTCTCCATATGGTACAGCACTGATTGCGGGAGAGTTGGGCAGGTACAGCATCGACATTGCAGCCTTGAGCGAGACACGGCCTGCAGGCGAAGGCCAAATCTGTGAAGTAGGTGCCGGCTGCACATTCTTCTGGTGTGGAAGGACAATTGAAGAAAGACGCCAGTCGGGCAAGGGTTCGGTCCTGCTGGCAAACTAGCTGGATTACCAAAGGACATAAACGAACAGACGAACGAACGAACGAACTTTTTAAAGGGTTACAAATTGGGCACGCAGGCCCGTCTTACATTCGGCCCTTCCAATCACTCATCGTTAGTACATCAATAGTGCATGATACATTAACATAGGAAAAGAACATTGTCAAATGAATGTTGTAAACATAAATAATGTATATTACCATGTTATGAGACAGGCAGTCACACGTTGTGACATTTTCAATTTCCCCATAACTACAGCTTGAGAACCGTCGACAAGGCACAGCCTATTTTCTATACATTATTGACAACGCCTGTTTATATTACCAATGCAATGATTGTGAAAACACATACGTCTGGAAATTCATAGCGCCCAGTAAATACAACAACCGGCGATTTATTAATTGGAATAACAGACT
>JACEFZ010006719.1:17500-29397 GCA_014155875.1 Cepaea nemoralis | reverse complement strand
GAGGCATATTAGGATTAACCGGTGATTTTCCCATCAGAGGAGAGGCATATTAGGATTAACCGGTGATTTTCCCATCAGAGGAGAGGCATATTAGGATTAACCGGTGATTTTCCCATCAGAGGAGAGGCATATTAGGATTAACCGGTGATTTTCCCATCAGAGGAGAGGCATATTAGGATTAACCGGTGATTTTCCCATCAGAGGAGAGGCATATTAAGATTAACAAAGTCATAATTAAACACAACACAAATGGACAGGATGGGATTATACCAAAATTAGTCATGTTTCTTCCAAAGGATTTGGGCATTCCACTTTCAGCAATTTCCATTGCCATGCCCTGGGAGAATCCTTAAACAATCATACATTTACCAGTCCACATTATTCTTGGAAACGTTCCGTGATTAGTATGATGGCTATCATCTGGCGATAAAGAGCACCGAGAGGTCAGCGTGGCGCGGGGCTTAATGCCCTTAAACTTCCAGCACGCTGATGGCAGGGCCTAGGGTTCTTCCCTTATACCGGATAGCTAACTTCAACGTTGACTTTTAGTTCAGAAAGCAATGGCACACTACTGAATGTAAAATTGCCTAGTAACTTAACCTGGTGTTGGGGTCGATCATAACGTCCTACAAAGGACACGCAACATTTAAAAAAAAAAAAACAGAGCACTGACTAGTACATGGTTATCAAGTTTGTGTTAGCAGGTCAGCATGGCTGAATGGGTAAGAAAGCGTATTCTTAAAACATCCGTTGAGCTGATGCTGAGGTAAGCGGTTCAACCCCTTCACCGGACAGCCGGACTAAAATGTTGACCTGTCGTCCTTGACTAGGGGACAAGAATATACATTACTTATACATCCGGTTTATTCCATCCACGGATAGCTGCTCAAGCAGATACGCTTGGACACGCTGCTCAGATAAGTAACCTTAATACTTTCATGTAGTGTCTTTCGTGTATTTGTTTGGCTGTTTTTGTTTGTTTGTTCTGTGCTGACGAAGGCTTTGGCCGCAACGTCCATTTTGTTTCTTGTAGTCGTGCTCTAGTAAAGCTCACAATCTACCTCTCATTTTTCTGTGATTCATTCATTGACTGGGGAACGTATATTACAAGCATCTCTGAAGTCGCCTAACGGCGATGGTCACTGTTAACAGACAAGGCTAATCCCACGCAAAATTCAGTCCATCACTACTATAAATACTGTGTATGGACTACGCTTGAGTTCAAAGTCAGCGAGCGAAAAAAAAGGTAGTGTTAGCCAAGAAAACAGTCTCTGTCATCAGATCCCAACACAATACCTAGGGGAGGCGTGAGGGATACAAGCAGGCAGACAGATGACTCTAGAGTTGGGGTGGCCAACCTTTTCAGCAGGCGGGCCAAATTTTAGAAATAATATTTCCTGCCGGGCCACGCACCTAATTTTTTTTGTTAAATTAAAGTAAACAAGCATGCGTGCTACAGCTTTGACCACATCGTCGTTTCCCACTCTGCGGGCCGCATCATGCTTATCGGCGGGCCGCATGCGGCCCGCGGGCCTCGTGTTGGCCACCACTAGTCTACAGGTTGTTTCAACGGATGTTTTTCCTCTATTAATTACTTGAAGCTATGAAGTCTTTACTTATTTTTTTTTTTTTAACTTTTATTGAGTGTTAAGAAACGTTTGCATTTGTATTGTTCGTGTTGTTACAGAGCGTTGCATGTGGAAGTGTAGGTGACATATGCGCAAATTTTTACAACATTTGTTTCAACATTTTTACATTTGAAATGGGGGGTAAAGAAAAACGAGTACAAACAACAACAAGACGATAGTATACCATTTTTCCCCCCTCTGCCACCCTCTCACCTGTCAGCTCCAACCCCACCAATACCATCATCACCACTTGGTAATGAGGAAAATGGCAGTAAAATCTGTTGGAACCAACTGGTGAAGGCGGCAGTAGCATCAAAACCAACAGTGTCGAAAGGGTGGGGGAAAAGGGAGGGGGGTGGTTGACAAGGGGTATACTAGTTTACAATGCAGAAAGGTAGTTGTTGCATTTGTATTGTTCGTGTTGTTACATGCGTACTGTGTGTTCAGTATTTGTGTGCGTGTTTTTTACAGAGCGTTGCATGTGGGCGTGTAGGTGACATATGCTCAAAAATTACAAATATTTTATACATTTAACCATTTCTCCATTGACATTGTTGTAAGGAAATATTTTAAATCAAAAGCGTGATGGTAGCGGGCTGTTATTATTTCCCCTGCCGCCCCGCTCTCCTGTCAGCTCCAAAAACTCCTACCAAGTACCATCACCCTCGGTGATGATAAACATGGCGGTGCAGAACTGAAACAAAACGGTGAGGGTGGCAGCAGAGACAACAATCACAGTATCAAAAGGGTGGGAAAGGGGGATGTGATAGTATACGCGTTTACAAAGCCATATATATTAATAGTGATTACAATGATAATAATGCAAAGTAACAACCAAATACATAAATAAATATCATAGTGACAAGGAATAACAGTGCTGAGACTAGTGATAGACTCAATGATAATAAATAATAGTTTTAACATGTGATTTTATGTGCTAAATTGATTACCTTAGGAATGGTGTTTACATGAAATACATCTTATAATAATAATGACAAGGGATAAAAACTACTAAGGGTGATGACAGCAATGCTAATATTAATAAACACAATGGTAGGATTTGTTTTGATAATGATCACATTTTCCAAACATGTCAAAGACTAAGTTATAGAGTTAGGAAGACCACCCTGAAAGAGTGGTCTACCTCAAGTAGAATAGAGGTAACCTAGTGACCCTACATGAGGGCAGGGTAGGTATAGGGAATAAGTAAGAAGGGGAACTAGGAATTAGTTCTCTCATGGGACACGGAGGTGTCAACCAGAGAGTAAGCACTCTGGTCACGGCATGATCACGCCAACGTGATAGACACGGAGAACTAAAACTCAAGAGAGGCCACTACTCTAGCGTGCTGAATGAGGCCGCCCGCAAAAGCTGTAGTGCGCCCCAAGTCCTTCCGCGTACTGTGTAAACAGCACGCGGTGTAGAATCAGACGGGACACAGACTTCGTAGTGAGCGCCTCGTTTAGTGTCGAGGCTTAGTTCGTTAGCCGAGTAGATAGATTAGCAGTAGGGTTAGGAAACGACTAGTGATAGGGAATTCTGTGCATTTAGTCTTGTGTGATTTGTTAGCGACTGTTTGTTGTACATTGATGTGATGCAAAGAGCCAGTGGCAATAAAATGTGTAATCAATTCCTCTCGTACGACTGACAAGTCTTTTTGTGTGGTGCGAGAGAAGTTATCCCGGAATGCCTGTGACATCGGTTGATGACAGGCAGGATTTGTTTTGATAATGATCACATTTTCCAAACATGTGATTCCATTTGCTAAGATGATTTTCTTAGATATGGTGTTAAAATATGGCTGGCGCATACAATAACAATTGCATCCTGCACTGTTTAATAATATAGTAGGTGTAAAAAGGAGCGATTACTTTTTTTTTTTGGGGGGGGGGGGGTTTGGTGGTCATCCCAGACTAGCTGGTTCCCCGCCTCCCCTGTTTTTGGCGTGGACCCTTAGTCCCACTGTGAGCTATTGCCCACAGTGGTCCACCGGGCCCACATTTAAAGTGATGCTTATGTGAGGTTTTTTTTTGTTGAGATCACCCGGCCCCCGACCAGACCAGGCGCACTACTTCTGGGGGCAGCAAATGCGTCTGATCTTAGCCAAGGGACCGAGAATGATCCTCCCGGCCTCCGACCAGACCAAGCGCACTACTGGAGGCCAGCAAATACACTTGATCTTAGCCAAAAGGCCGAGAAGCGAAGAAAGGAGCGATTACTTTTCTTTTTTTTTTTAAACTTTTATTGAGTGTTAAAGAAAACTTTGCATTTGTATTGTTCGTGTTGTTACAGAGCGTTGCATGTGGAAGTGTAGGTGACATATGCGCAAATTTTTACAACATTTATTTCAACATTTTTACATTTGAAATGAAGGGTAACGGAAAACGAGTACAAAACAACACAAGGACGGTAGTATACCATTTTTTTCCCTCTGCCACCCTTTCACCTGTCAGCTCCAACCCCACCAATACCATCATCACCACCTGGTAATGAGGACAAGGGCAGTAAAACTTGTTAAAACCGACCGGTGAAGGCAGCAGCAGCATCAAAACGAACAGTATCGAAAAGGTGGGGGGGGGGGGGGGGGGGGAAGGGGGGGGGGTGTTGTCAAGGAGTATCCTAGTTTACAATGCAGGAGGGGTAGCTGTTGCATTTGTATTGTTTGTGTTGTTTTACTTGTTTTTTACTTTTTACATAAGTCTTTACTTATATTAGTAGGGATAACCCTAACCGAACTGGTGAGATATTTTATTTTAAAAAAAAAGATTTATACGTTGTGAAGAGAAACCAGAGTAACAATGTCATGGCCGTCCATTGGGTGACAGTCGTTAACATCGTGCACGGAGCTTGCAGTATTGAAACATTGTATATATTGCATTAACAAGTACATTTTATTCATTCTTAGCAGTAAAAGTATTTCAGACTTTAGGATGTCAAATTATTGTGTTAAGTGTGAATAAATGGTGTCATTATATTAAACATTTAACAATTAATGTAACTAATTGCTTCTTTAGAAAAACATTGGTGAGTTATGTCCCATTCAAAACATAAAATGAATACTAAGTTCCCGTGAAAAAGTGGTATGTTCCCCTTAAATTTCGCTTTGTAAAACACACTTGTAAAAAGCATATATTGGAAACAACAAGCTGCCATCAGAATTGATAATGATGTAGGACAATATCAGCCTATTAAAAGAGGTGTGAGACAGGGATGTGTAATGTCTCCAGATCTTTTTTCCCTGTACAGTGAAAATATATTCAGAAATATAGAAGATATGGAAGGAATCAACATTGGGGGACGATACATCAATAACATTAGATATGCAGATGATACAGTTTTGATTGCAGACAATGAACAGGACCTGCAAAATTTAGTAGATGCGGTTGTTGCACACAGTGAACAACTAACTGAATATTAAGAAGACACAGATTATGGTCGTCACTGGGAAGAAGGAAATACCACAATGTAATATACGAGTAGATGGGCATATTCTTAAACAAGTGAATCGATACTGTTATCTCGGCACAGTCATAACATCTGATGGGAGATGCCTTGAACAGATTAGATTAGAACAAGAATTGCCATTGCGAAGGTAGCCTTTTGCAAGATGAAAAACATACTGACCAATAAAAAGATATCAATTGAAACGAGAAAAAGAGTGTTGAAGTGCTACATAGAGCCTATACCCTTGTATGGATGTGAAGCGCGGACAATAAACAGTCACGCTGAAAAACAGCTGATGGCTGCGGAAATGTGGTTTCTGAGGAAAATGCAAAGAATACCATGGACAGACAGAAAAACCAATGAACAAGTCCTTCAAGAAACAAATGAAGGTCGCAAACTGATTAGAGACATTAGACGTAGACAGTCAAAACCCTTTGGGCATGTTATGAGAAGAAATGAATTGGAGAACTTGGTGACAACTGGCAAGATCGAAAGGAAGAGACCAAGGGGAAGACCGAGAAGCAAACACCTGGATGGCTTGGCCACATGACATGGTCGAGACAGGAACACGGAGCTGATCCACGACTCTGGTGATCGAGTGAGATGGCAGAACATGACCGCCCACGTTCACCGGCATGGCACATGATGGATGGATGAAATTTCGCTTACCAAGTGCACAGGCCGTCGAGAACGCGATAGCGAATGGTTAGCCAGTAGATCATGTAATTGAGTCCCCACTATTGCTCCCGGGTTGATTCAGCCGAAACTAAGCACCATAAAATGTTCTGGAAAGTAAAGGCGAAGCGTGCGCTATTGACCACATCATCCATTGTGTGCCAATTGTTTTACAAAAATGTGGCGTTTTCTTCCACCATATCAATCAATCAATCAATCATGTGCCATGCCGGAAAGCGTGGGCGGCCATGACTCGCCACTTCACTCGATCACCAGCGTCGTGGATCAGCCCAGCGCTCCTGTCTCGTCCATGCCATGTGGCCAAGCCATCCAGGTACTCTCCTCTCGGTCCTCCTCCTGATCTGCTCCCCTCGATCCTGCCAGCTGTCACCAAGCTCTCCAATCCATTTCCTCTCACAACTATGTCCAAAAAACTTTAACTGTCCACGTCCAATTTCTCCAATCAACCCACGACTTTCACTTGTCTCCCGTAGTACCCGGTCATTGGTCTTTCCGTCCGTCCATGGTACTCCTTGCACTCTCCTCAGAAACCACACTTCCGCAGCCAACAGATACTTCTCAGCCTGACTGCACACTGTCCAAGTCTCACATCCATACAAAAGAACAGGCTCAATGTATCCCGCAACACTCCCCCTCTCGCTCCAATTGACATATTTTTATTGGTCAGAATATACATATACTCAGTGCCTAAAGAAATGGAAAAGCAGGGTACACTTCACTTTTTACCTTTACAACTGCTATTACTACAGTTACCACTATGGCTACTACAGCAACTACTGTCTGCAAATATTTAACATTGTGTGTTTGTGTATGTCTATATGTAAATTGTGGTATATGCCCAACACAATTTTGAAAAAATCAAAATCACTTTGAGAAAAGAAAGCCTTGACAACCCATGTAACGATTGTCAGATGTCAAGCTCTGTGCTTGTTCTAACACAGTTTACTTGCATGTGTTGTGCCATAGGCTCTTATTAGTGTTTATTCCTGTATGGCTATGGCCAGTTTATGCCTGACTTCTTGTGAACAGTCCCCATGGTTGTTGATTGTGGAGCCAAGATGTTCACAGTTTGCGATGTTTTCAATTTCTCCGTGGGTGGTTGTGATTTTTGGTTGGCGTGTAGTTTTGTGTGTGGGTATTTTTTAAAATATTAGTTCAGAAAATATTATTATCTTAATTATGGCTTTTGACAAAGAGGATTACTTTTACATAACATATACAATTAAATTAGGAGCAAGTTAATTCCGCATTTGTTATAAATTTGCAATAGCTCATAAACTTATATATGTTATTGATGAATTTTTAATAAATTCAGCCATTATGTATACAAGACAAGAATTAGTAGCATAACAGCTAAAGTAATTGAACATATTAAAACATTTATTACTTATGTGTATACATACATATGATACTGATCAGTTAGTAATAAACTTTTTATTTGTGTAAAAAGAAATCAAGTAATAATGAATTCAGTAAGCAGTGAATATTATAAATTAATTATTAATCTTTTGTACATGATAACTTGAAAACTTAGTGACAGCTGGCAAACTTGATGTAATCCAAGCCTCTGGTGATCGTGTGAGTTTGCGAACCATCATTGTCTGTCAGCATGGCACATGTTTCAAAACATTACCACCTAACAGCATGGCACACGATGACATTGGCAGAAGAGCTTCAATACATAATGTCATGCTTGAATGATAGAATAATTATTTACAAATACAGGTTGCCCCAGGTTTGACACAGAATTCTACATGGTCGACAGGATAAAAGTGATCGCTCTTACACTTCTAGTGCGTTGATGGCGAGGCAGGGCTTTCAATCCCTACACTAGCATTTAAGTTGGTCTGAAATGTTGACTTCTCGTTCAGAAAGCAGTGGCAAACTACAGAATGTAAAATTGCTTATAAAATCAACCTGGGGTTGAATGCAGTATCCTGCAATGGACATGCAACATTTATTGTTATGGGTGTGACTCTAAAGCAGGGGTGGCCAACCTTTTCAGCAGGCGGGCCAAATCTCGGAAATAATATTTCCTGCCGGGCCACGCACCTAATTTTTTTGTTAAATTAAAGTACACAAGCAAGCGTGCTACAGCTTCGACCACATCGTCGTTTCCCACTCTGCGGGCCGCAACATGACTCCCGGCGGGCCGCATGCGGTCCGCGGGCCTCGTGTTGGCCACCCCTGCTCTAGAGAATCTATTACTAATATAAATACTAGGTTTATCATATAACAAGTCATATATCACTTGCCGATAATGTTGTATCATTTCTACAGTATGGCTAAGTTCCGACGACTTACCTACAATGTTGTATCATTTCTGCCGTATAACTAATCTCATGTGAATTGTCTACAATGTCTTATCATTTCTGCAGTATAACTAATCTCATGTGACGTACCTACAATGTTGTATCATTTCTACAGTAAAGCTAAGCCTAAGCTCAGACGACTTACCTACAATGTTGTATTATATCTGCAGTATAACTAATCTCATGTGACTTACCTACAATGTTGTTTCATTTCTACAGTATATCTAGTTAGTTAGTTAGTCGAGGTTCCAACTTCACGGCAACGGATCGTCTCCATTATGCTCCATTCCTGTGCCAGTGAACACCACACAAAATGCTCCCCACTGTCCAAAGTGAAAAGTGGAATAGACAGGAGTCTCAGCATTCCAACAGCCCGCACAGGTACACAGTGCATAATGCTGCCGCCAGAATGTCAACACGAAATTGATCCACGAAAACCACAGTTCATCGTCGATGGACTCGGCAGTCACCAGAAAGACCTAATTGACCCGGGTTTTCTCACATGGCTCGGTCTTTTACCGCAGGGCGACCCGCCGAAAGTGTCGCATAAAGCACGAACTCCGCAGCTTCAGCGCCGACTCCCAGGAGTCTCCTGAAAAATGCACTCGTGAACAGAAAAGGCAAATTAGTCATTTTTGCAACAGCCGGTAGCCATTGTTCCGAACATGCAGGTCACTGTACAGGACAGATGTAAAAGCATACCACGCGGAATTCCACAGCTCACAGTGTCGTCCACGCACTCATTCAGTAGCAGGAACCATGTACTACCAGTCCAACATGAGGAAAATGCGATTACAAACCGTGGCTGCAAGCATAAACATGCCACATGTCTTAACGATTCAACGCCTAACTGCCATGTTGGCGACCGGAAGTATATCTAATCCCATGTGACTTACCTACAATGTTGTATCATTTATACAGGATAACTAAGCAAAAGTTGGTGGTTATTGGGGACGGAACCTGTGGAAAGACATGCCTGCTGATTGTCTTCACTAACAATCATTTCCCTGAAGTCTACTTGCCCACAGTGTTTGAGACATTTGTTAAAGACCTTGTTGTCAACGATAGACAGGTATGTTTTTTTTTTCTTGTTTAAATCTTTCTTAAAGACTTAAAATTTGACTTCAGCTGACAATGCTGAACTGCAGTTTACACGGCATCATTGATGTTGCTATATACGAAATAACATGAGAAATACATTCTCACGTATTGATTGGCACTCATAGAAGGAAACTTGTAGTAGTCCCCTTGCTTCTTACATGTTTATGCTTAGGGTGTATTTAATGCCTTGTGTTCACCGTCGAGTTGGTTGACCACAGCCTCTTCTTCCGGGATCTCGTCTTCCATAACAGTTCTTTTTACATCCATCCATCCATCATGTGCCATGCCGGTAAGCGTGGGCGGTCATGTTCTGCCATCTCACTCGATCACCAGAGTCGTAGATCAACTCCGTGTTTCTGTCTTGACCATGCCACAAGGCAAAGCCATCCAGGTACTTGCTTCTAGGTCTTCCCCTTGGTCTGTTCCCCTCGATCTTGCCAGTTGTCACTAAGTTCTCCAAATCAATTCTTCTCATAACATGCCCAAAAAATTGTGACTGTCTACGTCTAATGTCTCTAATCAGTTTACGATCTTCATTTGTTTCTTTAAGGACTTGTTCATTGGTATTTCTGGCTGTCCATGGTATTCTTTGCATTTTCCTCAGAAACCACATTTCTACAGCCATCAGATGTTTTTCAGCCTGACTGCTCATTGTCCAAGCTTCACATCCATATAAAATTACAGGTTCTATGTAGCATCTCAACACTCTTTTTCTCGTTTCAATTGACATCTTTTTATTGGTCTTTTTACATCACTGAGACGATACATTTGACCAAAGTATCTCATTGTTCATGTTCTGTCTACATCAGTGATACGATAATTTTGACCAAAATATCTCACTGTTCATGTTGTCTACATCACTGAGACGATAATTTTGACCAAAGTATCCCATTGTTCATGTTCTTTCTACATCACTGAGACGATAATTTTGACCAAAGTGTCTCATTGTTCATGTCTTGATGCTGTTTATGAGCTACTTCTCTTCAATGTTGAAATTTTGAAAATGGCTGTACATTTCCTATGATAGTTAAAGGCTATTCTAATAACTTTAAAAAAAAATTTCTTACATTTCTAAATGAGAACAGACACCACTACTTTGTCATCAACATCCAGTGGCTCGTCCCGTACACAACTGTTCATCTATAACAGCCTTTACAATTATCTTTCTATCATAAGCCAGATGTCCTGCTTCTGTTTGCTGCGCAAGAATAAATTGTCCATCGCATCTTGAATCCTTACTCCGCTTCTCCGCATCTTCGGTAAACAACTCTCCATAATTATCTTTTCCAGACATTCATATGATTTTTAATTGCCCAAAATATATAATTTTCCTCATTTATAAATGCCTTAATAAGTTATCTTCTTCACTTCCCGAAAAATATCGATTCCTTGTGTAGTAGTATAACTTATTTTTATTTTATTATTTATTTGGGGATATCATCATTGATAAATGTCACGTACGTTGTTGCTCCCACAGGTAGAGCTGGCTCTGTGGGACACAGCCGGGCAGGACGACTACGACAGGCTGCGCCCGTTGTCTTATTATGATACACAAGTCCTGCTGATATGCTTCAGCATTGCTGACCCAGACAGCCTCAATAATGTCACGGAAAAGTGGTATCCAGAGGTGGGTTTCTCTTTCTCTCACTATTCAATGTGGTGTGGGTACATTTATATTCTAATGTTGCATGCCCTTTGCATGACGTTGCGCTCAACCCTGAGTTGATTTCCTTGGCAGTTTTTGCACTCGTTAGTTTGCCATTGCTTTCTGAACGAGAAGTCAACACACACACACACACACACACACACACACACACACACACACACTAGCACCTTGTCGTCTTGGCAGACGATAGTTTGTCACATTGTACTTCAAAAAGGCATAACTACAACCCATGGCGGTAGCGAATGTGACTGATCAGGCCAATTCGCGCTGTAAATGTTCATCCACAGTGGATGCACGTGAACACATGGGCATTTCCACCATCACGCACCATTTTACGTCTCACATGCTCGGAGTGTGACCTGTCTGCAATAATTTTCTCCTTTGTCTTTATTCCATTTCTGATCTTTGCCCTCCATACAACACGATCAGCGGCGACTTGCTCCCAAGGTGCAATATCAATGCTTGTATCAATCATGTCCCGCTTACACACATTCATGGACATTCGCGGAAATAGAGGAAATGTGCAGAGATTAGAGGGCACGCTTGACAAAATAAACACTGAAAATATTATTGCCAAATCGGTATTCGAATCTGCGGATCAATACCAGTAGATTTATATCCTCCTAGGTTCTCCAAAAAGTGTTATCTCTGTTTATTTCATAAAACGTAACATTCACGTAGAATTATCACAGCTAAATCAGAACCCCAATCTTAGTAGTAGTAGATTATATTCAGGTGTCAGTATCGTCATATTTATTTCAAAATGGACGAATGTTAAAATTCGTTAAATCAGTTGCTATTTATAATGACTAATGCAACATTATGTAAACAAAAAGACATGATAGTCAGTTTAAAAATGACCGTGGTAGACAATTTAACTTATTTTGAGAATTTGTGTAATGCATATTTCGGCTTGAAGGATTTATAGTTTTGCTCTAGTTTATGTTGTTTTAACTTGTACAGTTTACACCTAGCGAGATGCAGCGACAAACCTTTTCAAAATACTGTATTTCCTTTCAATTTAAACATGTATTCTTTATGGCTAATAAA
>JACEFZ010006719.1:0-12500 GCA_014155875.1 Cepaea nemoralis | reverse complement strand
TCCCTCTTCCTCCTCCCATCTTCTCCCATCTTCTCCCTCCGGCTCCTCCTCCTCTCTCCTCCTCCCTCCTCCTCCATCCTCCTCCTCCCTCCTCTCCCTCCTCCTCCTCCTTCTCCCTCCTCCTCCCTCTTTCTCTTCCTCTCCTCTCCTCCTCCCTCCTCCTCCCTCCTCCTACCGCCTCCCTCCTCCTACCGCCTCCCTCCTCCTACCTCCTCCCTCCTTCTCGCTCTTCCTCCTACTCCCTCGTCCTCCTTCCTCCTTCTTCATCCTCCTCCTCTCTCCTCCTCCTCCCTCCTCCTCCTCCCTCTTCCTCCTCTTACCTCCTCCTCCCTCCTCCTTCATCTCCCCTCATTCCTCCCTCCTCCTCCTAATCCCTCTTACTCCTCCCTCCTTCTTCTGTCTCCTCCTCCTCCCTCCTGCTCCCTCCTCCTCCTTCCTCCGCCTAATATGAATTAAATGATATGCTCCCCACCAGGGACTGGGCGAAGCCCGGCCGGGTCGTCGTTTTTGGGAACGGTAACGGGAGCAGGGGCCGAATATGAATTAAATAAGACGCTACATTTACCCAAGTTAATTGTTGGGGAAAGATGTAAAGATCTTTCAAGTGCTCTTTCTAATAATAGACAGACAGACAGTAGATAGTCGGGAACGGGAACGGGAGCTTATATGACTACTTATATGAAATAAATTTAAATGCTCCACACCAGGGACTGGGCGAAGCCGGGCCGGGTCAGACAGTCAGACAGACAGACAGATAGACAGACAGACAGACAGACAAGCAGACAGACAGACAGACAGATAGATAGATCCCCGTCAGGGACTGGGCGAAGCCGGGCCGGGTCAGCTAGTAACTTATAAACTAATACACTGCACATTTAAAGCATAAGAGTCACTATGCATATAACACACAATTCTTGACAGATTCTCGCCTTCCATAGAGAGACCAGACAAGAGTGGCAACACTGAGATACCATGCTAGGGGAAAAAATGATGGCCAACTCCCTGCGGCATAGACTAGAAGATTAATAGCTTGGTGCTTCCCTTGGGAGACTTGAGTCTCCTCCTCCTCCCTCCTCTTCTGTACTGAGGAGGAGGAATTGTGTGTTATAAGTCTGTAGCATTATCGTTCGGACATTTGAGCGTGTTTGTAGTTTAGGTATATCAATGCCAGTTAATCCAGCAAAATGTCCAGAGGGATTATTATGGCGACCGGAGAATAATATTATGACCAATATTACGTTGTAATAAGCCGTATTACTGTTCATAATTTCCCCACAGCTCTCATATCTATTTTATCGGATCGGGTCGACCCCCAGAGAGATGTACTGTCAACACACACACACACACACACACACACACACACACACACACACACACACACACAGAGACAGACAGACAGACAGAGAGAGAGAGAGAGAGACAGAGAGAGAGAGAGAGAGAGAGAGAGAGAGAGAACTAAGAATGCCACTACTGAAGATCGAGCTTGTGAAGGGCTGACATATGGACATCCGAATATGGAGCTGACTTTAGCTTGCCAGTCCGGTTGTCATATGTTCTAATCTCCTTCATGTGGGGTTTTACAATGGACACCAGAAAATATTCTGGTGAGTAAAAAAGGCGGTCGTCGTGATATTGACCACATCTCCCATCGAGTATCAATATTACATAAAACATGAGCCTAGCACCATGTACCCGATACGCCTCAAGGTGTGTGAAAGAGTCCTTTACTTTTACTGCTCAAGTACCAAATGGTTTAAAAATATTGGACAAGACCATATTCTTCATACGTCATATGACATGAAAGGACTCCATTTCTTTACTTGTTGATTACTAATATGGAGATATGAGTAAGGAGCTGGTAATATAGGGCTTCTAACCTGGAACTGGCAATATGGAGCTGGGGGAGACAGGATTCTAATCTATGATCACCATGCCAGCAAGTATGCGTGATAGCCACTGTGTTACCACGGCTCCCCCTATCACACCTAATAGGACTATTCATGTGAACGCAAGACATGGAGACATCTCTCAGCGCGTCCCCTCCCGATTTCCTGTTAGGTGTATATAGGAATCGCCTTCGTTGCCCATAAATATCATGGCTATTCTCTACCCATATATCAGCATCATCATATGCCTTACCAAGTGGCGAGGTGTTAATATCTCTTCATAAAGGATGTTATCATCTCAGTGCGTGAACGCCCTCTCTCTCTCCCTCCTTCCCTCTCTCTCTCTCTCTCTCTCTCTCTCTCTCTCTCTCTCTCTCTCTCTCTCTCTCTCTCTCTCTCTTTCTCTTCTTTTTCTGCCTCTGTGTGTGAGTGTGGATATGGGTGTGGAAAGGAGGGGCGTGGTGGGGGGGGGGGGGTAATCAAATTTTCTGAGTGTGAAATGTTGTCTTGGACTACGTATTACATATTATATTACAATTTCAAACTGCTGAGCTGTGGGGTGTGGATTTTAATTCCTGAGAATGATTCGTTAAAATGTCTAGGGGGTATTATTGATTCTTTGTCACTGGTAAGAATGCAGGGTGATCAGGGATATTTACCACAAATCCCAGGAGGAAAGAGTTCCATCCTTGAAACAATGGCATCTGTGTGTAGGTTTCCCTTCCCACTTCATCACCCTTAAATTAACTATAGATGCTAGAAGGATATTTATTGCTCACAACATATAAACAACCACTTGTTGGACACCACATTTACTTGATGTACACAACACTTTTGGACACACAGTTCAGGTATTAACTCAAGATCTGCAGTTACATATATATATATATATATATAGGTGTAATAAACACTATGCATTTTCAGACAGGCATGGGAATGATATGCAGTATTACAACATAGTACCCAGTGACCCCAGAAAACAACAAGGTTATTACAAACAACATAACAACCACAAATTGGGTCTACTTTCATTTTCCCTCATAATTAAGGCAAATAAAGATAGTAAATAGAACCCAAAATAACATGTTTCTGACACCTTTTACCATTCTCTCATTGTTAAAAATAATGAGTTGGTGTCAAAATACTATACCATCTATATACCATTGGGAAAAAAAAAACTACTGACCTGTTACCTTCAGAAAACAAAAACCAACATATAAACAGCATTTTGTACTAATTAAATTAATTAATCGAGTCTATCTCCTGGTGTGCGGTTATGGGTCCACCTTTGCTGTCGATTAGATCCTTTTCCCCATTATCTGGGTACCGAATTAATGCACTCAGTTATGTTCTTACTATTTAGTCACTGGTAATTGGCTGGTGCAAATCATACTTTATAATAGAAATTACACACAATCACAAATCCCTCCGCGGGCTAGAATATTCGAGTACTCTGTTGCAGTAGGCTCGGTGTCTTTTTTTTGAAATTTGGGGCCTCAGGTTGGTCTAACTTTCCGGAATTTCCACTTAAGCTCTGCAGAAGGTACTTTACCATCTCACCATACATGGTGCCAAGTAGACGTCCATTCAGCTTCTCTGCTTTTAATATCAGAATCCCAAGTAGTTCAACAAAGATTTTACACCCACCAAGTCGCGAGTCTATAACCCATGGCATTTAGGTTGACATTGGACCAGCAAAGAGTTAGTCGTTGTTATCTAGTCCAGTGTAGAACTTTATATGACTGAGAGGCATCTCATGGTAGTATCTGTGACTAGGGCCACAATTGATCTATACCTACATATATGCACAGATGAATGAATCCAGCACAGTAACAGGTTTGCAAACAATTGGATGATTCCTCTTGTTGCTGATGTAGAGACATTTAGCTGCTTTCATATGGTCTTTTATCTGATGGTGTTCAGGGTTTGGAACCTTGAGGTAATCTGGTTTCGTAGTTATGTTTCAGATGATATTAAGTTTGTACCTTGGTTGTATTGGCTTATGTGGTTCAGTGTCTTCTCCCATTTTGAGTTGGTGTTCATAGCTAGAACTTGGGGTTGCATGGCTGAATCCTATGTTTGACTGTTGCAGCTGTGAGACATTGTTTCGAAGACTTATCCATTATTGGATATTAACTTGGTAACCCAACCAACAGTTGAAGGGCTTTCACTGTTGCTAGTTTTAGTAACTTGTAGGATTATCCCATAGTTTCACTGATTTTGCTGAGTGATAAGGCTTATAGGTGATACTTCTCAGACGTAAAGCAGACGATACACTGTTGTCCGTTACTCTGTTGATCTTCATCTTTGTAGATTATTAGATCTTGAAGTCCACATGTGGGATGTTCCTACTAAAATAGGACTTAATCACTCACCCCGTCAGTTGTCTTCTAATTTATCTGTTGCTCGCTATGGAGCTATTGAGCGCCGCAGTAAACATTGAGGTATGGCTAGATCCAGACTATGGTTTGGACATTCACTTTATGGCTGTTTACCCAGGATCCAGTGTTAGTGATATAGTCCCACCAAATTCAACCACCACCTGCTTCTCTTCAATAGCTTGAAGAGAATCATGGTTTTAAAAGGCAACATGCCTTCTCCCCGAAGGGAAAACTTTTACATGTCTGTTCTTTGTCGTCGTACTGACCAAAATGGCTACACTGGCCTTTGTTTTACAATCAGTCGACGACTGTTGGCCAGGTATGTAGGCCAAAATAAGGCCAAATTAATTAAGCTGCCACGGTCAGTCTATCGCTGTTTTATTTTCTCCTACATTAAGTAAGTTACTTAAACAGTAATTGTAAGGGTTTGTGTATTTTTAAGGGAGTCCATAAATAGGAAAGGGTAGGGACGTTTTTATTATACCACACGCCTCCCCAATTTAAGCCATTTATTTCTTTCAGAAAATAAATGGTCAAATAGTACTCTACAATTTCCGTCTTTACATTGACTCACCTAGTATCCATCCCTTTGCAATTTCCTACATTACTTCCCTATGTTAGATAATCTATCCGGGCCACGTCCATTTTCTTATAGTCACGACAACTGGCACAACCTTAATGGCTTACTTCCCTTTTAGTGAAAAAGTGTAGCACCCTCTCCACTGTTGTCAGCTATTGTTTGAAATATGAGTGGTTATCTGATAATTTGTTACTTTCAAGTACTAGTTTGTCTGCATCAAACCGACTTTTTGAAGCAATTGAATTATCATCATTAAGCTTGATTTCTCTCTCATTAGATTATCAATCTTGAGATTATGTTAAAACCGACGGTTAATTCTGCGTCTACTGATAGCATATTAAACTCGCCCGTCTCCCTGTAAGTTAGACGTTTGTTTTAACTATAGATCTGATATTTAAAGGAAGCTAAATATGGTTCCTGTTGTATACATTTTCATCCAACACATCATGTGTTTGGGTATTTAGTCGAGTTATGGAATTTTCCGATCAGTTTTGATAACTACTGATTAGAGTGGTGTCCCTTTCTCTTGCGGGTTTCCCCCGAGAATCTCGTCTAACATGTAAACAAGGTCCAACATTTCTAGATTTCCGTTCTGAACCGAATTTTCCGGGGAACATGAATCTATCAGAAATGAAGTAATTCTTAGCTTACTTTCTCTGCTATTCCTTCTAATCGAGATCTATTTTACGCTAGAATCCTTATTAGTAATTCTAACTGATGTGTTTGAGTTTCACTCTGTATTTGTTGCTTTGGTGTTGAATTACGAGCAATTTTGCGTCGCTTGGCGTACATTGATCGTCGTCTGCCTCCCTCCAGGTTTTTAGACTATTTTCAACTTAGCAACATACATTGTTATGTAGGTTCAGACGTATTGTCTCTTACTATATATAATCAGTTCAGTGAGAAGTTAAAAGCCCCTTTTATGTTTCCTGTGATAGTCTTCCAGACAATCAAGTTGCTGGTTCACTTTCCAGTTAAGGATGTGGATTACTAGTCTTAGTAAAATTACTGTTACATCTGTATATCCCTCTCATACTGGCGTCTCCTGAGTTGTGTCCTCAGGATAACAGGTAAGGTACTCTTAATGTTTCTCTCCAGTTTTGTTTTCATCCGTTTAATACGTGGAAACTCTGGGTTTATTTAGATTGACTACGGTCTATCTTTGAACTGTTATATAATTTACTAGCTGGATTCCTGATTGAAATTCCTAGTCTAGTACCTATCAAGCAATTCTTCAGCTATCTGCTCCAATTTGCTTGGTTTTTACACAGCTATATTCCATTTTCCTAGCATGGGTTCACTGTATAAGTTTTAGGCGTTTCCCCTGTCTTCACGTCAGGGAGTTCGTCCTATTTATAAACAGCATCTATTTCAAGAGTTGTTTATTTAATTGTTGCTTTTACTGATTCGTATCAGTTATTTAAGCTAATCTCTGTTAGTCTGGATCTGCTTTCACATATTTAATGCTGGTATATAATCCTAGTCAGAACTGAGATGTAGAAATCTGTTTCGCCTTGCGATTGATTTCTGATTCATCTACCTATAAGTAGACTTTGAGCATTATCTAGAATTTAGTTACTCGGTTAGTTTTAAAGAAAATACAATTGAGTCGCGCGCCTCTATTGTACCACTTATTTTTGACCTTCTTAATTCTTCCCTTATGAGAATATTAATGTTAGTTAGGCAATTATTGAAATAACTTTACGTAAGCTAATCGCTAACTAAAAGCTGTTTCACTCCTCTTTTTGATGAGGACTACTCATAGTGAACATTTCACTTAATGAGAATTAAACTGTAAATTTCAAAGTTAAGGAGCCAATATCTGAAATGTTCAGTCTCTGACTAGAGACTGGCACAGATTTTTTCCGGTATCTCCTGAAGTTTATTTGAAATTCCGATTTCTTATGTTAATTCTTTAATTATACCTTTTACATACCTATACGGTCTGTTTCCGCTACCATCAATAATGGAATCGGGGTGGATAATTTAAAGAAATACCTTATATTCTGTTGGGTCAGTAAGTGAGTTGATCAGTTTCACTTACATCACCAGGTTAATATTTTGGTTTTGACCCTCATTAACATATGGGCCATCTGAGTTAGTTATTAATAACTACTCATATCACCGGTGGAGTAGAATAAGTGTCGGTATGGCTTTTCTTCCTAAGTATCCATCATTTATTCACTTTACTTTACTACCGGTGTTGTAGAACATGTTATGTCCTATGAAAAAAAAGGATTAAATTAGGGTGCCCCTAAATACTGTAAATTCTTACAATATTCCTTCCCTTCCATTAACTATGTCTACATTTTTGCAAGTGGTGGTTTTGGCCTTACCATTAGTTCATTTACTTTAGTTACTGCTATTTTCCCCTGGTTTAATTCATCTCTCAGGTATTATTTAGTGGACTACTGAATCATTTGTTGATTAAATTTTTCCCTTAAAAAAATTTATTGGATTTTTAACTTATCTGTCCTAATTATCTATACAATTGTCTATCACTCTCTGCTGCCTTGGTAACTTTTCAATATTACATGAATTATACAAGCAGATCAAGCATGAAAATACAATGATAATCAATGACAAAATAATTAATTAACACATGATTCATATGTAGGAACATAAACCTTATGGATACATAATATAGTAGTGTGTTCATGAGTACACCACTTTTAAACCATTTAAAGAGAATATCAGAGTAGCAGAACCATACCTCAAACATCAAATGGGAATGACTATGAATTCTAAACATTCACTGACTTACTTATCTTATGTGAGTTTACCATCCCAGAGACCTTACTACTGGAGGTTCATTACTGGACTTAGTTTCCCATCAATAAGATATAAAATATGAGTTTTAAAAAAAAATCTCATATCCAACAACCAACTACCTGATGCATCTGCCAGAATCAAGATATTACCTGTGAACAGTTTTGTACCAAAAAAAACCTATATTTATCTGAGCCATTATGGGTTCATATAACACTTGACTCAGCTCATACTAATGAGTGATTAGGTCTGTTACTAACACTATAACATTCTGAAGTGACTTGGTTTACCTGCGAGAGGTTTTCCCTGAATTCATATACTCACAATAATACACCAATTGTGATGTTTACCATGAGTTTTAAATTCACGGACTACTCCACTACTAGGTGAAGTCCGTACCGGGCGGGACCACACATGTGGGGTGTGGATTTTAATTCCTGAGAATGATTCGTTAAAATGTCTAGGGGGTATTATTGATTCTCTGTCACTGGTAAGAATGCAGGGTGATCAGGGATATTTACCACAAATCCCAGGAGGAAAGAGTTCCATCCTTGAAACAATGGCATCTGTGTGTAGGTTTCCCTTCCCACTTCATCACCCTTAAATTAACTATAGATGCTAGAAGGATATTTATTGCTCACAACATATAAACAACCACTTGTTGGACACCACATTTACTTGATGTACACAACACTTTTGGACACACAGTTCAGGTATTAACTCAAGATCTGCAGTTACATATATATATATATATAGGTGTAATAAACACTATGCATTTTCAGACAGGCATGGGAATGATATGCAGTATTACAACATAGTACCCAGTGACCCCAGAAAACAACAAGGTTATTACAAACAACATAACAACCACAAATTGGGTCTACTTTCATTTTCCCTCATAATTAAGGCAAATAAAGATAGTAAATAGAACCCAAAATAACATGTTTCTGACACCTTTTACCATTCTCTCATTGTTAAAAATAATGAGTTGGTGTCAAAATACTATACCATCTATATACCATTGGGGAAAAAAAACTACTGACCTGTTACCTTCAGAAAACAAAAACCAACATATAAACAGCATTTTGTACTAATTAAATTAATTAATCGAGTCTATCTCCTGGTGTGCGGTTATGGGTCCACCTTTGCTGTCGATTAGATCCTTTTCCCAATTATCTGGGTACCGAATTAATGCACTCAGTTATGTTCTTACTATTTAGTCACTGGTAATTGGCTGGTGCAAATCATACTTTATAATAGAAATTACACACAATCACAAATCCCTCCGCGGGCTAGAATATTCGAGTACTCTGTTGCAGTAGGCTCGGTGTCTTTTTTTTGAAATTTGGGGCCTCAGGTTGGTCTAACTTTCCGGAATTTCCACTTAAGCTCTGCAGAAGGTACTTTACCATCTCACCATACATGGTGCCAAGTAGACGTCCCATTCAGCTTCTCTGCTTTTAATATCAGAATCCCAAGTAGTTCAACAAAGATTTTACACCCACCAAGTCGCGAGTCTATAACCCATGGCATTTAGGTTGACATTGGACCAGCAAAGAGTTAGTCGTTGTTATCTAGTCCAGTGTAGAACTTTATATGACTGAGAGGCATCTCATGGTAGTATCTGTGACTAGGGCCACAATTGATCTATACCTACATATATGCACAGATGAATGAATCCAGCACAGTAACAGGTTTGCAAACAATTGGATGATTCCTCTTGTTGCTGATGTAGAGACATTTAGCTGCTTTCATATGGTCTTTTATCTGATGGTGTTCAGGGTTTGGAACCTTGAGGTAATCTGGTTTCGTAGTTATGTTTCAGATGATATTAAGTTTGTACCTTGGTTGTATTGGCTTATGTGGTTCAGTGTCTTCTCCCATTTTGAGTTGGTGTTCATAGCTAGAACTTGGGGTTGCATGGCTGAATTCCATGTTTGACTGTTGCAGCTGTGAGACATTGTTTCGAAGACTTATCCATTATTGGATATTAACTTGGTAACCCAACCAACAGTTGAAGGGCTTTCACTGTTGCTAGTTTTAGTAACTTGTAGGATTATCCCATAGTTTCACTGATTTTGCTGAGTGATAAGGCTTATAGGTGATACTTCTCAGACGTAAAGCAGACGATACACTGTTGTCCGTTACTCTGTTGATCTTCATCTTTGTAGATTATTAGATCTTGAAGTCCACATGTGGGATGTTCCTACTAAAATAGGACTTAATCACTCACCCCGTCAGTTGTCTTCTAATTTATCTGTTGCTCGCTATGGAGCTATTGAGCGCCGCAGTAAACATTGAGGTATGGCTAGATCCAGACTATGGTTTGGACATTCACTTTATGGCTGTTTACCCAGGATCCAGTGTTAGTGATATAGTCCCACCAAATTCAACCACCACCTGCTTCTCTTCAATAGCTTGAAGAGAATCATGGTTTTAAAAGGCAACATGCCTTCTCCCCGAAGGGAAAACTTTTACATGTCTGTTCTTTGTCGTCGTACTGACCAAAATGGCTACACTGGCCTTTGTTTTACAATCAGTCGACGACTGTTGGCCAGGTATGTAGGCCAAAATAAGGCCAAATTAATTAAGCTGCCACGGTCAGTCTATCGCTGTTTTATTTTCTCCTACATTAAGTAAGTTACTTAAACAGTAATTGTAAGGGTTTGTGTATTTTTAAGGGAGTCCATAAATAGGAAAGGGTAGGGACGTTTTTATTATACCACATGAGCTTACCCTAGCACTTGACCTAGCAACTTGAAAGGGTGGTAAAGGCTAAGAGCATAGTTCAAAGCCATGAGAATTTGTGAAACAAGGGTAAAGTGCGACATTAATTATTACAAAACATTCACGTTGATAGCCATTATAGAAACACATTAAAGATGTCCTGGGCATGAAAATACACAATACAGGGCAACTGACGAAAGACTGAGATCCTTTCGGGTGATGAGAGCGATGTTTTGCAAAGGACCTGCTACATGATGGACTGCCCAGGGAATTCTAATGCGTGCGGCTTGAACATGGGCTTTCCTAGTTTTTGTATCTTATCCGATAAAGGCTAAGTCCTCGATACACTACAGGAGCAAGGCGGAGTTTAACATCCCCGAAACCCTTATTTTGTAAAATATTCACAGCGGGATTCGTTCCAGGTCTACGTGTGTTAGAGACGGACACTGAACTTCTGGCTTGATGATTTACGCCAATGTTTTAGGACCAGTTTCCGAGCCTTTAGACGTATTGGGTATATGGTTCTAACCCCATATTTTTTTCACAGATTAAATAGCACTTTATGGGTGATGTGGTGAACTTCACGACGGCCGCCTTTACTACCCAGAACATTTTCATGTACCAATTTTAGGCTGGGTCGACCTGAGAGCCCAGGTTAATGTTTGAAATTACCTGCCTAGATGGGGATCCGAACACATAACTACCGCGCTGGCAGGCAAACGTGCTGGCTTAACTGATTAAGTACCATGGGATGATTAATCGTTTTATGTGACGTCCCATATCAGCCATGGGCTTATATTTCGCCGAAATGGTGTCGTTGAAAAATGTTGTCTCAATACCAATACAGCACTTTTCACTAAGCAGCCTCCGGTCCAATATGGCGGATAGGCGGCTGAGCTGTTAAGGCTTCTGGAGTGGTTTCGCTTCTGGCCACCGCCTGCTTACGCATTTTCTTCATTTTGGACTGGTAGTACATGGTCCCGTCGCCCAGATACTGAGTTAAGTGCTTGTAGCGACACTGTGGGCTGTAGATTTCGTGTGGAGTTCAAGTAATGTGCGTGAAACTGTTGTTTTTCTATTGACTGCCGCTTCTATCAACGATGAACTGTAATTTTCGTGGCGGACTTGTCTTGGCATTCTAGCAGCAGCCTTATGCATGTATGAGCCCGTGCTTGCTGTTGATTTGTCGGTACTGCTGTTTGTTTCACTTTTCACATGGGGCTGTGATAGCATTTTGTGTTTGATATTCACTGGCACGGGAACGGAGCATTATGGGACCCTTTGCCGTGAAGTTGGAACCTCGACTAACTAGCTAAATAACTAACTAACTAACTATATAATACAACATGCCTGTTACCATATTAAAAACTGTTAGGTCATAAATGTGACACACCCCTATTTCCCATTTTCCACCATCCATTTGTATTTGGTCCAAACATACTTTTTGTTTGGCATTGAATCTGTTATTGTACCTAATTTATCTTTGTCTTTATTTGTAATTTCTCCCCATAAATATTTGTTCACAGGATAGGCGCAGCAGCTTACATGGAGTGTTCTGCTAAAGACAATGAAGGAGTCAAAGAAGTGTTTGACATGGCTACAATTCATGCCTTGAGTGTAGGAAGGAAGAAGAACTATAAAGCCAAGAGTTGCAAAATTTTTTAGTTCCTTTATCCCAAACAACACACAATGGGTGACTGCGTATTCTCCGTGTGGACCAATCAACGTGTTGTGTGTGACTGTACTTCTTACGTTTAGTCAGAGAATGCTACAGACATCTGGCAATGTGTTGTGTGTTTAAAATATGTATTTTGCAATATGTGTACATTTGACCATTGTCAAGGTAATATACTTATAATTTTGATATTATTATTATTATTATTATTATTATTATTATTATTATTATTATTATTATTATTTGTTTGTATTTGAACTGAGAAAGAGTTAGCCTTTTAACTGCAACGTAAATCAGAACTACTGTATGGATTAGAAACACATAGAACGACTACAATAGTTACTAATAAACCACAAACATTCATTAACTGGTATCTGCGCAAAATAAAAGACCAACAAGGAATGACAGAATCACTAGGGGGGGTTGGGGGAGAACGGGTTGGAGAAAGAAAGGGCTACAATTTAAAAAAATTGTCCATTTGG
>JACEFZ010006718.1:0-27076 GCA_014155875.1 Cepaea nemoralis | reverse complement strand
CAATTTTAAATCCATAGAACTTGTGTTGCTGTGTCTTACGTCGAATCACGTTATACTGTACTGTCTCACATGTGTTAGCCAACGAGCCGAATATAAGATCCTGACAGCCATCTATATATTGTCTACATATTAAGTCCAAATCATCGGCATTCAGGTGTTCTGAGCCCTGCAATGGGCTTGAAACTATAGGAGTGAAGTTGATGTAGAGACTATTCTACGATGTGGTACTAAACTAGCATCCCCACTAGGAATATATTTCAGAGATCTCCCTCCACTCTCCAAGCTCAGAAACCAACGGGGCATGCAAGACCATATTGAAACTTCACGCCTGTGTAGATGCAAATTACGGTTAAACCAGGTCATGATTAATAGTTACAACTCTGTCTTCCAATGATTCACTATTTTCAGCAATCTCGTTAGCTCTGCGTAAATCTCAATCCCTGTTATTTGCATGAATAAGTGATAAAACTGTCAACTGTCATTTACTGCCTATATAGTCAGATATGCAGACGACACGGTCTGCCTCTCACATTGTGATAATGGACTAGAAGAGTTACTCCTGTCAGTCAAAAGACACAGTAAAGATCAGTATCTTTGTTTTCTGAACTTTATTATTATATTATTATTATTATTATTATTATTATTATTATTATTATTATTATTATTATTATTATTATTATTGATTTATTTGTGGTGTATGGCGGGGGGAGGGGTGGTCTTGTGCCTGAGCAGGAATTAAGGCCGCCTGGATAGGGCAGTCACTGCAAACTCTGCAGGTTAGGGTTTCCTTTTTGCCCCCCGACAGAAAAAAATCCATACCTTTCTGAGGATTCGAACCAGGGTCTCCCAAAGGAGAATCCGGCATTCTAGCCACTCGGCGAGCAACTCGAATAAGTGATAAAGTTATGCATTTCCCTTGCATGTTGCTCTCCTATACTGCAAAAGAGCGGGCACATTAGCATAGTTGTTAGGGTGATCGGCGGATAATGTCATTAATGCAGTTGGTCGAGGGTTTGAAGCCTGCATTCGTCATGTCACTAAGTGAGGGACAGACTGGCCACCGATTCCTCCGTGTATCTAGGCCCACAAGATGTGATGGCCGTATCACATCACTAATCCACAGCTTTGGGGCAAAATGTTATTGTCAACAGTAGACTTCCATGTCTGATATTTTCATCAAGCAAAGACAGTCTTGTCTGTATGTTACCGGAGGAAAAAGTCAAAGGCATGTGTGGTATTTGGGGCAGCAACAACATTCTGTAGCAAGTTATAGTAACTACCATAACAAACATAGCACAAACCCCTGGATGACAACATAGCACAAACCATTAGATGACAACATAGAACAAACCCCTAGATGACAACATAGAACAAACCCCTGGATGACAACATAGCACAAACCCCTGGATGACAACATAGAACAAACCCCTAGATGACAACATAGAACAAACCCCTGGACGACAACATAGCACAAACCCCTGGACAACTTCAAATAGATGACGTTGGAAATCTCCATGCTTGTCAGAGGATTGGATCTCCAGATGTTAGACAGCAGGTTAGCAAAGCTAAAGAGTGATCCTATTGACCTCTGACCCGATCCCAAGAATAAACCATAATTATGTCCTACAAAACAGTAATCATGTGCATGTGACCTTAATTAGAGGTGTAGACCGACTTAAGCTTAAACAGAAGTCACAATGACCCCTGATACATCCAAATATGGCTCTCTGCATATTTGAAGCTCCACTACCTATATCTCACATACCACTGGTTTCAGAACTTGGAAAGGGAAAGGAGAATTCTCCAAGACAGTCCCAATGGTAATGGATCAGGAGAAAAGGTCTCTATGCCAACCTCACTCTGACAGATGCAAAGCCTTTTCAAAGCTCAAAGAACCTGAGTGCCAATAACTTCATACTTGAAACTCAGTCTTCCAGAGGATCCACAACCAACCATATAGAAAGTTTACAGCCAATGGTAGCAAATAGGATAACATTGAAATAACTAGAGAGATTTGACTATCTTGAATCAATGATAACTACACATGGGGAAACATCACAGATCACATTCAGTATAATCCAAGCAAAGGAAGAATTCCATCAGATAAAGGACATTTTATGTAATAGATTCACTTGCTGTTGTCTTCCGCTTATACTGTTTGCGGTCGTGGGGAGGGGTTATTGAAGTTCTAGTTAGTTAGTTAGTCGACAGATCATCCTCATTGCACATCGAACCATTCAGTCCATAAGTGCTCGGATCCCCTCCTCAGCAAATCCTGCAGCGTGTAGCGGCTAACGACGCCAGTTCTGTGTTGGTTTATCAATCTTCTTTGGCTTCCTGCGTAGTGTTCTTGTTTGGCCACCTCTCTTTTAATTTGCTGCTCCCGCAGTCTGGCCATTGTTGTAGATTCACAGTCATCACTTGGTTCTCGCAAAAGTCTCACTTCTCGTAGAGCATTCAGAATGTCAGCCTGGTCCATGGCGCGTCCGCCCTCCACAGTAGCCTCACCTGCGAGCTTGTCAGCCCGCTCATTTCCTTGTACTCCCGCATGACCTGGCATGAAGATGAAACTAATCTTTGCCAGCCGAGACCGCTTCAGAGGCAGCAACCATTCTCTTCGGATCGACCCCTCCTCTATCCTCTTGATCATGTTCATTGAGTCGCTAAGGAAACAAGCCCTAGTGAATGTCTGTGTCTCGAGCCATGTTATTGCTTTACTTACTGCCATGACTTCCATAGTCAGGCTACTTGTGGTTTCAGTGAAAGCACCAGAGTCCTCCTTCACAATTCTCCCTCCGGCCCGAGCTGTAAAGGCCCATGAGCTTCTCACATGTCGGACGACCGACCCATCTGTGTAGATGACCGCGTCACCGTCTAGCGAATTCTCGAAAATCAACGCTTGTACTTCTGAAGTTCTAGTGCCTGTGACTAGCTCCTTTCCTCCAATTTCCTCCATGGTTCTTGAGCAGTATTTTTCTAGGACCAAGTAATTCCCTAAATGTTTGCTAGACTTGTCATAAGTTCCTTACCTTTATATTCGCTACTAAAACCATGTCACAATATGTCATGTACCATCATTCTGCAATACACATTATTTCATGCAGCTGAAACTTACAAAACGAGTCTATAGACTCTAGAGACTGCCCATGCTATTCTATGCCTGTAAATCCTGAACCATGGATACCAAAATGAGAATGAGGCCAGCCACAGAGATGTGATTCCTTGTTATAAAGAAATATGAATCCCACAGATGGCTAAGAAGACCCACATCCAAATACAACAGAAGAATATTCACAAAGGCACATGTTTACTGACATCAGGGATAAGAAAATTATCATTTTTTCAATCACATTATGAGAAGAGAGGTCAGAGAATGTGATAACTTGGAAGATTCAGGATATCAGAAACAGTTTGGCAGAGGAAAAGAGTGCGAGATGAGTTGGGAAAATGACAAAGAAGATGAGAATATTAGAAACAAATGTTGGCAAAGGGAGAAAATGCTGAATGGGTTGGAAAAGTAACACAGAAAACAATCTGCAGTCGAGACTATCAAGAACAAATAAAACATATTATGGAAGCATATGATTCCCTGAGCTGCCAAGCAAGGCACATAATGATGGTGATGCAGAAACACAAATCTACTGTTAAAAACTTACTTTATACATTCAGCCATCATGCCTTTAAGCTGGCAATCACATATTTTCTGTATCAGCTGAGTATTTTCTTCCAACATCTAAACAACAGAAATCAGTCCTAATTAGTGTCAAATATTCTTGCATAGATGAAAAACATACTGCCAATAAAACGATATCAATTGAAACGAGAAAAAGAGTGTTGAAGTGCTACATAGAACCTGTACTTTTGTATGGATGTGAAGCATGGACAATGAGCAGTCAAGCTGAAAAGCATCTGATGGCTGTGGAAATGTGGTTTCTGAGGAAAATGCAAAGAATACCATGGACAGACAGAAAAACCAAAGAACAAGTCCTTCAAGAAACAGATGAAGATCGAAACTGATCAGAGTCATTAGACGTAGACAGTCAAAATTTTTTGGGCATGTTATAAGAAATGACTTGGAGAACTTGGTGACAACTGGCAAGATTGACGGGAAGAGACCAAGGGGAAGACCGAGAATTAAATACATGGATGGCTTGGTCACGTGGCATGGTCGAGACAGAAACGTGGAGCTGATCCACGACTCTGGTGGTCGAGTGAGATGGCAGAACATAAACGCCTGCGCTGATTGGCATGGCACATGATGGATGGATGGATCTTGCATAATAGGTTGACTATCTGCAGAATTTAGTAGATACTGTTATTGTATACAGTCAATAACTAGGGTTAGAAATGTATTGTAAGAAAACATAAATTATGGCCATCTCCAAGAAGAAAGAACTACCACAATGTAACATACAAGTAGATGTGGAAATTCTTAGACTGGTGAAACGATACAATTAGTTGGTTAAACAAACAGTGCAACGAAATTAAATTAAATTTTACTAAAGATACAAAAATGATGAACAAACAAAATGGCAAGTTGACAAGAAGAAAAACTAACTTAATTACAGAATGTTTCAAATCCAAAAGAGGAAAGTTATTAATGGAAGAAAGTGCTATAATAAAAAGAAAGTTAAATGATGGAGACAGAGCAGATTTAACAGATGAAAGTAAACTTGAATGCCCTATACTTAAAGAAGGCAATGATGCTATCAAACATATGAAAAAACAGGAAAAACAAACAGCTGAGCCAGATAGCAGCACAGTAAAAATTAGAAGTCCTTGGAGAAGTTGGAATACAATATGAACTAAACTGCTGAATGATATTTATAACAGTAGTATGCAGACATCTATAATATATACTTCTAGCAAAAGACATGGTGCAACTGAATAACAAAAATTTTGAACAATCAACCATATAAAACCATGGCACTAAACTTCTACTCAGAATTATAATGAGAAGAACAAGAAGAAAAATAACCATGGAAACAATTTGGATTTGTGGAAGGGAAGGTTGTTGTTGTTTGTCCATCAAGAATGATGATGACCATTCATTTCATCCAGTGGGGTTGAAAGTATGGAGCTGTGAGTTCTAAGATGGCTGATAAGGCCTATTTTAGCTTGAAATGTTCTTTGACAATGTGGACAAAGAATGCTTGACATTTCTGGAAGAGGATTTCCTGCAGTGGTTTTTCTGTCCTGCCTTTTCTTCACAGCTCTAGCAGTCCTGGTTGCCTCACACGTGACTGCACCCTTGCGTTATGATGCACGCCACGAATTTCGGTCTCTGGCGGCAGTCTCCCAGGTGTCATGATGAATTCCAAAAGCATTCAGTGAGATTTTCAGAGTGTCTTTAAAGCATTTCCTCTGGCCGCCTTGGGAAGGTTTTAAACAATGCAATATACGTGTACATATTGTGAACATTAATAGGAACATTAATGGTTCCAAATGTTGCTGTATGTAGCCGGGGCGCAGTGTTGGGGTGAGCGCCCAACATTGCTTAAATACCCCAATGGCTCGTGAATACATAACCTCTGCAGCAAAAGTCCAACTCCTGGCCTTCACGTGGCGGAACTGTTTTAACTAACAGGAGAAGGGGCGACGGCGAGTTTCTGGCGCCGAAAAATAACCAGTATGCTCTAGATGTGTATGCACATACATGCATGTGCAGACACGTGTGTGCGTGTGTACACATCTAAACTCGAGTGAGACCACAGTCTGCTCTAGCAAAGGAAAGGTGCTGAAGACGGAGGCAACCAGCCAGGAGGCGCACCACAGAAATCAGGATGCCACGCAATTACGCAAAATGGAATATGTCGACTACTGCTAAATGTTATGGTGCTCGCCCTGCTTTGGACCCCCAGGCAGGTGCAGTGCTGGGCCCTATGTCTCGAAAGGGTCCAACCCCAACTACTGGAGGTCCTTCTCAGATGTCCTGTGGAGCCAGGGGACATGAGAATAGAACGGCTGGCCATACTAAACAAAGACTTAAAATAATGCACTGGAATGCGGAGGGAGTCAGCAACAAAAAAATAGAATTAGAAAACATCCTGGACCAAGAAAAAGTAAGCATATGTTGCTTGCAAGAAACTCACCTCAACGAAAATATAGCCTTCAAAATCAGAGGCTACCAGTGTTACCGATCTGACCGAAAGGACAGGCGAAAAGGTGGGATACTGACCCTTGTAAAAAATAACATCACTGCTTCCCAAATCGAAGTCTACATGGAAGGGGCTGAGTATCAGACACTTAAACTTAAGACAGGCTAATACAGACCTACATCTGATCAATTACTACTGTCCAAGTGACCGCCCACAGGCACTGGACACACTACCATTAAAAGAAAAAATGATTGTGTGTGGCGATTTCAACAGCCACTCGCAGAGCTGGGGCTATGATCACATGGACCAGAGAGGAGAGAGACTGGAAGACTGGCAGGATGAGAATAGATTCATCTTGATTAACAAGCCGTCCGACCCACATACTTTCTACTCGAGATCATGGCACACTACAACTACACCTGACCTGGCTTTTCATTCACCAGACCTGGAGTGGAACATTACACGAATTGTTGGGAAACAACTTGGTGGCAGTGACCATCGGCCAGTCTTTCTAACCGTAGAAAATGAGCTTGTAAGTGAAAGCAGCACCCTCTCGAGGTGGAACTACAAGAAAGCAGACTGGGCAATGTACAAGCATCGCACCAGCATACTGGTTAGAAACCTGAACACTGAGAAAGACATAAATAAAGTAGTTGAAGAGTTTGGGAAATGCATACTACAGGCAGCGCGAGAAACAGTACCAAGAGGAGCCCTGTAAACAATATAAACCCTACTGGAGTAGTGAACTGGAACAGTTGCATAATGATGTGGAAGTGTGTAGAAAGCAAGCAGAGGCCACACCCAGCCAAGAGCACCACAATAAATTCCAGCACGCAAAAGCCAAATTTCAAAGGGCCAAGCTGCAGGCTAGACGGAAAAGCTGGCAGGAGAAAACAGAGTCTCTGAACTTTGAAAGAGACACAAGGAAATTGTGGAAGCTAATAAAACAACTTAACGATGAGGGCACAGGGAGAAACTACATAAAGATGGAAACATCTTAACAAGAAAGCAAGCAGCTGACCATTTTGCGGACTCATTCGCACAAGATAACAATATCAAAATTAGTCCAGAGAAACAACAAGAGATTCGAGAGAAACGGCAACATACAGGACAGAAGGAAATAGTACATGAGGTTCTGGAGGCACCCATCACAATCAGCGAACTGGAGCTAGCCATATCAAAACTGAAAATGAGAAAGTCACCAGGAGCTGACGGTATCTCCAATGACATGATCAGGAACCTAGGAACAGAGGCCAAAGCAAAGCTGTTGCAGATCTTCAATAACAGCTGGACCTTAGGCAGTGTTCCACAAGCCTGGAGAGAAGCAATCATGATACCCCTCCTAAAATCAGGGAAAGATGGTTCCATTGCCTCTAGCTACAGACCAATTAGCCTCACCAGCTGTCTCTGCAAAACACTGGAGCGCATCATCAATCACAGACTGCAGTGGTACATTGAAAGTAAAAACATCCTTGTGCCACAGCAGGCTGGCTTTAGGCAGTGCTACTCTATGGAAGATCAGACAACCTAACTCTCTCAAGAAATTGAGGATGCATTCCAAGAGAAGAAGCTGGTGCTTGCGGCATGGATAGATCTGAAGAAAGCCTTTGACAAAGTCTGGAAAGAAGGTCTGATGAAGAAACTGAGAAACTGCAAAGTCAATGGAAGAATGTACAAATGGGTGAAAGCATACTTGCACAACAGAAGAGCCCGAGTACAGATAGACGGACTCAAGAGCAAGAAAGTACTACTGCGTCACGGTGTTCCCCAGGGCGGAGTCTTGTCCCCCACACTTTTTCTAATCTTCATCAATGATCTTGTTGCTAATCTACCGCATGGAATTAAAGCGGCAATGTACGCCGATGACCTGGTTTTATGGAGCACAAATGAACATGCATCAGTGGCCACCAAATTGCTACAAAGAGCTGTAGATACATTTGCTGCATGGGCAAATAGATGGTGTGTCAGCATAAACACTGACAAGTGCAGCACCACTCTATTTACCCTCTCTTCAAAACAAAAGGCAGGGATCATCCAGATAAATGGAACACCCCTAAGAGAAGATAAAGAACCAACATACCTTGGAGTAACATTCGATGGCAGGCCGACATGGAGAAAGCACATCAACAAAGCAGTAGCAAAAGCCAGAAGGAAAATAGCCATCCTGAGAGAGCTAAGTGGAACCACATGGGGAGCCAGTGGGAAAATACTTAGCAAAGTTTATCAACAGAGCATACGACCACACCTGGAATATGGGTCAACTGCGTGGTGTTCAGCATCAAAAACCACACTAAAAGAGCTGGACAAGGTGCAAAATCAAGCACTTAAAGTCACCACAGGAGAGATGAGATCAACCCCTATAGTGGAAATGGAGAAGATGGGGAGGACACAAGCACTGAGTGAGCGCAGAGATACGAAAACGCTAATACAAGCAGAAAAGTTCCTCAGTTTGCCAGGCTATGAAGAACAGATTTGAAAACCTAGCTATGGGGCGGTTGAAAAGAAGTAGTTTTATCCACCAGGCCAAACGACTCTGCAGAGAAACCACCGATCTGCCCACAGTTGGTATCCCCCTAACAACTATTCCAGAGCGAACTCCATGGAAAGATGAGCATAGACTATCATTACAAATCCAGACAAATGTGAGAGGAATATTTGACAAGGAAGAACAGAACAGTGTGCAGCGCAGAACAGCCACTCTCAGCTTCCTTGATGAAGAATACCCACAGGACCTCTGGATCCGAGTCTACACAGATGGGTCGGCACAAAATGCTGTTCGAAATGGAGGAGCGGGAGTGTACATAGAATACCCAAATAATACTAGGGACACAGCCAGAGTACCGACAGGAAAGTACTGCCATAACTATGATGCTGAAATTGAAGCAATCAAGATAGCAACAGAGAAATTACTAAATACCAGTAATGGTACACAACCTGTGGTGCTGCTGACAGATGCAAAATCAGTACTCGAGGCGCTCCTGTCTGGGAAATTGCCAGTACTAAGGACACTACTTTCTGAACTTAGCAGTCAGCATAAGGTCACCATACAGTGGATACCATCCCACTGTGGAGTACCCGGAAACGACAGAGCTGATCAATTGGCTAAGGAAGGAGCCAAAGAAGAACAGCCTGATGTGCCCTGTTACATACCACCAAAAGAAAAGAATGATCAAATCAGTCAGAAAGCCACCAAAACCTGCTCAAGATGACTACCACGTAATGGACAGACCAGAACAAGTCATTATTCTGCGCCTCAGAACAGGACACAATAGATTATGCAACCACATGTATACAAAATTCAAGATTGGTGAATCAGCCATGTGGACATGTGGATTGGCGTCGTAGACAGCAGAGCACATACTCCAAGACTGCCCAAAATATAACATAACTAGGCAAACCTTCTGGCCTAGTGAGACGACAGTGGAAGATAAACTCTATGGACCACTGTGTGAACTGAAAAAGACAGTTAAATTCATACAAGAGACAACATTGCAGACATAGACATATTTCAAGCGAACGAAAGAAGAAGAAGAAGGAACATTAATAGAGAAAAAGAACGATAAATACTTCTGCTTCATAGATTATACCAAAGCATTTGATTAAGTAAAACTTGACGAAGTTATAAAAATTTTGGAAGATATTAAAATTAATGGAAAAGATCTGAAAAAAGACATATTTAAGGAAACAAGTAGAACCAATTAAATTGGGATGTAAAGAGGGCAATTATAAACAGAAAAAAGCAGGAATTAAAACAAGGATCTTTTTACTTACCAGATTTCTCTTTTTAAAGAGGTATTAATGACAGAGATCAATAAAAGGTCAGCAATATGTGTAATGCATTCATTCAGTAGCATGTCCTTCGCAGAACCTTAATCCCATAACAACCTTCCGGAACACCTCTCTATCATATGCAAGATGCCCCGCGTCTGCTACACCAATCTGGAGATCATCCGCCACATCCTGCACCCATCTTCTCTTTGGCCTTCCTCTTCCTCTCTTCCCAGATATATACCACTCCATTATTGTTCTCTCCAAACTTTTGTGACTTTCAAGCGACCAAAATATTTAAATTTTCTTTGTTTTATCGTTTTTAATATCCAACCTTCTTCAATAATCAGCTCATGAAGTATGGATGCATTTGTTCTTTTCTTTATCCAAAATATTCTTAGAACTCGTCTATAACATTTATATTCAAAGGCATGTATGCGCTGTTCAGTTTGTTTAGTAAGTGTCCAGGTCTCACAGGCGTATGTTGCAATGAGAAAGATGCATTGCATGCTCTTAAAAATCTGATTTTTGTCATTCTATCTGTCCCTCTCCACAATTTATTCAGTTGTTTTAGTCTTTGAAGAGCAATAGCTATTCATATTTTAACTTCTTTCCTTTTGTCACCATTGTTGGTAATCAATGGCCCATGGTAATCAAGTCATGATAAGTTAAGTCATAAGTTCAGTTTTAATTTATTTTAATAATAATATTTTAAATTTTTGATACAGTATACAACCGGAAACACTAAATATGACTTGTGCAAATTGAAAATTGACAAAGAAATACAAGATAATTTTAACATAGAAGTAAAGAACAAATTTGATATATTGTCTGATCTAGAGATCCTATTTCAAGATGTGGATGATCAATCGGAAATGTTGAAGAATTCAATCAGTTTAGCTGCAGAAAAAACTGTTCCAAAATTAAAGAAAGTGGGTCGTCAGACATGGATGACTGAAGAAATTTTACAGCTAATGGAAACAAGAAGACAGAACAAAAATAATCCTGCCAAATATAAAGAAATTCACAGAAAAGTCAGAACATTATGTAAGGAGGCAAAAGAAGCATGGCTCGAGAAAAACTGCATAGAAATTGAAAAACAACACAACAGTAAAAATACCAAACTAATGCACACAAGAATTCAGGAGCTTACTAATCAAAGAACACATACATCAGCAGGCTGCCTAAAGACAAAAGATGGAAAAATCATAATAGAAAAAGATCAGATTTTACATGTATGGTCAGATTATGTGAAAAACCTTTATGATGATAACAGAGAAGAACAGTATGATATTCAAAATAATAATGAAGGACCATCAATTTTGAAGATGGAGGTTCAGAATGCTCTTAACCATATGAAATCTGGCAAGACCCCCGGTTCAGACAGCATCACAACAGAAATGATTAATGCTTTAGAAGAATACGGAATAGATAAAGTTACCAGACTCCTGAATGCCATATATGATACTGGAGATATACCTCATGAATTATGTAATTCTGTATTTATTGCAATCCCAAAGAAATAAGGAGCCTTGGAATGTGACCAATATCGAACAATTAGTATAATGAGTCACATCACGAACATTTTGCTAAGAATTATCATGCAAAGATTTAGGAAGAAAATACAACCTGAAATCCCGGGAAGGTTAACCCGGTCAACAAATGCCCGCAGAAGTCGAATGTGTTGGCCTAACGGCGCAAGAACGCAGTTCTGCTGTAAACAGACACAACGCAATCACGTCCGGAAAAAAAAACTCCAGATGAACGAAGAAGAAGAAGACAACCTGAAATAGGAGAGGAACAATGTGGGTTTGTAGAAGTCAAGGGTACAGTAAATGCTGTGTACATACTGAGAACAGTAATTAAACGTTCTACAGAAGTAAACAAAGATCTACACCTCTGCTTTATTGACTACACAAAGGCTTTCGATAAAGTGAGACATGTTGACATGATAACGATACTTGAAGATCTACAAATTGATGGAAAAGACCTTAGACTTGTAAAAAACATATATTGGAAACAACAAGCTGCCATAAAAATTGATAATGAAGTAGGTCAATATCAGCTTATTAAGAGAGATGTGAGACAGGGATGTGTAATGTCTCCAGATCTGTTTTCCCTGTACAGTGAAAATATTTTCAGAAATATAGAAGATATGGAAGGAATCGACATTGGGGGACGATATATCAATAACATTAGATATGCAGATGATAGTCTTGATTGCAGACAATGAACAGGACCTGCAAAATTTAGTAGATGCGGTTGTTGCACACAGTGAACAACTAGGATTAGAACTGAACTGTAAGAAGACACAGGTTATGGTTGTCACTAGGAAGGAAGAAATACCACAATGTAATATACAAGTAAATGGGCATATTCTTAAACAAGTGAATCTTGGAACAGTCATAACATCTGATGGGAGATGCCTTGAAGAGATTAGAACAAGAATTGCCATGGTGAAGGTAGCCTTTTGCAAGATGAAAAACATACTGACCAATAAAAAGATATCAATTGAAACGAGAAAAAGAGTGTTGAAGTGCTGCATAGAACCTGTACTTTTATATGGATGTGAAGCGTGGACAATGAGCAGTCAAGCTGAAAAACATCTGATGGCTGTGGAAATGTGGTTTCTGAGGAAAATGCAAAGAACACCATGGACAGACAGAAAAACCAATGAACAAGTCTTACAAGAAACAAATGAAGATCATAAACTGATTAGAGACATTAGACGTAGACAGTCAAAATTTCTTGGGCATGTTTATGAGAAGACATGAATTGGAGAACTTAGTAACAACTGGCAAGATCGAAGGGAGGAGATCAAAGGGAAGACCAAGAATTAAATACCTGGATGGCTTGGCCACGTGGCATGGTCGAGACAGAAACATGGAGCTGATCGACGACTCTGGTGATCGTGTGAGATGGCAAAACATGACCGCCCACGCTTACCGGCATGGCACATGATGGATTGAATATTTTGAAGACGACGCTAAGCTAAGCAATCAATCAATCAATCATGTGCCATGCCGGAAAGCGTGGGCGGTCATGACTCGCCATTTCACTCGATCACCAGAGTCATCGATCAGCTCCGTGTTTCTGTCTCGACCATGCCACATGGCCAAGCCATCCAGGTATTTTCCTCTCTGTCTTCCTCTTGGTCTGTTCCCCTCGATCTTGCCAGCTGTCACTAAGTTCTCCAATCTATTTCTTCTCATAACATGTCCAAAATATTTTGACTGTCTTCGTCTAATTTCTCTAATCAACTTACGATTTTCATTTGTCTCCTGTAGTACTTGGTCATTGGTTTTTCTATCTGTCTATGGTACTCTTTGCATTTCCTCAAAAACCACATTTCTGCAGCCATCAGATGTTTTTCAGCTTGATTGCACATTGTCCAAATTTCACATCCATACAACAGAACAGGTTCTATGTAGCATCTCAACACTCTTTTTCTCGTTTCAATTGATATCTTTTTATTGGTCAGATTGTTTTTCATCTTGCTAAAGGCTACTTTCGATCTCTTCAAGGCATCTCCCATCAGATGTTATGACTGTTCCGAGATAATTGTACTGATTCACTTGTTGAAGAATATTCCCATTTACTTGTATATTACATTGTGGTATTTCGTTCTTCCTAGTGACGACCATAACCGGTGTCTTCTTACAATTTAATTCCAACCCCTGCTGCTACTGTGTACAACAACCGCATCTACTAATTGTTGTAGATCTTATGCATTGTCTGCAATCAATAATGTATCATCTGCATATCTAATGTTATTGATGTTTCCTCCTCCAATGCTGATTCCATTTATATCTTCTACATTTCTGAAAATATTTTCACTTATAGGGAAAAAAGATCTGGAGACATTACACATCCCTGCCTAACACCTCTCTTATTGTTCTATTATTAATTATTGTTATTATTAATTATTATTATCTCTATTATTAATAGGTTGATATTGTCCTACTTTCAATATCAATCCTTATGGCAGCTTGTTGTTTCCAATATATGTTTTTTATAAGTCTAATGTCTTTCCCATCAATTTGTAGATCTGCAAGCATATCCACCATGTTGACATGTCTAACTCTATCAAAAGCTTTTGTGTAGTCAATAAAGCAAAGATGTATATCCTTGTTTACTTCTATAGCACGTTCAATAACCTTTCACAGCATATACACAGCATTTACTGTACCCTTTCCTTCTACAAACCCACATTGTTCTTCCCCTATTTCAGGTTGTATTTTCTTCCTCACTCTTTGCATAATAATTCGTAGCAAAATCTTTGTGATGTGACTCATTATACTAATTGTTCTATGTTGATCACATTCCAAGGTTCCTGAATTCTTTGGGATTGCAATAAATACAGAGTTATATAATTCAGAAGGTATATCTCCAGTATCATATAATGTGTTCAGCAGTCTGGTGACTTACTCTAGTCCAAATTCTTCTAAAGCTTTAATCATTTCTGTTGTGATGTTATCTGCACCGGGGGCCTTGCCAGCTTTCATATGCTTAAGAACATTTCGATCCTCCATCTTCAAAATTGGCGGTCCTTCTTTATTAAATCTAATAAGTAATATCAGACTGTCCCTCTCTGTTATCATTATAAAGGTTTTTCACATAATCTGTCCATACATGTAGAATCTGATTTTTTTCTATTATGATTTTGCTATCTTTAGTTTTTAGACAGCCTGTTGATGTACTTGTTCTTTTATTAGTAAGTTCCTGAATTCTTTTGTGCACTAATTTGGTACTTTGACTGTTGTGTTGTTTTTCAATTTCTAAGCACTTTTCCTCAAGCCATGCTTCTTTTGCCTCCTTACATAATATTCTGACTTGTCTGTGAATTTCTTCATATTTGACAGGATTATTTTTGTTGAGTCTTCTTGTTTCCATTAGGTGTAAAATTTCTTTAGTCATCCATTTCTTACGACCCACCTTCTTTAATTTTGGAATAGTTGTTTCTGCAGCCAAACTGATTGAGTTCTTCAACATTTCCCATTGATCATTCACATCCTGGAATAATATCTCTAGATCAGACAATATATCAAATCTGTTCTGTACTTCTATGTTGAATTTGTTTTGTATTTCCTTGTCATTCAGTTATCAGTTATCAGTTGGGGTATCTTCATTGCACTCCGGATAGGTCCATAAGTGCTCAGATCCTTCCCCCAGCATATGCATCAGCATCCGGTGGCTAATAGTGCCAGTTCTGTGTTGGTTGACGAGGCACCTCGTTTTCCCAATGTACCTCTCGTGCTTGGCCGTGCCGATTCTTACTCCCAAGTCTTTCATCCTGGACAGCGATGTGGATTCACTGACGTCAAAGTCCTCTGTTCTCGCCATATCTTTAAGGGCGTTAATAACATCGGCACGATCCATGGGCTGGCCATCTACAGGGGGTGCAGAGCCAGCCAGTTTATCAGCTCGTTCATTTCCCTCGACTCCCGCATGTCCCGGGACGAAGATGAAGGTGACTTTACGGACAACAGACTTCCGCAGCGACTCAGTCCACTGTCTGCATACAGCTCCAGCTTCGACCTTCTGAATCATGCTCATTGAGTCACTTAGTACACACACGTTGGTATAATGCTGTGATTCCAGCCATATGAAAGCCTGTGTAACTGCCATCACCTCCATCGTCATGCTGCTCGTGGTCATAAAGTGGGCACCACTGGATTCTTGAACGGTTCGGCCCGCTGAACGGGCTGTAAATGCCCACGCACTTCTCTGCTGCTTTACAACAGATCCATCTGTATAGATGAGCACTTCGGGGCTATCTGAGTGTTCATAGATGAGCGCGTTGACCTCTGCATTGACAGTGGCAGGGTTCTGCTCTCTGCACCGTCTGTCGAGTGTGATAATGCAGGAGAAAGTGCACTTAAAAGCCGGAGGCACCGGCACCCATTCCTTGCCGGGGTTGATACTGGTAAGACTGCAGACCTGTCTGATGACATCTTCCGCCCGACCCATCCATGATTTGCCCCTCTTTAGCCTGTTACCCTTTTCTCTGAATATAGCATCATGCAGAGGGTGCTGCTCATCTGCACTTATTTTTAAGTATGCACGAGCTCTCCAGATCTTGATCCTGTGTTCCATTGTCGGGAAGTCAAGGAGGTATCTCATTGCTACACAGCTGGTGTCTCTCGTGCAGCCCAAAATGATGCGCATGGCTTCGTTTTGTACCTTTTCAAGTCTTCCAATCTGTGTAGGGCTGACAGTGAGGATGGCCAGGGCATACTCGATGCGTGAAAGCACCAGTCCTTGGAACAGAAGTATTAGCAGTCTTTGCTCGATATTGGCAGTCGCCATGACTCTCATTGCTGACAAACCTTTTCGAGCTTTCGTTATGACATAATCGACATGATCTCTGAAGGACAGGCTACGATCAAGCCTCACGCCAAGATATGTCATTGACTGGGTTCTACTCAAAATGCTCCCATCCATTCTTACTGCCGGCAGGCCTGTGTTCACAATATGGTTGTTTAGGGAGAACCATGTGACCGATGCCTTTTCAGGGTTGACAAGGGCGCCGGCATCAGCACACCATGAGGAAATTCGATCTAGTTCACCCTGCATATCATTGGCAACCGCCTGTCTATCTCGACCCTGTCGATACACGAGAATGTCGTCAGCAAATGACAGAGTCCTACCCCTCCCGTCCAACTGTTGTTCAGTGATCGGCACCGTATATGCGTTGAATACTACTGGTGACAGAGGTGAACCCTGCGGCAATCCTGGACGTATCGTTATCGGCTCAGAAGACCAACTCCCGCATCTTAGCACCACCCTCCTTTGGAGCAGAACTGCAGCTATCCATCGTATAAGGTGAGGGTGCACTTTCAGTCTGAGGAGGGTTTGCATCAAGTGCTCGAAGGATACTCTATTGCATGCGTCCTCTAAGTCTATGGCGGCCGCACATGTCTCTTCTCTCACCTGAAATCCTTCGTAGACATCTTGAGCAAAGACCGCCGCATTCAGCCATGACTCTTTGTTACGTCTGTATCCTCCAAGTGTGGGCGGGAAGCAGCCGAGTTGTTCCAAGTCACAAACAAGTCTGTGTGCTACAATTTTCTCCAGTAGCTTGCCAGCAGTGTTCTGCATCGTAATGATTATCTTGGAATGGTCTTTGTTCGGTTTTGGCAGCGGCAGCAAGTAGCTGTGTAGCCATTCCTCTTTGATCTGACCTCTCTGAATACTGTCCTTGTCATTCATTACTCAATGTCACAAATCAAAGTGTTTCCTGTTATATACTTGACTTTCTTCCACTTTATCCTCAATGTTCCTGAGTGTAAGTAGTCTGTGGTCAATAAAACAGTATAACTTATAACAATCAGCACTGGGAACTGTTTTTTTCTATTTTATATTATTGTTAGTGCGTTTCTAATCTAAATCTCTCTTCTGCTAATCATGAATCATCAGAATGTAGTCAATCAAAATTCAAATCAAGAATCAAGCTAAGTCTCACTGCTAAGCAAACTCAGTCTAAATCACACAGTTAACATAAACTCTGCTATTATACATAAGCGTTATAATACCTTCTGAACTATTTCCGTTGTGGAAGGAGTCTCTGATATCTGGTCTGGTGGTACAAAAACGATTGACATCTTTGCTGCCCGCAATTATCTTCGGTTCATTGTTTATTTACTTTTGTTCACTCCGAGAACAGAGACTTTGACATTGCAGTAACTTCCCCTGAATCAACCATCGTACTTCTCGTGTTTTTGTTCCTTTTTATTTTTTTCGTCTTTTTGTCTTCTCTTCTCGGTCACTTTTTAGTCTCAGACTTTGATGAAAATGAACGAACGAAATTTATTTTCAAACAGTCACAAATTGGACACGCCTTAAATTCGGCCCTTCCAGTCACTCATCTTTCGTAAATCAATAATCTCTTTCATGTTATTTTCACATAGAAAAAAAAAAAAATATTGTTAAAGTAAATGCTATAAACATCATCATCATCATTCATCATCTTCCACAATTATTAACAGAGAGTTCTGGAACTTTTTATGGTTACGTCATCTGATGTTTACATGTTTAAAGAAAGCAATAGTCAACATGATGTAATGTACATCTCCTTAGTTAAAAGTTCATCGCATGCCCTATTACAAAACGTTGCAATCAACCCTGACAATTATTAACTGTTATTTACTGGGCAATATTATTAACTTCAGCAGTTTTCTATTGTTTTCTGAAAGGTCGACGCTTTATATCATCGAAATCACCGCAAAGCGATTTGCTTTCGAACCCTAGACTTGATATGATAATCAATCGTGAAACTGCGTTTCACTATCCCCTGAGCTAAAGACGCTTAACGTCTGGCTGTTGTAAAAGGACGACCAGGAAAACTTTCAATCAGATAGCGGTGGGAACGATTAGTAGTATGACTCTTCGCTGGCTGTTGAGCCAGAGCGTGTATGGGAATGTCCTGGGTGTAGTGGTGTTGGTTCTTAACTAGCATCAACTCAACTCAAGGCCTACACATCTCCGAGTATAAAATAAACTCCGCCGTGGTGGTAGCATAGCAAGGGGTTTCTGATCGTCTGAAGTATCCTACTTCTACTAATTTTTCCGCCTATTTCTCTTCCTCACACTCTTGAGAAAACTGATGGAAGTCCATTTTCAGAACTCAGATATGCAGATGACACGGTCTGCCTCTCAAATGGTGATAAGGGACTAGAAGAGTTATTTGGTAGTCTCGGCGCCCATTGCGCCCCAACCACCTCCGAGGGACCCACAGTAGCCAAAAGATCGTACATTGGCGTGTTACAACCTTGCATCGTACATGGCGTTGTTTGTAATTAGTATTGATTATGTGGTTGTTTCGGGATTTGAAATTTAAATATTGAGCACAACCCACTACTGGCAACGCCGATTGCATTCTGATATGAACCTAAGGCCTATCCACGTCAATATGGAAGCACTATACTCGAGTTTCGCCCTCATTTGAGCTCGTCAGTAGTGCATATCCCTGACCGGATCCGGAAACAGTCCCGGATCACGCGTGTGAAGCGGGTGTGTAACCACGCGGCACACACTGGACACACCAAATTATCACAACAGAATACCACAACGCTACCCATCGTAGGCTGTAATTAGTATACCAAAATTCAGCACCAGCCAAACCGCAAAGAAAATCGAAAATCACCAAACCGGTGAAATGAACGAAATGAAGAGCTTCATTCTGGCGTAGGTTCTTCAGTTCTCTTTATTTATTCAATCTTTCTTGATGGTCGTTGCATAGCGCTTGGTCATATACAAAATGGGTCGTTCAAGGTTAGTTACCAATACAAAAATCAAATAGCATTTATTTTATGGTATTTCCCTGCTGATATTATTAATTCATCCCTGTATTCTGACAGAGGGCAATATTCCTTGTTCCTGCCCCTGTTCATCTCTACTTAATCTCAATTACCTTCTACTTTCTAGATGACATTTTAATCATTCTTTTCTCTTCAACAACACGACCGTCCTCCTAGAACAGGGGTGGGCAAACTACGGCCCGCGGGCCGCATGCGGCCCGCCAACTAATTTTATGCGGCCCGCGAGGGCATTTAGAAACTATTACTTCGTTTTTAAGTTATTTTGTTGAATTTTACAGAATTTCATGTACCGTTACAATTGTTTTAACATTTTAAATAAAATTTCTTTCTAATTATCTACTTTTGTAAACAGTCCTTGACCTTCGTAATGTAATGGTTCTTCTTCTTCTTTCAATCGCCGGAAATATGTCTATAACTGCAATGTTGCCTCTTGTATGAATTTAACTGTCCTTTTTAGTTCACTCGGCGGTCCATAGAGTTTATCTTCCACTGTTGTCTCTCTAGGCCAGAAGGTTTGACTAGATATGTTGCAATTTGGGCAGTCTTTGAGTATGTGCTCCGCTGTCTGCGACGCCAATCCATATGTGCACATGGCTGAGTCACCAATCTTGAATCTTGTATACATGTGGTTGCGTAATCTATTGTGTTCTGTTCTGAGGCGCAGAATAATGACTTGTTCTAGTCTGTCCATAACGTGGTAGTCGTCTTGAGCAGGTTTTGTTGGCTTTCTGACTGATTTGATCATTCTTTTCTTTTGGTGGTATGTAACGGGCACATCAGGCTGTTCTTCTTTTGCTCCTTCCTTAGCCAATCGATCAGCTCTGTCGTTTCCGGGTATTCCACAGTGGGATGGTATCCTCTGTATGGTGACCTTATGCTGACTGCTAAGTTCAGAAAGTAGTGTCCTTAGTGTACTGGCAATTTCCCAGACATCATTTCGTTTTCGTTGAGGTGAGTTTCTTGAAAGCAGCATACGCTTACCTTTTCTTGGTCCAAGATGTTTTCTAGTTCTATTTTGTTGTTGCTGACTCTCTCCGCATTCCAATGCATTAATTTTAGTCTTTGTTTGGTATGGCCATGCGCTCTATTCTCAGGTCTCATGGCTCCACAGGACATCTGAGAAGGACCTCCAGTAGCTGTGGTTGGACCCTTTCGAGGCATAGGGCCCGGCACTGCGGGCACCCTAACATTTAGCAGTATTCGACATATTTCATTACACGAGAATGCGTGGCATCCTGATGTCTGTGGTGCGCCTCCTGATTGGTTGCCTCCGTCTTCAGCACCTTTCCTTTGCTAGAGCAGACTGTGGTCTTATTCGAGTTTAGGTGTGTAGGCACGCACACACATGTCTACGTATGCATGTACTCGCATACACAATCTAGAGCGTTCTGGTTTTTTCTCGGCGCCATTGACTTGCCCTTGCCCTTTCTCCTGTTAGTTAAAGCAATTCCACCACGAGAAGGCCGGGAGTTGGACTTTTGCTGCAAAGGTGATGAATGCACGAGCCATTGGCGTAATTATGCAAGGTTGGGCGTTCACCCCAATCCCGCCCCGGGCTACATAATAGCAACATTTAGAACCATGTAATGCTAAAATACGAATTTATCTATTTTCGTATAGAGAAATATTTATCGACATGTAAAAATTTAATAAGGATGATTTTATGAAAAACAGATATTTCTCAGGTGAATAAAATGATTTATTTTGCAAGAAAATATTAAATCTAAAAGATTTTTGCTGTTATAAACTATTTCCACATTTACAATTTTCAAATTAATTTATTTGTTGTAGTAGTCTTGATATATTTCTGAAATGTATTCTGAGTTTACTACTTGTTTTCCCAAATATTTTATTTTCACACACAGCCGGAAGTAGGTTTTTGTTTCATTTCCGTTTTAAACTTTTGTACAATTCTAACTGTTCGAATTTTATTAAAACTATGAATCAGTTATCAGTTATCAGTTGGGGTATCTTCGTTGCACTCCGGACATGTCCATAGGTGCTCAGAGCCTCCCCCCAGCATATGCATCAGCGTCCGGTGGCTAATAGTGCCAGTTCTGTGTTGGTTGACGAGGCGCTTTGTTTTCCCGATGTACCTTTCGCGTCTGGCTGTGCCGATTCTTACTCCCAGGTCTTTCATCCTGGACAGCGATGTGGAATCATTGACGTCAAAGTCTTCTGTTCTCGCCATATCTTTAAGGACGTTAATAACATCGGCACGATCCATGGGCTGGCCATCTACAGGGGGTGCAGAGCCAGCCAGTTTGTCAGCTCGTTCATTTCCCTCGACTCCCGCATGTCCCGGGACGAAGATGAAGGTGACTTTACGGACAACAGACTTCCGCAGCGATTCAGTCCACTGTCTACGTACAGATCCAGCTTCGACCTTTTGAATCATGCTCATTGAATCACTTAGTACACACACGTTGGTATAATGCTGTGACTCCAGCCATATGAAAGCCTGTGTAACTGCCATCACCTCCATCGTCATGCTGCTCGTGGTCATAGAGTGGGCACCACTGGATTCTTGAACGGTTCGGCCCGCTGAACGGGCTGTAAATGCCCACGCACTTCTCTGCTGCTTTACCACAGATCCATCTGTATAGATGAGCACTTCGGGGCTATCTGAGTGTTCATAGATGAGCGCGTTAACCTCTGCATTGACAGCGGCAGGGTTCTGCTCTCTGCACCGTCTGTCGAGTGTGATAATGCAGGAGAAAGTGCACTTAAAAGCTGGAGGCACCGGCACCCATTCCTTGCCGGGGTTGATACTGGTAAGACTGCAGACCTGTCTGACGACATCTTCCGCCCGACCCATCCATGATTTGCCCCTCTTTAGCCTGTCACCCTTTTCTCTGAATATAGCGTCATGCAGAGGGTGCTGCTCATCTGCACTTATTTTTAAGTATGCACGAGCTCTCCAGATCTTGATCCTGTGTTCCATTGTCGGGAAGTCAAGGAGGTATCTCATTGCTACACAGCTGGTGTCTTTCGTGCAGCCCAAAATGATGCGCATGGCTTCGTTTTGTACCTTTTCAAGTCTTCCAATCTGTGTAGGGCTGACAGTGAGGATGGCCAGGGCATACTCGATGCGTGAAAGCACAAGTCCTTGGAACAGAAGTATTAGCAGTCTTTGCTCGATATTGGCAGTCGCCATGACTCTCATTGCTGACAAACCTTTTCGAGCCTTCGTTATGACATAATCGACATGATCTCTGAAGGACAGGCTACGATCAAGCCTCACGCCAAGATATGTCATTGACTGGGTTCTACTCAAACTGCTCCCATCTGACTGTCTGTCTGTCTGTCTGTCTGACCCTGCCCGGCATCGCCTGGCTCCTGGTGTGGAGCATCTCATTTAATTCATATAAGTAGTCATATAAGCTCCCGTTCCCGTTCCCGACTATCTATCTGTCTGTCTGTCTATATGTCTGTCTGTCTGTCTGTCTGTCTGTCTGTCTGACCCAGCCCGGCTTCGCCCAGCCCCTGAAGGGGAGCATCTCATTTAATTCATATAAGTTCCCGTTCCCGACTATCTGTCTGTCTGTCTGTCTGTCTGTCTGTCTGTCTGTCTGTCTGTCCCTCCCTCTCTGTCTGTCTGTCTGTCTGTCTGTTGCGGTTAGAACAACCTTAGATAAACGAAGACCAACTTACAAAAAGCATTAGAAAGAGCACTTGAAAGATCTTTACATATTCCCCCAACAATTAACTTGGGTAAATGGAGCGGCGGCAGCAGCAGCAGAAGAAGAATAAAAAGGAGGAGTAGGAGGAAGGAGGAGGAAGAGGGTGTAGGAGGGAGGAAGAGATAGGTGGAGAGAGGAGGAGGAGGGAGGAGGAGGAGTAGGGAGGAATAGGAGGCAGGAGGAGGGAATAGGAGGAGGAGGGGGGAAAGAGGAGAAGGAGGAGGAGGGAGGAGGGAAGAGGAGGAAGAGGGAGGAGGAGGAAGGAGGAGGAGGAGAGTAGAGAGGAGGAGTAGGGAGGAGGAGGGAGAAAGAAGGAGGAAAAGGAAGGATGAGGAAGAGGGAGGAGGGGGAGGAGGAGGGAAGAGGAAGAGGGAGGAGGAAGAGGGAGAAGGAGGGAGGAGGAGAACGCAGGGGGAGGAGGAGGGAGAGGGAGGAGGAGGGAGGAGGAGGAGGAGGAAGGAGGTGGAGGGAGAAGGAGGAAGAGGTAGAAGGAGGAAGGGGAGAAGAAGGAGGAGGAAGAATGATGAGGAGGGAGGAGGAGGAAGAGGGATGAGGAGGGATGTGGAGGAGGAGGGAGGAGGGGGAGAAGAAGGAGGAGGAAGAATGATGAGGAGGGAGGAGGAGGAAAAGGGAGGAGGAGGGATGTGGAGGAGGAGGGAGGAGGTAGAGAGAGGAGGTAGGAGGAAGAGGGAGGAGGAAGAGACAGGCAGAGAGAGGAGGGGGAGGGAGGAGGAGGAGAGGGGGCGGAATAGGAGGGAGGAGGAGGGATTAGGAGCAGGAGGGGGGAAAGAGGAGAAGGAGGAGGAGGGAGGAGGAGGAAGAGGCAGGAGGAGGGAGGAGGAGGAAGGAGGAGAAAGGAGAAGGAAGTAGGAGGAGGGAGGAGGAGGTATTAGGAGGAGGGAGAAGGAGGATGGAGGAGGGAGAGGGAGGAGGAGGGAGAAGGAGGAGGAGAATGCAGGAGGAGGAGGAGGGAGGAGGAGAATGCAGGAGGAGGAGGGAGAGGGAGAAGAAGGGAGGAGGAGAGAGGAGGAGGAGGAGGGAGGAGGTGGAGGGAGGAGGTGGAGGGAGAATGAGGAGGGAGGAAAAGGTAGAAGGAGGAGGGAGAAGGAGGAGAAGGAGGGGGAGGAATGATGAGGAGGGAGGAGGAGGAAGAGGGAGGAGGGATGTGGAGGAAGGAGGTGGAGGGAGGAGGAAGGAAAAGGGAGGAGGGAGTAGGAGAGAGGAGAAGGAGGGAGGAGGTAGGAGGAGGAGGAAAAGGAAGGAGGAAGAGGGAGGAGGAGGATGGAGGAGGAAGAGGAGGGAGAGGGAGGAGGGAGGCGGAAGAGGAAGAGGGTAGGAGGAGGAGGGGAGAGGAGGAGGAAGGATGTGGAGGAAGGAGGAGGAGGGATTAGGTAGAGGGAGGAAAAAGGGAGGAGGGAGGAGGAGAGAGGAGGAGGAGGGAGGAGGAGGGAAGAGGAGGAAGGGGGAGGAGGAGGAGGAAGAGGGAGGAGGAAGAGATGGGAGAGGGGGGAGGGGAAGAAGAAGAGGGTAGGAATTGGAGGAGGGGAGAGGAGGAGGAGAGAGAAGGAGGGAATGAGGAGGGAGGAGGGGAAGGAGGGAGGAGGAAAGGAGCGGAGGCGGAGGGGAGAAGGAGGAGGAGGGAGAGGGAGGAGGAGGGAGAATGAAGAGGGGAGGAAGGAAAGAGAGGTGGAAGAGAAGGAGGGGGAGGGAGGCGGAGGAGAGGAAGGAAAGGGAGGAGGAAAAGGAGGAGAAGGGAGGAGGGTGGAGGGAGGAGGTAGAGGGAGGGTTAGGTAGAGGGAGGAGGAGGAGGGAGTAGGATGTAGGAGGAAGAGAGAAGGAGGGAGAAGGAGGAGGAGGAGGGAGAAGGAGGCAGTAGGAGGAGAAGGGAGAGGGAGGAGGAGGGAAGAGGAGGAAGGAGTAGGAGGGAGGATGATGGAGGAGGGAAGGGAGAGGGAGAAGGAGGAGGGAGAGGGAGGAGGAGGAGGGGGAGGAGGTAGAGAGAGGAGGAGGAGGGTGGAGGGAGGAGGTAGAGGGAGGAGGTAGAGGGAGGAGGAGAAGAGAGGAGGAGGGAGTTCGCCATTCCGAATTCATACTCGTCTAGGTTCTGTGATTTCGGTCCTTCCATTGATTGTTCTTCCCTTCTACATGACTGTAGATAACTTCCTTACACATAAAAAGATGAATTGTTATTGATATTGCCGTGGCATGGAGGAATATCAGCAGCAGAGATGATCCAGAAAACCAAAGACCGAGATCTACGGAGAGCCATGAACGCCTACGCCAGCCGGCACGGCACTTGATGATGATGATGATTGCCGTGTGACGATTCTGTGTAGTCACGTCATTTTCTTCGCTTTCCCCTAGCGTTTGGTTCGGGGATTCTTTCATCATCATCATCATATATTTACGTACGTATTTTGGGAGGGGGAGGAGGGAGGAGGAGGAAGAAGAAAAAAAGATATACGACAGTTGGCAGCGCTGAATGAAAGGAAGACGTGTAGAAATTTCATCTCAATCGGATGGACCGTTCGCGAACGTATAAAGGACATACATATTTACATACATCCTAATTTATATATAAGACTAGCTGACCCTGCCCGGCTTCGCCCAGACCCTGGTGGGAGCATCTCATTTAATTCATATAAGTAGTCATATACGTTCTCGTTCCCGTTACCGTCTGTCTGTCTGTCTGTCTGTCTGTCTGTCTGTCTGTCTGTCTGTCTGTCTGTCTGTCTGTCTGTCTGACCCGGCCCGGCATTGCCCAGCTCCTGGTGTGGAGCATCTCATTTAATTCATATAAGTAGTCATATAAGTTCCCTTTCCCGACTGTCTGTCTATCTGTCTGTCTATCTGTCTGCCTTGACCCTGCCCGGCTTCGCCCAGTCCCTGGTGGGGAGCATCTCATTTAATTCATATAAGTAGTCATATAAGTTCCGTTCCCGTTACCGACTATCTGTCTGTCTGTCTGTCTGTCTGTCTGTCTCTGTCTGTCTGTCTGTCTGTCTGTCTGTCTGTGACCCGGCCCGGCATCGCCCAACTCCTGGTGTGAAGCATCTCATTTAATTTATATAAGTAGTCATATAAGTTCCTGTTCCCGACTGTCTATCTGTCTGTCTGTCTGTCTATCTGTCTGCCTGACCCTGTCCGACTTCGCCCAGTCCCTGGTGGGGAGCATCTCATTAATTCATATAAGTAGTCATATAAGTTCTCATTAAATTCATACAACAAAAAAAGTAACTTAAAAGAATGTCCTTCCACACACCATCCATTATTTTTAATGAAAACTCTTTCTAATCACCTGCATGACTACAGTAACTTCTTAAGCAAAAAAAGATGAGTTACAATGTTATGCATTGTGCATTATTTTTATGAAAACTTTGAAAATGCCCTTACAGATTGTATCATTATTTATTATAACTCATATGCCGGTACATAACTATGGACAAAGAGTTTATAAATCTTTGAAAACGATGCCACAATATGACTATAAGTTATACAGAAAAGTTATGCCCCTTGAAATAACTTGTACAGAGTTAGGTCCCCTGAGATATATGAAATTATAATGAAAAATGAAAAATGAAATAATACTGAGTAAGCAGGCGATTTCACACTAACAAAATATCACAGTTGGCAGCGCTGGAATGAAAGGAAGGCGTGTAGAAAATTTCATCTCAATCGGATGGGCCGTCGCGAACAAATAAAGGACAGACAAATACATACAGACATACAGACATACAGACAACAGACCTAATTTTAATAAAAATAGGGGGGCCCCCCTACTTTTAATTTTTTAAACACCCCCCCACAAAATTTTCCCACCCCCGACCCAGAATATTGGGGGTCTCTCTCATTCTTCTTTTACCCTATAACGACGCCTCGCACCATACTAATACCTCCTTTTTTTTTTCAACCCTTTTTACGTTTTCACCCCGTATTCAATCTCAACCACGTTTTTTATTTTTTAAAAAACATTCTTTATATTTCTCCTTCATAAAAATACATAAACATATCTTTTTTTTCTAATTTATTAATTAATTATTATTTTTATTAAAAATATTTTTTAATTTTTATTTTTGTTTCATCATCATCATCATCATCATCATCATAATCAAAATTTTTAAATTTTAAAATTATTATTAATTTTAAATTAATTTATGAAAATTTACTTTTTTTCCCCAAAAAATTTTTTTTCCCCCAACATTTTTCC
>JACEFZ010006717.1:0-25488 GCA_014155875.1 Cepaea nemoralis | reverse complement strand
TGTTTAACTTGAAATTTTGCCCGGGCAGCGCCGTTAGGCTACTCTTTTTCGATTTCCAACTGCCAAGGGATTTTTTACGTGCGCAACAATACACACGGGCGTCCGATTTCACTACACAGAGACCAGGGGAAAATTTATTATAGTGTGTTTATTTTTGTCTGCCCCAATATAAAATTCCATATCTCAGTAACCAACTGAAGGGAAAATGACGAGATTTAGCATATAACCTTATCATTATGTCCACCCAACAAAAAAAATTTTGTTCTGGAGATTTTACAGCAGATTTCAAAGTTTGTTCATATGCGGTATATAATTTACGGGTCCGAGATGAAGTTCATAATTTTAAATGTATTACAGCGTAGCCAGACAATCAGCGTTCAACGTTGAATATTTTACCTGTTTCACGGGATTGGACTTATGCCAAGAACCCCCGCGTTGTTTAAACTGGGACTGTTCAGAGGTGTCTCAAAATGTGGGTTATTTCATGAAACCTGATTAATATGTGTGTTTTTTTTTTTTTAAATCTTACCACTTATCGCTAACATTGAAATGTGTGAATATTTTTTTATGGGGTTGAATGCGAAATTGTGTATACACTTCAAAGCATCACTATGAAATTGTACACATATTTTTGTCAAGAAGCTGATCGCAGGAAACTGTTTTATACTATTACAAATTCCGAAAAAAGAACAGTGCATGCATTGGGTTTGAGTAAACGGTCATTTCGTCGATGGGTGCAAGAATCTGGAATTAAACCACCACGCAATAACCAAACGGTAGGTAGAAAGGTTATTGTAGACAGCTTTGACAAAGATGTCATAAGGCGAGCTATTATAAAAATGCTTTAAAAAGTCGCTTAAAAGTCGACAGGGTCGACTTCATTGCACCGGGTTCTATCCCATATGGCTCGGTCTCTTTCCGCAGCGCGGAAAGCATCGCACAAAGCACGAACTCCGCAGCTCTAGCGACGACTCCACAGAAGTCTCCGAAAAATTTAACTCGTGAACCGAAGGATGCGGCCCGGAATCGAACCCACAACCTTTGGAGCCCGAGTCAAAAGGCTTGACCACTTCACCACGGAGACTCCCAAAATTATAAACATTTTGGATTTTATATCCAGGATGCCAAAGAAACAGTGACTGTAAGAAAACTTAGGGTTTGGTTGAGAAAGAACAATAACATAGAGCTATCCAAAACAACTTTGTGGAAAATTATAAGGACATTACCTTCACTTTTTGAAAGTACAAGGGAGGTAGAAATATTCTTTGCGAGCAACCGCATTTAGGAGCCATGAGAAGCAGATACCTACGTGAAATAAGGGAAATGCGCGAAGAAAATTATGGCATAGTGTATTTGGATGAAATGTGGATCAATGCACACCACACAAGTGATAAGGAATGGCAATCAGTGGATGGACAGGGACGCAGAGGTGTTTCCAAGGCACCAGGGCCGGGTTATATACTGTCCAAGACCTATTGACGCGTCCTCGTCGAGCGTCCTGGGCAACAGGTCCCTTTGGGGTCCTGGCTAAAGTCAATAGGATCGCCGATTCCTCCGAAGTCAGAGAGTGTCTGCCTGTACGGCGAGGAACCACCAGTGTGCACACCAATAAGCAAGACATGGGACAACGGATACTCATGCAAACCTCAGGTCCTGTATGACATCACACTGATGTTGGACAACAGGATGTCTTCATCCGACACACAGGACTTCGCGTTGGAGCTCAAGCCAACGAACACAAGCAAGCAAGCAGCAAGCAGTGGATGGACAGATAAAGCGATATGTGCCCAGTAGTATAGGACAGCTTTTGGTCATGGCCCATGCTGGTAATACGCATAATGGCTTACAACAGAATGCTGGGCTCGTGTTCGTATCAAAGCATCCAGACAATAGGGATTATCATAATAATATGAATGGTAATGTATTTAGAGATTGGCTCGAGAATACTGTGCTTCCATCCAAAGATAGACCGTCGTGTCCAATTATGGACAATGCATGATATCAATGTTGTTGCCTACGGCATCGAGCACAAAGGGAGCAATAAAGATATGGCTCCGAATGGAAAACATACCATTTCCAGAAAGGTATTTCTAGCTAGACTTATTGTCCCTTGAAAAACAGACGCCAAAAAGCAAGAAATATCAAATCCACAAATTGATAGAAGAGCATCGTCATGGGTGCTTGAGACTTCCGCCGTACCACTCTCATTTTAACACTATAGAACTGGTGTGGGCTAAAATTAAAGGACAGGTGGCAGCTGACAATACTATATTCAAATTGTCTGACGTCAAGATACTAATCCAGTCCGCGCTATTAAATATTGATACAAGTTACTGGGAAAATGTGAGAACCATGTGTTGAAAGAGGAAGAGGACTATTGGAGAAAAGATGGATTTAATTTTATGCAACCGAGAGCAGTCATCAACCTACTGGAATCGTCCGACACAGATTAAGGTATGAGCAGATCGCAGACCTTAATCCGCGTGCACGCTTACTGGGATATTTTGCTCCAACTATTCAGACGAATTGCAGGCCCTAAACATTACAGCATCAGCACATGTCAATAGCAACAGTTTGTATTCCACAGTGATGAATTTTCAATTCCCCAAGCACTCAGCGGTGTCAAACAACTGGTATTGAAAAACACACACACACACACACACACACACACACACACACACACACACACACACACACACACACACACACACTAAGCGCATTGAATACCAACAGAAGAGTAATATTGCGGTTGAAACCGATATGTTATGGCATAACAAGAAACGTGAGAGCAAACACGTTGTCAAATTAGAGGACAACACACGTGCATACGAATGAATCTATAAACTACAATGAAAAGAGGACCAACATCTTGGTCGTTAAGAAGAAAGCCCACTACAGAGACCTTGACAACTATTTTCATAGTGCAAAAACAGGTAATCATGTTCCAGTCTCTGAACGGTAAACAGCATAGTAGACAATCTTTCACGAAGACTCAAAGCGGGTCTGTCACCCATGTGTACGTGTGAAGCAAACTACACACAGAGCTTGAACAGATCCTTAAAAATGGACACATGATGACTAAATTGCTGTATCATTTCTGGTCACTCCATTACGCACATTAACTGCACAGCTATTTGGAAGCTTTCACGAACTCAATATAAAAAGCTAACATGAATACGTGTGTACACATTATTAACCAGCAGCTGAAGAAACAAGAAGGAAATGAATAATAAGGTAAGAAATATATTCCTTCTACTTTCCTGTCAATTTACACGTTATTTACCCCATGCCTCTGTAAATTCTCTGTCTTTACTAATATTACACATTGCACCGCTCTCGGGATTCTCCGTGGTGACCTCCAGCACTTGAGGCGGACACCATACCTCGCGACCACGCAGTCCCCTTTGATGACGTCATAATTGTCTTGGTTGTATTTGTAGAAGGTCCGAATGTCCCAGCGACCAGTGATCTATGTCGGCGGGAGTGCAACTACTAGGCAGTCTCTCGGGTTTGATACATCAAAGGATAATGAACCAGACACCTTTCACATAGACTGGGGTCAGTCACAGGCTGGGGAAGATCTAGCTGATACACAGACAGATAGACAGACAGAGAGACAGACAGACAGACAGACAGACAGCAGGCAGGCAGGTAGGCAGGCAGGCAGGCAGACAGACAGCTCTAGTCATAGAATTCGTCATGAGACTATCATCTATTTTGATGACGTCATAATTGTCCTCGCCAAAACCTAACAATGTATCAAATTAGTGACTATTGAGTGCATTCTCCGTGAACCCTAGTTACAATGTGGCGAAATGATAGAGACAATTTCCTGTAATTGGCTCATCGACTTTCAGCCCAGTTCCTGTAATACAACATTATCAGTTGATCAATAAGAATGCATACATTTACATCCAAAGACGAACCGTTAATTGTTGTACTCACACAGCCTCATGATTGCTAACCCAGTGATATTAACGGGAGATTAAAGAAGTTAACACCGTTATATCAGAAGCGAAATTTGTGAACTAATTTAGTTATCTTTCATATATGTGAAACAAGTAGTCCGACAGTTATGTTATTATTTCATCTTCACAATTATAATTATGAAATGAGATTTATAACTCACATCTGTTATGTGGGCTTATGGAGAAGTCAATTATTTATAACAGTATGTCGTGCATACCTCAAATATTTCATATGTGGTAGCTATGTAAGTTTTGTAGTCACAAGGTCTTACAATATATGCTATAGATAAACTTACAGAAAATGCGACACTATATCTGAAAGTATCAGAATCTGTTTTTGTAAGTTTACAGACGTACTGCAAATGTACTCATCCATGACAAATAATTGTTGTCTGAGTGTAGAGAACGTTACTATAAATTAGCATGTTCTTTGTAGGACTTGCCATCACTGTCCCATCATTTTTCTGGGCAATTTTACCTTCTGTAGCTTGCCATTCATTTCTGAATACGAAGTCAACGTGTAGGTCCAACTTAATATCGGTGTAGGGATTGAACCACCTACCCCACCATCAACGGGCCGGAAGTTTAAGACCGATCGAACACGTTGCTGTATATTTAACGGAAACTTGGATGGAATTAGCACTTGTTCAGATACAGCCTCCTGTTTGGTAGTTTGTGTTCTTTCTATTTGATCATTCACTCTTTATTCTCTTCCTCATGTTGGTTCACTCTGAAATAGGCACATCTACTGGTGTTATCACGTCGTCAGTCTCCTTGGGGTCTCTCTTCTCATTCGGTGGTTTCGCATTCATTCGGTGGTTTCTCCCTCGTGTTGGTTCACTCTGAAATAGCCACATCTATAGGTGTTATTGAAGTCGGGGAGACGAACGAACGAACGAAAGAACGAACGAACATTATTTTCAAAAGATAACAAATTGGGCACGCAGGCAAGTCTTACATTCGGGCCTTCCAATCACTCGTCTTTCATTCATCAACTGTAAAATGTAACATTCACATAAGAAAACAACATTGTCAAATGGGGAAAAAAAAACATTGTCAGCTGGTGAGACAAAGAAGATAGATATATAGAATAATCTCTTCTTTACCGTGATATGAGGGAAACAGCGCAGCGCTGACCACGTTCGGACCAAAGAGGAAAAAAATAGTAGAGAGAGAGAGAGAGAGAGAGAGAGAGAGAGAGAGAGAGAGAGAGAGAGAGAGAGAGAGAGAGAGAGAGAGAGAGAGAGAGAGAGAGAGAGAGACTAACACAGTTAGAACAGGACCGGGTACATGTACAGTACGAAAACCATACGTGTTTAATACTTGACTTGACTTGAATAATTAACTTGACAAATTCAAAAACGAGGTATATGCCATTACAATTGTTTTGTTAAGCCAAGAAAAAAGCCGACACGCCAAACAGATTTTCTGACGCCAAACATGTTTTTAAAAAGCCAAATTTGTTTGATTTGGCGTTACAAAGCCAATCCGGCAACCCTGCTCTAGACATAAAAGGACAGATCGCTTTGTTTCAACTTTGTTCAGATTTGAATTCCGGTGGTTGCCTGGGTTTTTCCGTTTTAACAGGCCAAATCTTATGTGGTCAGTTTGGCGCTTTTATATTATCAAATCGAACGTGCTTTTGAGGTTTCTCTCATAATACGGTGTTTCTCTCTCATACGGTGGTTTCTCCATCATACGGTGGGTTCTGCCTCTTGTGGGTCAATCTAAAATAGCCCCATTCACAGGTATTATCAAAGCGTCAGTGCCCTTGGGGGTTTTCCGTCATACGGTGGTTTCGTGCCCTCACAGTGGTTTCTTCCGCTTATGGGTTCAATCAGTTAGTTAGTTAGTTAGTTAATTAGTTAGTTAGTTATTTAGTTAGTTAGTTAGTTAGTTGTGGTTCCAACTTCACGGCAACGGGTCGTCCCCATATTGCTCCTTTCCTGTGCCAGTGAATATCACAAAATGCTCCTCACTGCCCCATGTGAACAATGGAATAGACAGGAGTCTCGGCAAGCCAACAGCCCGCACAGGTACACTGTGCATAATGCCGCCGCCAGAATGTCAACACAAAAGTCCTCCACGAAAAATACAGTTCATCGTCGATGAAAACGGCAGTCACCAGAAAGACTTCATTGACCGGGGTTTTATCCCATATGGTTCGGTCTCTTTCTGCAGGACGACCCACCGAAAGCGCCGCACAAAGCACGAACTCCGTAGCTACAGCGACGACTCCCAGGGGTCTCCTGAAAAATGCACTCGTGAACCGAAAAGGCAAACCAGTCAATCCAGCAACAGCCGGCCGTTATCGTTCCGAACATGCAGTTCACACGAAAAACAACCGCGGACAGATGTAAAAGCATTCCACGCGAAATTCACAGCTCACAGTGTCGCGCCACGCACTCACTCAGTAGCAGGGCGACGGAACCATAGCCTCCTTAGTCGCCTCTTACGACGTGCATGGTAGGCAACAGTGTTACTATTCTTTGCTCCCCATATGGGCCCCGGCAACACACGGGCGAACCACACCTACCTGCCTTCTGGTATGAGATAACTATTTAGCATCACTTGTTTACTTGAGCAGCAGGCCAAGGTTGGGGTCTGTTGGCGATGATACTTAACGCTTGTAGAGAAACACCATCACAAGGCACACAGCCAGTCTGTATGCTCTGTGTTGATTCATGACCTGGATAAGACCCGACATGATTCTCAGATGTGTAGTTTCAGTACCAGTCTGACATATTTCGCTTTTTTTCTGTGCTTGAAGAAGATCTCTACAACATAGTACCCACAGAGATAGTACTCGGATTCCATGTGTTGAGGAGGTAACTACAGCACACTAACTCCGACAGGTGCAAGGTTTTTCGGTGCCAGGCAAACAGAACGAAATTGCAGTCAACGTCAGAGTCAAAACTCAGTCCTCAAGAAGATTCACAAAACAATCAACCAACAAGAGGGGCGTTCTCCACCCAATCAACCAGAGGATCCATAAATCAACCAATCAGAGGATTAACCAATCAACTAACCAGAAGATCCACCAATTAATCAACCAGAGGATCGACGAATCAACCAATCAGAAGATCCATCAACCAATCAACCAACCAGACGATCCATGAATCAGCCAATCAGAGGATCAACCAATTAACCAACCAGAGGATCAACCAATCAACAAACCGAGGATCCACTACTCAACCAATCAGAACATCCACCAACTATCCAACAAACGAGAATAATCGCTGGAGCCCAATCCGCTGTTGAGACCTCGTGTTAAATTTTGTGTGCATATTTCTCTAGATCTAGATAATCGGACACTACCGCTGTTTATACTTCATTCGACACCGCAAGGTACAAGAGGAACAAGAGAGATGAGATGAGATGAGATTTCTCTAGATCCAAGCCAACGGGAAATGTCTGCACACATTCTACCGTTAGGGAAATGTCTGCTCACAGGCTACCTACCATTACAGGGGAATGTCTGCTCATGGGCTACCACTGGGGGATATCTGCACACAGGTGGCCTCTGGGGGAATATTTAGACACTAAATAACGATTATCTGCAAGGGGATTACTTGACTGATCGTTCTGTGACCCCGGTGTGCCCAGCAGACGTAAAGATGAACAGTATTACAACAACTACAAGTGAAACATGACTGGCACGCTCGAGCTGGAGAAAATAGTCACCGAAGAAGTCAGCAACGTATACATCTCCACTGCAGATACAGTGATCAACTGTTTTCTAGTCCATTTTATTGTCCTTGTGGGCGTTATCGGAAATGCAATCACCTTGATCATCCTATCTGACAGAGTAGTCAAAGATACAACCAACATTATACTGCTGTCCATGGCCGCTTGTGATATTTTGTTCCTCGTGAATCTGTCGGTTAGAAAATGTGACTGTATCCTAGCGAGATTCGACCCTGTGCTCGCGGAAATATACTATCCATATGCTATATCGTACGTGAGCAGGCCTGGGCGTTGGGCCGAGTTTATTGCTTTCACACACTCTCGGTGGTCATCTCGTGTGAGAGATTTCTGTCTGTCTTGTTCCCGCTCAAAGTCTCCCGTTGGGTCACCAGGAGGACAGTTATGACAGTTCTGAGTTGTGTGTACGCTGCCTGGACTCTGTATATTATACCCTATGCTATTTTCAAGCATGAAATAGAATGGAGTTTTAACAAACTTTATAACAGAACTCTACCCATTGCTCGAGAAACCAAATGGTTCAGAGAAAACAGACTCGTCTTGGAGACTATATCAGAAATAGTCCTAACGGCTGTTGCTTTTCTATTCTCTTTTGTGATTGCAGCGAATTCTTGCGCAATAGCATACAGACTCAATCGCTTATCCAAAGAACGTATCAACATGTCCACAGCCAAGACGGATGTGGGTAGAATCAACATCAAGGCGTCTAGAATGCTGCTAGTTGTCTGTATTGTTTTCAATCTGTGCAACCTCCCAGGCAACGTAATTTATATTTATTTTTACGTTGATCCGTCCTTAAGATCACAGTATAAACTGCATGCATTGTTGAGCGACATAGAAGAGCTTTTTCTGTCCATCAATTCTGCATCCAATTTCTTCATATACGTACTGATGTCTGCCAAATTTTATAAATCCGTGGTTGATTTGATAGGATGTCGGGCACCTTCGCGACACAGTTTAGCAAAAGTTAACAAGAGACAGTAACAAGAGATTGCACACTTTGTGGCTGAAATATTCCGCTGTATACCGTCTGCTGTATAGTATATAATATTTCGCCATATCTCTTAAAATGCATGCTAATGGACAGCGAACAAATACACATCTTATTGCCTGGACTATTTGACTGTCTTGTCACATGTATACTACAGAATATTTGGCTGTCTTGTCACATGTATACTACAGAATATTTGGCTGTCTTGTCACATGTATACTACAGAATATTTGATTGTCTTGTCACATGTATACTACAGAATATTTGACAGTCTTGTCACATGTATACTACAGAATATTTGACAGTCTTGTCACACGTATACTACATAGTATTTGACTGTCTTGTCACATGTATACTACATAATATTTGACTGTCTTGTCACATGTATACTACAGAATATTCGACTGTCTTGTCACATGTATAATCTTTGACTATCTTGTCACATGTATAATATGTGACTGTCTTGTCGCATGTATACTACATAATATTTGACTGTCTTGTCACATGTATACTACAGAATATTCGACTCTCTTGTTACATGTATAATCTTTGACTGTCTTGCACATTATAATATGTGACTGTCTTGTCGCATGTATACTATTTGACTGTCTTGTCACATGTATAATATTTGACTGTCTTGTCACATGTATACTACAGAATATTTGACTGTCTTGTCACATTTATAATATTTGACTCTCTTGTCACATGTATACTATTTGACTGTCTGGTCACATGTATACTATATGACTGTCTTGTCACATGTATAATATTTGACTGACTTGTCACATGTATACTACAGAATATTTGACTGTCTTGTCACACGTATACTATTTGACTGTCTTGTCACATGTATACTATATAATATTTGACTGTCTTATCACATGTATAAGATTTGACTGTCTTGTCACACGTATACTATAAGACTGTCTTGTCAGCTTAACCCGGCTCTGTGGCGTAGGAGTTATGGATGAAAATCGTAATCCCGCATACCTCTTCGAAACACAGCTGCAGACGATTTGGCAACAGACATCATTGCGTTAATTCTCATATAATGGTATGAGTGCCGGTAGTTCAGAAAGCAATGGCAAACTACTGAACGTAAACTTACGGAGAAATCACAAACAGCTAAAAATATGCTGGGGTTGACTGCAACGTCCTGTAAAGTATATGCAACTAACTTTTAACTTGTCAGATATATGCTGGAGAATGAAATTGAAGTTATCAAACGCGTCTTCCTGCGAGACGGAGAGAGAGAATGAGAGAGAGAGAGAGAGAGAGAGAGAGAGAGAGAGAGAGAGAGAGAGAGAGAGAGAGAGAGAGAGGGGTGAGAGCGGGAGAGGAGAGGGAGAGGAGTGAGGAGACAGGGCTAGAGAGAGAGGGGGGGGCGAGAGAGAGAGACACTGGTATACTATAGTTCAAATGATATCCTTTCCCCCACCACGTAAACCGTGTACACACAGATGTAAAACATTTGACTTCAAGAGTAATGACATTGAGAACCAGTCAACCCGGAGGTTACAGAAGTGTAGATCTGCTGCCCAGGAGAGAGAGGACGCAGTTCTATCAGAACCCAGTTCTGAAGAGAGAGGACCCAATTCTATCAGAATCCAGCCCTGAAGAGAGAGGACCCAGTTCTATCAGAATCCAGTCCTGAAGAGAGAGGACCCAGTTTTATCAGAATCTAGCCCTGAAGAGAGAGAGGACCCAGTTCTATCAGAATCCAGCCCTGAAGAGAGAGAGGACCCAGTTTTATCAGAATCTAGCCCTGAAGAGAGAGAGGACCCAGTTCTATCAGAATCTAGCCCTGAAGAGAGAGGCCCCAGTTTTATCAGAATCCAGCCCTGAAGAGAGAGAGGACCCAGTTCTATCAGAATCTAGCCCTGAAGAGAGAGAGGACCCAGTTCTATCAGAATCTAGCCCTGAAGAGAGAGGCCCCAGTTTTATCAGAATCCAGCCCTGAAGAGAGAGAGGACCCAGTTTTATCAGAATCTAGCCCTGAAGAGAGAGAGGACCCAGTTTTATCAGAATCTAGCCCTGAAGAGAGAGAGGACCCAATTCTATCAGAATCCAGCCATGAAGAGAGAGGCCCCAATTCTATCAGAATCCAGCCATGAAGATTGATTGATTGATTGATTTAGGAATCGACATCATAGCATTCGGGGCATTCCCATAAGTGCTCCGTCTCCATCCTCAGCAGCCAGCGAACAGTTCCAACACCAATAGTACCAGTAGCAATCTGATTATAAGTCCGTCTCGCCTTTCCTCTGAGCCTTGAGCGTCGGCCAGATCCGCTCGTCACTCCTCGCTGTCTCATTCTTGCCAGACCATGGTAATCCATTTGCTCCTCCGAGGTGTGCACGTGCTCCCACAAGGCCGCAACCACATCTGCCTTGTCATGTATCAATACTCCACCAAGTTCTGCAGAGCCAGCCAATCTGTCCGCCTGTTCATTTCCCAGCACACCGGCATGCCCCGGAGAAAAGATCCAGGCGATGCTTGTCACCCGTGACCTCCGAAGCGAAGCAAGCCACTCCGCACGAAGCCTGCCCGTCCTCACCCTCGTCAGCATGCTTTCTGAGTCAGTTACAATCACGATGTGTGTGTGTGTGTCGTATTCTCCATCCAGCGGAGAGCCGCAGTGACTGCCTCCACCTCCATTCTTAAGCTGGATGTTGTGGTATCATATGCCAGGCTCTCCTGCCCCAAACATCGACCATTAGCTTTGGCTATGAACCCCCAGCCACTTCTCTCACCTCTTGACACCGAACCATCTGTGTAGATAATCACATCACCCGAGTGAGCATTGTCCTGAATTAGTTGCTGGATTTCCACTTCCGTGGCCCCTGCTGGCCACTCCCTGCACTCCCGGCTTAATGTGATTATAACTCTGCACAAGTCTGACTGCTCCGCTGGCACTCTGACCCACTCCTCTCCACGCCTAATGTTCTCCAAGGGGCACACCTGTCTGATCGTATCCTCCGCCTGAGCCATCCATGATTTCCCTCTTATCAGTCGCTGACCCTTAACTGCGTCCAGCGCCTCATGCAGTGGGTGGTCTGTGTCTGCAGCTACTCTGAGGTATGCCTTCGCCTGCATCACCTTGAGCCTGCCAGCAACAGTCGGCAGACCAAGGATGTAACGCATACACACTACTGGGGTGTCTCTAGTGCATCCCAGAATGACCCGCATAGCTTCGTTCTGTATGCGCTCCAACTTCACCAGCTGACTCTCTGAGACAGTGAGCAGACCCTAATCCATAATCAATTACTGAGAGGATCAAGTGCTGGTATAGTGTGAAAAGCATTCTCTGCTCTGTGTCCGTTGCAGCCATAGTTTTAAGTGCAGCGAGTCCCTTTTGAGATCTTGTCACAACCGTCTCCACGTGGTCCTTGAAGGATAGGCTCCTGTCAAATGTGATCCCCAGATACTTCAGTTTGTTTTCTCTGCTGACATTTCTACCATCTATCGCGAGGCTTGGGACATCAGCTCTCACAATCCTGTTGTCCAGAGAGCACCACAAAACCGCCGCCTTTTCCGGGTGGATGACAGCACTCATTTCTGTGCACCAGTCAATCACTTTATCTACTGTCGCCTGTAACTCCTGGGCTGTTTGCTCCCTATCTCTCCCCTGCCTATATGCAAGAATATCATCTGCAAATGTTAGTATTCTTCCAACCCCTGGTGCTTCTAGGTTTGCAATCTTGCTCGTATACACATTAAAGAGCACCGGTGAGACTGCAGATCCCTGTGGCAGTCCCGGGGTTAACATATGTGGCTCTGAGGTCCATGCACCCAGAAGGAGAGCAACCCGACGAGAGTGCAAGAGAGAGAGAGACCCAGTTCTATCAGAATAGTCAGGAGATGTTAGTCTGGGTATGTGAATAGTGCTGTAGATGTTAGTCTGGGTGTGTGGATAGTGCTGTAGATGTAAGTCTGGGTGTGTGAATAGTGCTGTAGATGTAAGTCTGGGTGTGTAGATAGTGCTGTAGATGTAAGTCTGGGTGTGTAGATAGTGCTGTAGATGTTTGGGTGTGTAGATAGTGCTGTAGGTGTAAGTATGGGTGTGTAGATAGTGCTACTGTAGATGTAAGTATGGGTGTGTAGATAGTGATGTAGACGTTTGGGTGTGTAGATAGTGCTGTAGATGTAAATCTTGGGGTGTAGATAGTGATGTAGATGTTAGTTTGGGTGTGTAGATAGTGCTGTAGATGTTAGTCTTGGTGTTTAGATAGTGCTGTAGTTGTTAGTCTGGGTGTGTAGACAGTGCTGTAGATGTTAGTCTGGGTGTGTGAATAGTGCTTTAGATGTTAACCTGGATGTGTAGATAGTGCTGTAGATGTTAGTTTGGGTGTGTGGATAGTGCTGTAAATGTTAGTTTGGATGTGTGGATAGTGCTGTAGATGTTAACCTGGATGTGTAGATAGTGCTGTAGATCTTAGTTTGGGTGTGTGGATAGTGCTGTAGATGTTAGCCTGGGTGTGTAGATAGTGCTGTAGATGTTAGTTTGGGTGTGTGGATAGTGCTGTAGATGTTAACCTGGATGTGTAGATAGTGCTGTAAATGTTAGTCTGGGTGTGTAGATAGTGCTGTAGTTGTTAGTTAGGGTGTGTGGATAGTGCTGTAGATGTTAGCCTGGATGTGTAGATAGTGCTGTAGATGTTAGTTTGGGTGTGTGGATAGTGCTGTAGATGTTAACCTTGATGTGTAGATAGTGCTGTAAATGTTAGTCTGGGTGTGTAGATAGTGCTGTAGATGTTAACCTGGATGTGTAGATAGTGCTGTAAATGTTAGTCTGGGTGTGTAGATAGTGCTGTAGATGTTAACCTGGATGTGTAGATAGTGCTGTAGATGTTAGTCTGTGTGTGTAGATAGTGCTGTAGATGTTAACCTGGATGTGTAGATAGTGCTGTAGATGTTAGTCTTGGTGTGTAGATAGTGCTGTAGATGTTAGTCTGGGCGTGTAGATAGTGCTGTAGATGTCTTGGTGTGTAGATAGTGCTGTAGATGTTAGTCTGGGTGGCTGAGGGAGGTAAATTTACACCTTTCTATGACTGAGAGAGATAAAGTTACACCTATCTGTGACTGAGGGAGGTAAAGTTATACCTGTCTGTAACTGTGGGAGATAAATTTATACCTGTCTGTGACTGTGGGAGGTAAAGTTATACCTGTCTGTGACTATTGGAGGTAAAGTTATACCTCTATGACTTCGGGAGATAAAGTTATACCTGTCTATGACTGAGGGAGATAAAGTTATACCTGTCTATGACTGAGAGAGATAAAGTTATACCTGTCTATGACTGAGAGAGATAAAGTTATACCTGTCTATGACTGAGGGAGATAAAGTTATACCTGTCTATGACTGAGAGAGATAAAGTTATACCTGTCTATGACTGAGAGAGATAAAGTTATACCTGTCTATGACTGAGAGAGATAAAGTTATACCTGTCTATGACTGAGAGAGATAAAGTTATACCTGTCTATGACTGAGAGAGATAAAGTTATACCTGTCTATGACTGAGAGAGATAAAGTTATACCTGTCTATGACTGAGAGAGATAAAGTTATACCTGTCTATGACTGAGAGAGATAAAGTTATACCTGTCTATGACTGAGAGAGATAAAGTTATACCTGTCTATGACTGAGAGAGATAAAGTTATACCTGTCTATGACTGAGAGAGATAAAGTTATACCTGTCTATGACTGAGAGAGATAAAGTTATACCTGTCTATGACTGAGAGAGATAAAGTTATACCTGTCTATGACTGAGAGAGATAAAGTTATACCTGTCTATGACTTCAGGAGATAAAGTTATACCTGTCTATGACTGAGAGAGATAAAGTTATACCTGTCTATGACTGAGGGAGATAAAGTTATACCTGTCTATGACTGAGAGAGATAAAGTTATACCTGTCTATGACTGAGGGAGATAAAGTTATACCTATCTATGACTGAAGGAGATAAAGTTATACCTGTCTATGACTGAGAGAGATAAAGTTATACCTGTCTATCCCGGGAAGGTTAACCCGGTCAACAAATGCCCGCAGAAGTCGGATGTGTCGGCCTAACGGCGCAAGAACGCAGCTCTGCTGTAAACAGGCACAACGCAATCACATCCGAAAAAAAACTCCGGATGAACGAAGAAGAAGATACCTGTCTATGACTGAGAGAGATAAAGTTATACCTGTCTATGACTGAGGGAGATAAAGGTATACCTGTCTGTGACTATTGGAGGTAAAGTTATACCTGTCTGTGACTATTGGAGGTAAAGTTATACCTCTATGACTTCAGGAGATAAAGTTATACCTGTCTATGACTTCAGGAGATAAAGTTATACCTGTCTATGACTGAGAGAGATAAAGTTATACCTGTCTATGACTGAAGGAGATAAAGTTATACCTGTCTATGACTGAGAGAGATAAAGTTATACCTGTCTGTGACTGAAGGAGATAAAGTTATACCTGTCTATGACTGAGAGAGATAAAGTTATACCTGTCTATGACTGAGGGAGATAAAGCTATCCCTGTCTATATCCGAGGGAGATAAAGTTATACCTGTCTATGACTGAGAGAGATAAAGTTATACCTGTCTATGACTGAGAGAGATAAAGTTATACCTGTCTGTGACTGAAGGAGATAAAGTTATACCTGTCTATGACTGAGAGAGATAATGTTATACCTGTCTGTGACTGAAGGAGATAAAGTTATACCTGTCTATGACTGAGAGAGATAAAGTTATACCTGTCTGTGACTGAGAGAGATAAAGTTATACCTGTCTATGACTGAGAGAGATAAAGTTATACCTGTCTATGACTGAGAGAGATAAAGTTATACCTGTCTATGACTGAGAGAGATAAAGTTATACCTGTCTATGACTGAGAGAGATAAAGTTATACCTGTCTATGACTGAAGGAGATAAAGTTATACCTGTCTATATCCGAGGTAGATAAAGTTATACATGTCTATGACTGGGAGAGATAAAGTTATACCTGTCTATGACTGAGAGAGATAAAGTTATACCTGACTATGACTGTGGGAGATAAAATTATATCTGTCTGTGACTGTGGGAAACAAAGTTATACCTGTCTATGAGTGAGGGAGATAAAGTTATCATTGTCTTGAACTTAGTTTATTGGCATGTAATGAGTTAATTATTTTTTACCACAAATAGAAAATAAAACTTAGTGTAAAGAAACGGCTGGAACAAAGTAGAAAAAACAAAACTCTAATGGAAAGAAACTGCTGGAACGCAATAGACTTAGAAACATTTTATTATCCATCTGCCAAATGTAAATACACAATATTATGTAACACCCCTTTCTTTAAACAACTTGGAGACAACATGGCCCTGGGACACAAACAGCTTGGAGACAACATGACCTTGGGACACAAACAGCTTGGAGACAGCATGACCATGGGACACAAACAGCTTGCAGACAGCATGACCATGGGACACAAACAGCTTGGAGACAGCAGGGCCCTGGGACACAAACAGCTTGGAGACAGCATGACCCTGGGACACAAACATCTTGGAGACAGCATGACCCTGGGACACAAACAGCTTGGAGACAGCATGATCCTGGGACACAAACAGCTTGGAGACAGCATGACCATGGGGCACAAACAGCTTGGAGACAGCATGACCCCAGGACACGAACAGCAACAGCTTGGAGACAACATGACACTGGGATATAAACAGCTATAGAATCATCGATCGCTGTTCTACAAAGATTACCTTTGGTAATCTTTACAAACACAATGTGCGCTAATAGCTCCTTGAAACGTTTTCAAAAATCATGCCAAAAGAATAATCCTGCTCCACACATTTTACTTGCAAACTTCGCATTTCGCTGGCAGTAGAAACACACGCAGCGAATGGAAGCTTTACAGAATACGATTATGGAAAACACAGGCTGTTGCGGTGACAAGCCTTCATCAGCAAATATCAACAAGAAAACACAACATATAAACAAGAGAGATAACACCACAGTGACTACATTGAGAAATAATTAGCAGCACACGGCTAAATATGAAATAAAACCATATTTGAAACTTCTAAGATAAGAACCAGATATTTTGTCGCATCCTGCTTATATTGTAGACACTGCAGTGCCATCTTCATTGATTGCATGTTGTTGTGTGTTCATGTTGTTGTGTGCTGATGAAGGATTGAGCGTCCTCTGTTTTCCAAAACTGTATTCTGTCAAGCGCTCCCACACTCTGTGTTTTTATATTGTTTACATTTCCACAGCCTTTACAACATGCAAGACGGTCTGGTTACATGCATCGATCAAACCCAGGTTTCACTTAAAACTTAGCGTTACCGCTAGATTCAACAGCTCAAACTCCAGATAATTAAATGACATTTGATAATACCATTAAAGTCTGTTTGCATTCATTGTAAGAACACGAATATTCTACACCCATGCATTTCAAGCATCCATAGAAACTAATTGCGTTTTGGCCATTTGAAATTAATAAATATATTCCATAGCTGAGGCAAACAAAGTTACACATTTACAGAAATGTAAATTTGGCACAACGCGAGTATTTAGGCATACATATGGCAAACAACCCCGATCACGCTGGACATAGGAACTGACGATGTCATTAAACTGACACAGGAATTCACTGGACACAGGAATTGACGATGTCATTAAAATGACACAGAAAGTCATTGGACACAAGAGCTGACGATGTCATTCAACTGACACAGAAAGTTACTGGACACATGCAGGCGTTGACGTTGTCATTAAACTGACACGGAAAGTCACTGACACTCTCCGGCGTTGACGTTGTCATTAAACTGACACTGGAAGTCGGAGTACGAGGCCCCGACCTGGCACTGGAAGTCCGTGGACGTGGACAATTTCACCGGGATATCCATGGCCAGCTCCTCATAAGGCTTGCCCATTTGGCACTGGAAGTCACAAGACATGGAGGCGGTGAGGATGTCGCACTGGGAGGCCGAGTTTCTCGTCAACACCAGAGGCTTTTCCTTATTCGGTAGATCCATCTGGAGAAGGATAAGTCTAAGGTCATTATATCACTCAATGTTTGATGTTGTTATAGAATAACTGCTATGACAAAAGTAGCCATTTCCAAGGTGGAAAACAGCCTGTCCAATAAAAAGATGTCAATTGCAACGAAACAAAGAGTAATGACATTCTACACAGAACGTGTACTTTTGTATGGATGTGAGTCGTGGACAATTAGCAGACAAGCTGAAAAAACACCTAATGGCAGTGAGAATGTGGTTTCTGAGGGAAATGCCAAGAATACCAAGGACAGACAAAACACAACCAATGACCAAGTCCTACAAGAAAGAAATGAAAAGAGTAAACTGATTAGAGAAATTAGACGTAGACGGTCATTTTTGGGCACGTTATGAGAAGAAATAAATTGGAGAACTTGGCGACAAATGGCAAGCTTGAGGGGAAAAGAACAAGAGGAAAGGCAGTGAAGTAAATACCTGGATGGCTTGTCCACGTGGTATAGTCGAGACAAGAACACAGAGGTGATCCACGACTCTGGTGATCATTGAGATGGCGAAACATGACCACCTACGCTCATCGGCATGGCCCATGATGAGTTATAGCAACTATCAATATTATTATTATTTTTTGGGTTCACATATCCTTTACAGGACGTCGCTGTCAACATCAGCATCTTTCAGCTGATTGTTGATTTCTTGGCAAGATTACGCTCAGTAGTTTGCCATTGCTTTCTGAGCGACCGGCTCACATACCCTGTAAGTTACCAACGCGGCGAGAACAGCTACCAATTCTCGCGCATGTTACGTTCCTCACGTGGATATACGGGATAACGGAGAAAGACGTTAACCCCTAGCCAGGGAGACAGGCAACTATCAATATAGTAACAATATAATGGCAACGCTGGGGAAAAAAACACACAAACAAACAAAGCAACGATGAAAGTAAAGATGAAACTACAGAACGACAACAGTGAAGTTATAGATGAAAGTACAGAAGGACGACAATGAAGTTACAGATGAAACTAAGGAACGGCCAGGACAGAAAGTCATACTTCCCAACATAAACTATTTGACAGATAAGGACAGGAAAGATTACTTTCCAACATCAAACTATTTGACAGATATGAACTGGAAGGCATACTTCCCAACACCAAACAATTTAACAGATAAGGACGGGAAGGCATACTTAACAACATCAAACTATTTGACAGATAAGAACGGGAAGGCATACTTTCCAACATCAAACTATTTGACAGATAAGGACAGGAAGGCATACTTTCCAACATCAAACTAATTTGACAGATAAGGATGGAAGGCATACTTTTCCCAAAATCAAACTATTTGACAGATAAGGACGGGGAAGGGATACTTTCCAACATCAAACTATTTGAAAATTAAAGGACAGGAAGGGATACTTTCCTACATCAAACTATTTTACAGATAAGGACAGGAAGGCATACTTTCCAACATCAAACTATGGGTTGACACATTTAAGGACGGGAGGCATACTTTCCAACATCAAACTATTTGACAGATTTAAGGACGGGAAGGCATACTTTCCAACATCAAACTATTTGACAGATATGGACTTGAAGGCACACTTTCCAACAACAAACTATTTGACTGATATGGACTGGGAGGCATACTTTCCAACATCAAACTATTTGACAGTTAAGGACGGAAGGCATACTTTCCAACATCAAACTATTTGACAGATATGGACTTGAAGGCATACTTTTCAACATCAAACTATTTGACAGATATGGACTTGAAGGCATACTTCCTAACATCAAACTATTTGACAGATAAGGACGGGAAGGCATACTTTCCAACATCAAACTATTTGACACATATGGACTGGAAGGCATACTTTCCAACATCAATCTATTTGACAGATAAGGACGGGAAGGCATACTTTCCAACATCAAACTATTTGACAGATATGGACTTGAAGGCATACTTTCCAACATCAAACTATATGACAGATAAGGACGGGAAGGCATACTTTCCAACATCAAACTATGTGACAGATAAGGACGGGAAGGCATACTTCCTAACATCAAACTATTTGACAGATAAGGACGGGAAGGCATACTTTCCAACATCAAACTATTTGACACATATGGACTGGAAGGCATACTTTCCAACATCAAACTATTTGACAGATAAGGACGGGAAGGCATACTTTCCAACATCAAACTATGTGACAGATAAGGACGGGAAGGCATACTTTCCAACATCAAACTATTTGACAGATAAGGACGGGAAGGCATACTTTCCAACATCAAACTATTTGACAGTTAAGGACAGGAAGGCATACTTTCCAACATCAAACTATTTGACAGATATGGACTGGAAGGCATACTTTCCAACATCAAACTATTTGACAGATAAGGATGGGAAGGCATACTTTCCAACATCAAACTATTTGACAGATATGGACTGGAAGGCATACTTTCCAACATCAAACTATTTGACAGATATGGACTGGGAGGCATACTTTCCAACATCAGACTATTTGACAGATAAGGACAGGAAGGCATACTTTCCAACATCAAACTATTTGACACATATGGACTGGAAGGCATACTTTCCAACATCAAACTATTTGACAGATAAGGATGGGAATGTATACTTTCCAACATCAAACTGTTTGACAGATATGGACTGGAAGGCATACTTTCCAACATCAAACTATTTGACCATTAAGGACAGGAAGGCATACTTTCCAACATCAGACTATTTGACAGATAAGGACAGGAAGGCATACTTTCCAACATCAAACTATTTGACAGATAAGGACAGGAAGGCATACTTTCCAACATCAGACTATTTGACAGATAAGGACAGGAAGGCATACTTTCCAACATCAGACTATTTGACAGATAAGGACAGGAAGGCATACTTTCCAACATCAGACTATTTGACAGATAAGGACAGGAAGGCATACTTTCCAACATCAAACTATTTGACAGATAAGGATGGGAATGCATACTTTCCAACATCAAACTATTTGACAGATATGGACTGGAAGGCATACTTTCCAACATCAAACTATTTGACAGATATGGACTGGGAGGCATACTTTCCAACATCAGACTATTTGACACATACATATGGACTAGAAGGCATACTTTCCAACATCAAACTATTTGACAGTTAAGGACAGGAAAGCATACTTTCCAACATCAGACTATTTGACAGATAAGGACGGGAAGGCATACTTTCCAACATCAAACTATTTGACAGATAAGGACTGGAAGGCATACTCTCCAACATCAGACTATTTGACATATATGGACTGGGGAGCATACTTCCCGACATTCATTCATCGCATGCAATGTCGATAAGCGTGTGCGGTAATGTTTCGCCATCTCACGGGATCACCAAAATCGTGGATCACCTATGTGTTCTTGTCTCTACCTTACCACGTAGCGAAGCCATCCAGGTATTTACTTCTCTGCCTTGCCCTTGTTCTCTTTCCCCGATCTTGCCAGTTATCACCAAGTTCTCCAATTTATTTCTTCTCGTAACGTGACCAAAAATGTTGACTGTCAACGAATAATTTCTCTAATCAGTTTACGATTTTAATTTGTTTCTTGTAGGACATAGTCATTGGTTTTTTTCTGTCTGTCCATAGATTTATTTGCATTATTCTCAGAAACTACATTTCCACATCCATCAGATGTTTTTCAGCTTGTCTACTCATTGTCCACGTTTCACATCCATAGAAAAGTACAGGTTCTAGGTAGCAACTCAACACTCTTTTCTCGTTGCAAGTGATATATTTATATTTATTGGTCAGTATGTTTTCAATCTTGCAAAAGGCTACCTCGATTCTTGTTCTAATCTCTTCAAGACATCTCTCTTCAGATGTTATGAATGTTCCGATATAATCGCACCGATTCACTTGTTAAAAAGTATTCCCATTCACGTGTATATTACACTGTAGTATTTCGTTCCTCCTAGCGGCAAATATAATTTGTCTCTTCTTAAAATTTAATTCCAACCCTAGTTGTTCACTGTGTGCGAAAACCGCATCTACTAAATGTTTCAGATCCTGCTCATTGTCTGCAGTCAATACTGTATCATCCACATATCTAATTTTATTGATGTTTCGTCCCGCAATGATAATTCCTTTCATACGGTCCCAACATCAAACTATTTGTTAGCAAAACCACATGTTCCCATCCCTGCCGACCCGGAGCTGATGGATTCGAATTCTCATGGGGAGCATTTTTAAAATTGACCTGAGCTGTTAGGTCATCCCACCCTTAAATTCTTAGCAGGAAATGACTTGGGGAGTGAAGGCGGCCAGTGGTGTCTTGACGACATCACTGCAGGAGTGCCGGTTGCTCCACACAAATATGAGGCTGCTTGATGTGTTGTCTCGAATTCTGAGAAAAGTGTCGTTTACTCTTGGTTTCTAAAAAATACACATTGGCAGCAAGGGGTAAATACGAAAGAATATTAGTAACTCTGAAATGACATTTAGCAAATATTTGAAAACAGAAAACAGATACTTAAATGTACTGTGAATACAGAATGAAAGGCCTGAAATCGAGTGGTGAGTGAATAGAATGAACAAGACAGACACAGTCTGGGGGAATTACCGTCAAGTACTGTACAAGGAGTGTATATAGATTAGTGGACTTATTAAGGTGGCAATACCTGGGGCGAGTGTAAGGGTGAACGGGTAGAAATGTGATATCTGTGGGTATCTAAAATTTATACAGCAAAGTAAATGGATTTGCCAGAAAGAGGTTAATGAAACTATAACATTATATTCAACAATAAGAAAGAGACAAACAGCTTTCTTTGGTCATGTGATGAGATGAGAGACCCTGGAGAACAGCGTGATGACTGAAAAGATCGAGGAGAAGGGAGGCTAGGGGCAGACCAAGAGAAATGGTGCTGGATGGACTGAGACGGTGGCATGGAGAAACATCATCAAGAGAGTTGATCCAGAACATCAAAGACCGAAACGAAATCACCGGAGAGCCATTAATGCCTACGCCAGTTGGCAGGGCAATAGACAATGATGATCGGAGACGAGTGTAAGGTTGAACGGGGTAGACATATACTATCTGGGGGAACTACCTTCTAAAATTGTATACAACAAAGTAAATGATTTAGTTCAGCTGTCCCTACCTGAGGCGAGTGTAAGGACAGCGATACTGCTTGCCTTCTACACAGGAGTTTGACCTTGAGTACTACGTCGCTTCCGTCGCGTGTCGTATCCATGGGACCACGCGTGAACCCGTAACCATAGTTGATCTTCCAGTTAGAAACGTCAGTTTATGTTCTGTATGTGCTCAAAACACGCCGTTTTCAACCGAGAACACCGAGGTCTGTCTACTTTACATGCATTAGTATACATGGACTTCGGGCTATGGACGTTTCTGCGCATGTACAAGCAAAGTTACCCAGCAAAAGGAAACAAAACCCTAGCTCGAGATTTCATCAACGTTGACGTCATTGTTTTCTTCTTCTTCTTCTTCTTCTTCTTCTTCTTCTTCTTCTTCTTCTTCTTCTTCTTCTTCTTCTTCTTCCTCTTCTTCTTCTTTTCTTCTTCCTCCTCCTCCTCCTCCTCTTCTTCTTCTTCTTCTTCTTCTTCTTCTTCTTCTTCTTCTTCTTCTTCTTCTTCTTCTTCTTCTTCTTCTTCTTCTTCTCCTTCAGCGTTCCGAGCCATTGAGGTTCTTTGCTGCAGATACAATCCGTCTCCATTCGTCTCTCTGGTTGACCTTCTCTTGCCAGTCGTTGATTCCACGTGCTTAAACAATATATAATGACACAAAGTAGTGCAGCTTTACATAACAGAGTTACGACACATACAGAACGTTGCGGCGGTTAGCCTTCATCAGCAAACAAACACATTCACAAACACAACATACAGTCAAGGAGAACTCCTGTGACTACATTAGAAGGTGATGACAGGACGAGAGGAACAAATGCATGGGAAAATGGAAGCAATGAAGAGGAAACGAGAATTGACAAAATGTTAATTGAAAAGAATGTTAGTCGAAGAAAATGTTTAATAGAAAAACTGTTTATAGAGAAAAAAACTGTATACTCACCTCACGTACGGACCTGTGAATGTTTACGGAAATCTCAGGTGTATTTTTATAACGGTGCTGGATGTTACGGTACAGTGAGCACATAGAAAGAAGGGGGCGGGGTAGGAGGCGTGTAAAATTGACCACGACCCCATTGTGTTGTTGGTCTGGGTGGACTGGTGTGTAGGAACACGTGTACTTACATAGACACACTTCAACTGATAAAGGTATTTGTATGTTTCCGTTCTTTTAATGGTCATATTATCTATTTGTATGTGGCCAGAGTTTTTAGCCATTCCTTCTCTTTAAATTACCACATATTCTGTCTTATCTTGGTTGATAGCCAGCTCCATCTGTTGGGCTTTTTCCTTTAAGCGAGTCAGTATTTCCAATGTCTTTTGTTCATTTTCCCTATAATATCTATATCATCTGCATAACCAAGCAGCTTGGATGTTCCTCCAATATCACATTCTTCCTTTACCCTCCTTACAACTTTCTCTAGAGTCATTGTTTCCTGCCGTTTTAAAAGAATGTTTCCGAAAGTAGTTAATAATTATCATCATATCCATCCATCCATCATGTGCCACGGAAAGCGTGGGCGGTCATGTTCTGCCATCTCACTCGATCACCAGAGTCGCGGATCAGCTCCGTGTTTCTGTCTCGACAATGCCACGTGGCCAAGCCATCCAGGTATTAATTTTTCGGTCTTCCCCTTGGTCTCTTCTCTTCGATCTTGCCAGTTGTCACCAAGTTCTCCAATTCATTTCTTCTCATAACATGCCCAAAAAATTTTGACTGTCTACGTCTAATGTCTCTAATCAGTTTACGATCTTCATTTGTTTCTTGAAGGACTTGTTCATTGGATTTTGTGTCTGTCCATGGTATTCTTTGCATTTTCCTCAGAAACCACATTTCCACAGCCATCAGCTGTTTTTCAGCTTGACTGCTTACTGTCCACGCTTCACATCCATACAAAAGTATAGGATCTATGTAGCACCTCAACACTCTTTTTCTCGTTTCAATTGATATCTTTTTATTGGTCAGTGTTTTTCATCTTGCAAAAGGCTACCTTCGCAATGGCAATTCTTGTTCTAATCTCTTCAAGGCATCTCCCATCATATCAGCTTTGCCGATAAGCGTGGACCTGTCATGATTGGTGTGGCATAACGCAGCCAACATTATTCATCTTATCAACAAATGCCGCAAAAAGAGGAAACAACATTAAAAGAAATTGACTTCACAAACGCAATTGGAGATTGGGACGTAAAACTTAACATCGAAACTGGAACTGAACAAGTGACAAATGACGTGGATTCTTGGAAGGATTTCATCAGACCAAGCTCGGAAAATCATTGGATGAAAAAACCACCTGACCCGCCTTCGCGCCAGTGCATAATTAACATATATCCCCATTTCATCAGAAATGTTAATCAGCCGCACTTTTGTCTGAATTCGCTCCATGGACGGAGGTGAGAAGAGTGTGTGATCAAAAATTCAATGGACAAGGCAAAAGTCTGGATCCGAGGTACGTTTGTTAGCCTTGATTAGACTAAGAACCCGATGTATCAAGTGTCAAGTAACGTAAACCCATGTTGTGATGTCAATTGAAATGTATGATTATTAATTAAACCTCAGAAATGTAAAATGCTCGACTGTAGATTCTAATGACGCAAACTATTCCCGGCCAGATATTCTCCTTGGAACTGCCACCTCTGATATTCTTAAAGATAATTTAACTTTAGGAAGTGCATTACACTATTACATTCTTCAAAAAACC
>JACEFZ010006716.1:0-19944 GCA_014155875.1 Cepaea nemoralis | reverse complement strand
CCTATTCCCCCACCCCCCCCGAAATTTTTTTTTTGTTTTTTGTCCTATTTCCATAGGTTCCTCAACTCTGTCTTCTCGACTGGTTCCTATTTCTCGTCCTGTTCTCAATCTAAATCTCCGTCTCAAATTTTCTTCTTGTACCGCGATATCTACGGCTTGTGATAACCTCTCAGGGTTTTCCCTCATCAACTTAAACTTCAAACCATCGGATTTTATGCCATCTACAAAAATTCCGACTAACATCCTCTCTACCTCTTCTCCTCGTACATTCTGTCCTAAAAATGCCTCTTCAGCCAGGTTAATCAACCTATCGCTGAACAATTGTACCGTCTCTCCATTATTTTGTTTAGCCTGTCTCAACACCGAAAATGCATGTTGTGGATCCGTTATTTCTGCATATTTTCTTGCTAAATCTTCTTTGAATTGTTCCCATGTCTCATCTACTCTAGCCTCTAACTTTCTTCTTATATGATCCGAAACTGGTTCCGTTGCCGTTTGATAAGCAAGCCTCATTCTCTCTTCATCTGTTGCTGAGACTAAATACGCATATTTTTCTATGGAAGTGACCCATTTCTTAAAGTCTCTGGCCTGTCCACTAAACTTCACAATTTCTGTTGCCATTCCCTGTTGTTTTATTATTGTATTCAGTCTACCTACCGCTGTTCCTACCCCTGTCAAAACTTGTGCCAAGGAGTCTTGTTCCGCCATGCTGAAATATTCTTAAACAGAGCAAGCAAACAACTTCACAATTTCAATTTTCTAATTTAAGAAACACCAATCACTTATTTCGTAAGCACAGTTCAGTCAGTTATAAGGTTTATAAATTACCCTATTTCTGTTTCCGGATCCCAGCACGACGTACTTTCCTCGGCTCGCCGTCAGATCACACTCAACGCTGTATTAGTTAGAACCAATCACGCTCCTCAGGTAGTTTCTCACAGTTTCTCTTCTTTGGGATGCTCAGTACCGTGCTTCAACCCTTGGTTGGGTCCCTTCTGAGATGGAGTACATCATCGACGTCTTGAGATAGTCTGACTCAGAACAGCAAGCGGCTCTCAACTGCAGTAGAGCCCCGAGATAGATGCAGTAATGGCTTATTTATTTGCTGTTTCGATCTTCTTTTACCAACGTTCTTTTTTTCTAGTCGAGAGCGTTCAGAAGTAAACCGATTAACATTGCGGCTGAACTTGATTATCTTATTGTTAAGTTCTTTCTCACCTTACACAACGATCATAGAAGTGGATTTCTGGATTGCTCTTCAGCCAAACTTCTGCATGCTCAAGACATGTTCCACCTGGGCCGACTTTCAGCACACTCCTCGTTCACAACGATCAGACAACTGGGTTGCTGGATTGCTCTTCTCACGTTCAGCAGAGTAATGAACCAGAGGAGTCGTTAGGATGGTGTTTGCAGGCGCCAATTAATTTGTTATCTCAAGTCTTGAAAAAGACTTACAGACGACCACCCCTGGGCGGGCTTTTGGTCGCTGTATTCACAGATAACTTATATTTACTGGCCATCTTTCTCACTGCGCCTTGTTACGTTCACTAGCTGTTCAAAAACGTGCCGAAATTGTCTCTGGCGATTTAGAGAAACGGAGCAAGGATCATCTTCTTAGTTTTTGGCCTCCGCGATGTTATTTAATATACGGCATGACTTCGCGTTGTTACTCTTTAGTCCTTAGTCCGCATTATACCAGACTCGAATCCTGGTCACGGCACCAAAATTAGTCCTATAACAGTGTAAAGGACTAATAAAGACTTGGTTTTGTTTCAAAGACTGTTTATTTTCTTCACGATGACAACATGACTTCTTGTCAGTTCTAAGGCGGGATGTTAACTGCCCCCTCACAACCCACTACGTCACGACTTGAGCATCCCCCTCGCTTTCACTCCCGATGCTCAATCGTGCTGTAGCCTTCTTTCCCACTAGCTACTAATTCCCCACTACTGTTACACTAGTTTCTAGCATAAAGCGCGTTGAAAGTAATAAATTATACAGCCATCTAAGACTTCTACCACTTCAAAAGCGCTTCCTTTTTAACAAAGCCAAATTAGTGAATAAAATTATATCTGAAAATACCCCAGAGTATCTTATACCGTTAATTCAATCTAATGCAATGAACAGTAAGCGCTTACATTTATTACAGCTTCCTAAGCCTAGATTGGACTTATACAAAACTTGTTTCGCATATTCTGGTGCTCACTTGTGGAATAGCCTTCAACCAGAACTGAAAACACCAATGAGTCCCTACACATTCAACCGAAAACTCTTTCAATACTTACTTCATACCGACTATATGCCTCCATAAGTCACCTACTAGTATCATTTTTCCACTATCATTCTTCACTGTATGTGTGTGAGCGAGACAGTGGGTGTGATAGTGAGTGAGAAAGAGTGTGAGTGGAAGAACTAGTATGAGTGAGAGTGAGTAAGTATGCATGTGCGTGTGCCTGAGTGAGTGTAAAAGTGAGTGGGTGGATGTGGACATATGTGTGAGAGATTTAGTTAGAGAATGAGTGAATCTGAGAGAGTGGGTGTGTTGTGTGTCTGCCTGTCTGTGTGATAGAGTGTGAAAGTTAGTGAGTGAGTGTGAGTTAGAGAGTCAGCGAGTAAATGAGTGAGTAAGGGAGCGTTAGTGAGTGAGAGGGAATTTGTGGTTATGCGTGTATGTGCTCGAATGAGTGAGTGTGAGAGCGAGTTAGTGTGTAAAAGAGAGAGCGTGGGTGAATGAGAGAGTGCATGAGAAAGTGTGATGTATGTGTGTGTTATGTCTGGATGGGTGTACATGTGTGTGTACATGTGTGTATCTGTGTGTGCCTCTGTGTGTATGTCTGTACGTGTGTTAAGGTTGCGTTCATGTGTTTATATGCATTTATATGCATGTTCGTGTGCATATGTGTGTATGGATGAGTGTGTGTGTGTGTGTGTGTGTGTGTGTGTGTGCTCGTGTATGTATTGTATGTCTTTGTATGTGTAAGTGTGCATGCATGCAGTGTATGCGAGGGAGTGTATATTCGGGTGTTATGGGAGTACGTGTAAGTACATGGATGTGTGCGGGTGTGTGTATGTACATGTGTGTGTGAGAGAAGAGAGAGAGAGAGAGAGAGAGAGAGAGAGAGTGAGAAAAAAAAGAGAGAGAGAGAGAGAGAGAGAGAGAGAGAGAGAGAGAGAGAGAGAGAGAGAGAGAGAGAGTTGAGCGCACGCATTTCATGTAACATGCTATTCCATAATTTTATGTATTCTCATCTTTCATATTACGGGGTATCGTTTAATGCCACTTGATTGTCCTGTAACATGCCATTCCATATATTTTTTTTTGGTTTTTTTTTTGTTTGTTTGTTTTTTGTTTTGTTTATTCTCATCTTATCATGTTGTATGCCATTTGATTTTATCATGTATAATATAACATTACTGTGATGTGAGTGAGAGAGGGAGAAAGAGCAAGTGAGAGAGAAAGGGAGAGAGAGAGAGAGAGAGAGAGAGAGAGAGAGAGAGAGAGAGAGAGAGAGAGAGAGAGAGAGAGAGAGAGTTGAATTGCGTCACTAATTGTTACGCTTTTTTTTGTTTGGGTGGGTGAATGAGGGTGCAGGAGATTGTTGGGTTGGGGGATGGGTGTGTAATGGGTGTGGGGGATGAGTGTGGGGATGTCTGTGAATGGGATATGTCTGCGTGGGTGGGAGTGTGTGAGTGTGGATGGGGTAAATGTGAGTGGGTGGAGGATGTATGTGTGGGTGGCGAGAATGTTTGTAGGTGGAGGATGTGTGAGTTGGTGGGGAGATGTGTGGGTGGGGTTGTGTATGGGGAAGGTATGTGGGGGTGGGGGAATGTGTTTATGGGTGGAGTTTTGTGCGGGAGGGGAGATGTGTGAGAGGTGGGGAGGTGTGGGATGTGCAGGTGATTGAAGGGTGAGTAAGAGAGAGTGGGTGAATGTGTGTGTGTCTGTGTACTTGTCTGTGCTTGTAAGAGAGTGAGTTAGTGTGGTTTAGAGAGCAAATGAGTGAGTGAGAGGGTGAGATTATGTGAGGCAGCGTGTATGTGTGAGTAAGTGTATGGGTGGATGGGTTGGTGTGTACGTGTGTCCATATATGTGTATGCGTATGTTTATGTGTGTGTATGTGTGTGCACGTCTGAATGCGGGTGTGTATGTGTTAGTGTGTATAAATGTGGGTTTGTATGTGTGCTTGTGTGTATAAGTATGTTTATATGTGTGCGTAAGTATATGCGTGTGTTTATATGTATGTGCGTGTGCATATGTGTGTATGTGCGTGTATATATAGGTATATGTGTATGTTTGTGAGTGTCTATGGGTGCGTGTTAGTGAGAAGAGAGCGAGAAAGACAGAGAAAGAGAGAGAGAGAGAGATTTAAGCGCACGCATATCATGTAACATGCTATTCCATATATGTTCTGTATTCTCATGTTCATATTACCATTTTGAATGCCAACTGATGTTATAATTTATAACATGAACACATGTACATCACTGTAGAGTGGGTGAGAGAATTAGAGAGTATGAGCGAGAGAGAGAGAGAGAGAGAGAGAGAGAGAGAGAGAGAGAGAGAGAGAGAGAGAGAGAGAGAGAGAGAGAGAGAGAGAGAGAGAGAGAGAGAGAGTTGAATTGCATCACTAAATTTTAAGTTACAAAATGTATATGTACAATTTTTCTCCATTTTCTTTACAATTTTGCGACAATGCTCACGACAATCGTCACTGTATGTGTGTGTAAAGTGTGGGAGTTTGATCATAATAGTAGGTTGGGGGGTGGGGGAATGTGTGTGTGGGTGGGCGGGGTGGGATTGTGTGGGTGGGTGGGGGATTTGTGTGTGGGTGGGGATGTGTGTTTGGCTGAGTGGGTGGAGGTGTGTGGGTGGAGGAGGATATGTGGATGAGTGATTGTTGGTGGGTAATGGGACGGGTAGAGGATATGTGAGTGGTGGGGAGATGTGTGTAGGTGGGGGATGCGTGGGTTATTGAATGTATGTGTGCTTGGGGTGTGGGTGGTTGGGATGTGTGGTGTGTGTGGGTGGGGAGATGTGTAGGTGTAGGGATGTGGTGGATGGGTGGGGGAATGTATGTATGTGTGGGTTATGTGTGTGGTTGGGTGGGGGAGTTGGAGTGAATGGGGGATGTGTGGGTAGGTGGTGGATGGTCTCATAACATAGTAATATGCATTGTTCATGTTTACAAAATTCATGTGACAATGTTTTTTCCTATGCACTGTTGATGAAAGAAAGAAGAGTGAATGGAAGGGCCGAATGTAAGACGGGCCTGCGTGCCCAATTTGTTACCCTTTGAAAATAAAGTCTGTTCTATCTATCTATCTATGTATCTATCTATGTATCTATCTATGTATCTATCTATCTATCTATCTATCTATCTATCTATCTATCTATCTATCTATCTATCTATCTATCTATCTATCTATCTATCTATCTATCTATTTATCTATCTATCTATCTATCTATCTATCTATCTATCTATCTATCTATCTATCTATCTATCTATCTATCTATCTATCTATTTATCTATCTATCTATCTATCTATCTATCTATCAATCAATCAATCAATCAATCTATCTATCTATCTATCTATCTATCTATCTATCTATCGAAAATTAGAAAATAGAAAGTTTGCACCAGAATATAAACAACAACAGTCTATGTGGAACTGTGTTTATTGATTTCAAGAAAGCATTTGATATGATAGACCATGTTATTTTAATTAAAAAACTTGAGACAATGAAAATTGTCCCTAATGTAGTCACTCTAATATCATCTTTTCTATCTAACAGAAAGCAAGTAGTATCACATAATAAATCTCTGTTTTAAACCACTACCTTCAATATTGGAGTACCGCAAGGCTCTATTCTTGGCCCTCTAGTATTTGCCATATATATTAACGATCTACCTTTGAATCTTTCGTCGTCCTACGATCTATTTGCAGATGACTGTACAGTGTACACAAACGCTGAAAACTGTATTTTACTGGAATCGTCTTTACAACAAGAATTAAATAATGTAGTTAGGTGGAGCTATTCAAACCGTATGCAAATTAACATCACTAAAACAAAGTCAATGTTACTAACAACCATACAAAGACTTCAAACGCTAAGCTCACACACATCACTTCAACTTCACATCGATAACATGCCAGTAGAAAGTGTAATTGAGCACAAAACATTATGCCTAATCATTGATAGAAACCTAACCTTTAATTCCCACGTTCAAGCGCTCATTAAACAAACAGCGAAAAAAGTCTACCAACTCGCCAAAATTAAAAACTTCCTTGATGAGGACACAAGGAAACTATTCTATACTTCTCATATACAGACACACTTTGACTACTGCTCTACAATTTGGGACGGTTGTTCTAATTCAAACACCAAGCGACTGTGCTCACTCCAGAAAAGGGCCATGAGTCTAATTTATAGCAAACATTTATCTGACAATCCTAGCCTGTATAAACGCCTTCAATTACTACCATTCCGCAAACGCCTGCTTTTCAATAAAGCTAAACTAATTCACAAAATCCTGCATCGGAACGCCCCAAATTACCTTTGGCCATTGTTTTCATTGTCTCAAGTTTTTTAATTAAAATAACATGACCTATCATATTAAATGCTTTCTTGAAATCAATAAACACAGTTCCACATAGACTGTTGTTTATATTCTGGTGCCAATTTTCTATTTTCTAGTTTTCGATAGATAGATAGATAGATAGATAGATAGATAGATAGATAGATAGATAGATAGATAGATAGATAGATAGATAGGTAGGTAGGTAGATAGATAGATAGATAGATAGATAGATAATAGATAGATAAATAGATAGATAAATATATAGATAGATAGATAGATAGATAATAGATAGATAGATAGATAGATAGATAGATAGATAGATAGATAGATAGATAGATAGATAGATAGATAGATAGATAGATAAATAGATAGAACGAATGAACGAACAAACTTTATTTTCAAAGGGTTAAGAATTGGGCACGCAGGCCCGTCTAACGTTCTGTCCTTCTATCACTTTCTTTCATACATTATTTCAATCACACATCATTCAAGGCTAACAAAGAACAGCAACAATATAAAAGATATGCATTATAAAGACATGGGCAATATGCGAACATCAAAACTACACGACACAGTAATATTAGATAATGGTATGACACTTGTTATTAGCCATGTGGAATATACTGGCCTACAAAGAGGGGACTGGCTGTTATACTAGGGTGTTGTTATTATTATCTAAGATGGTGCAAAATGGTGGAAATGACCATGTTTTCACATGCACCTACTGTGGGCAAACATTTGCACCAAGAATTGGCCTTACCAGCCACACTCGCCACCGCCATGGATCGTAGTTATTGCCATATGACAGTTATTAAGCCTTTTTGAAGCACAATGTACCAAACTATCGTCTGTGAAGACGGAAAGGTGCCAATGGAATGATTAAGGGGGAAGGTAATCCGTATTGAGATAGTGTTCGAATAATTTGCGATTATATGAATAGGGATTGGTGATGTCTTTGATTTCTTGTGGAAGATTATTCCACAGCTGAGCTGCAGAGTACGTTAAGCTTGTTTCGTATAAGTCAATCCTAGGCTACGGAATGTGTAGTATATTTAAACGTTTACTGTGTCTAGCATTATATTTAAGGCGATGCTAACCGTAAAAAATTTAATTCCATAATACTTAATTTCTATGTTCTTTTATGATATAGGGTTTGATACTGAAGACTGCTGATCGATAAAATATTGTCAAATTGACTTTGCGCTTAACGGTTGCTATGGAAACCAAGATAAACAGCGGCCATATTGAATTTCTTAATGTATCTCTAAAACATTTATTTTTTAATGTACAGGCTAAATTCTTTATTTTATGTGTAAATAAATAGACCCTTTACAAGTTTAGTAGAAAATTTTAATGATATCTCTTTGCAGTTGTTTTTCATAATTTGAAAATTTTAATGACATTTTTCATGACATTTTCATTTTTTTTAGTGCAGCACAAAAACTAAAACTTAATTTTAAAGATTGATCTACTCACAATGTAAGTGATATAATAAAGAATATCTCTGCAAAGTTTGATTTAAATCTAACGAATAGTTTAAAAAAAATTGTACCTATGTATAAAAAACTTGCGAAATGAGAAAATGGGGGGAAAACTAATTATTTTTTTGTTTTTTATTACTAATACACTTTTTTACAGAGAAAAACAGTGTAAAACTGTTAAAATAGTCCTGCTGAATATGCAGGACCTCCCTCCAGGGCATGCAGCTCACCTTATCTCTTCAGTTTGGCCGCTCGTACAGTGTAGCGTATTTTAGTTTGTTTGTCCTTCTTGTACTTCAACAGACTATTTCTTACTTGCTTCTGCATCCTAAATGTTCCTAGTCTCTGCATATGCAGAGCCTGTAGAAAGTCCATAAAACTGGGCAGTGTCTTGGGCAGCAGCAGCTCCAAAGTTGAACTCTCTTGCTTCAGTTACAACTGCAAACTGAACGCGCTTGCGAGAGGCAAAGTTTTCTTTAGTGCATCGAGCCCATATCAAGCTGTGTAAACACTCATTTGAATTATGAGTTTGTCCTGACACACATCTACTAAGTAGTTTAGTGTCAGGACAGCCTTTCATAAATTGGCAACAGATATTTCTCAAGCTTGTCACGGTTGAGCCATGTGTGTAACATCTTGTCATGAGGACCTGGGACCTGATGCTTAGCAGGGCGGATTGAAAAAAAAACACCAAGATTGCTCTCCACTTGGGCACATTTCATGACGTGGACTTTTGTCTGTTGAAAAACAGTGATGCAGTGAAGCCATAACACTTTTCCGCATGGACTCTACACTTGTGTTGTTTCGAATGGCTCTATTGTAATAAATTGTCAGCCTACGGATGGCATTTTGTGTAAGCTAACCTTTTCCGCGTCCTCCTAGGGTCACACCTTGCTTTCGGCAGTCAGCAACAACATTGCGGAGTGCTGTTCCAAGGCGTTTACTGACATGGTTGATACACTCCTCTTTGTCTATCTGAATGTCATCCCCATATCAAAGCTGACACTAATATCTAGCACATCATTGTCATGTAGAGTTATGCCTGACTGTTGTGCATGAGCCTGTCGAACATACTTTACGGTTTGAGAGAAAACAGTGTCCTCCAGATCTTCTATCTTTGAATATAGTTTATTCGCTTTGCGGTGAAATGTTTTGTGATGAAGACCTTGCAGATTCATATTTTCACAAAAATTATTAATGTTGTTGCACCCATCACACAAACTAATGCTGAATATACTGACTGGCTGTTGACAGCAAAAGATCTATGTCCATCATTACTTCTTTCAGATAGGTATCTTCCACACACTACTTCTTCACAACAAGAGCAGTAAACCTCTGCATACACAGCTAATCCCTTGGCTTTCTTGCGGTCAGTTTTCAAAATAAGACTAGTGTCAGAGTCTAGAATAGTGCAGTGATGCAGGGACATCGTTACGCCCGCCAGGCGACTTAGTCCCCAGCAGGGATGCCATAACTTCGTTACGCCGCCAGGCGAGTAGTAGTTACCTGCCTGCAAGTTTGCTGGCTGACGAGACGGCCAGCGGTCAGGCAAGGACGCACGCATGCCTCGTGAAGCCACCTCAGGTGGGGAGGCAAGTTGCGAGCTATAGGCAGACAGCTCTGGGACGTGGACTGGACCGGACGCATGATGAGAGAAAGGCGTTGTGTGGTTTCTGTGCCTGAAAGTCGAGTGTCTGGACATCTTGAGAGATAGACTGTGAGCTGTATTGTGTATGTAAGTGTACTGAAGTATCAAGTATATCTTGTAGTGATCATCGTACTGTATATGGTCTGTAAATAAATCAATTGAACGTTGTGTCGTTGAGTCTTAAGTTAAATCACGTTGTACTTGTACTGTCTCACATGTGTTAGGTTAGCGAGCCAAGTTTAAGACCCTGACATGTGTGGACGTGGTGGCATTCGTCCGGCTTTGAAATGAACGTGTTTATGTGATTAACGGTTAAAACTAGAGTTTGTGAACTTAGAATTTTTGTCAAACTTGATTGTACATGTAAATGTGATCGTGGAAGGCTCATGTTAATATATTACTACATTGTTTAAACATGGAGACTAAATGTAAACGTACAGTGCATACATATTGTTTGATCTTGTAAACGTGTAAAACATTTGTGATTGTTGAACTTGTCACCGTTTTGACCTTGTCGACATTGTGATCTTGTCGCCATTGTGACCTTGTCGCCATCTTGTAAACTTGATGTCTATGTCCTTACTGAATGTCATCTTGATGTAAGTGATGTGTCATCAATGTTGTAGCGTATTGAGATATATGTAAATTGTCTTTGTGAATTGAGTTGTGGAAAGCAGAAAGTTTTGGGAAAGAAAGTAACTTGTGTTGAAAAAAAAAAATTGGTGACTGATAAAATTACGACATACAATTACACTCAACGCCATACAAACCTAATCAATACTTAGTGACAAGCAGGCACACCACATCAAATAGACGCTAATTTATTTCCTCCAAAAACAAAGCAGGTTTTCCGTACCATCTGAAGCCCTTGCCGTAGAGGTCATTAGTGTTTCGAAGTAGCAACCCTACAGTTCCTAGCCCGATTTCAACCGTTCTTCACCGCATCCAGGGCACTTGAGTATATTTTCCTTTTCAAATACTTTAAGGATGCAAATTTAGGCACGTATTGTCAATAGAACATAATTGTAAAGTGTTTATTTTACTAACCACTTGTAACAATTTGTGTGGCTGGTATTTCATTTTGCATTTTCCATCATGTCGTCATTAAATGATTTCATCGATATGGGGTTAAAATTGAAGTTAACAGGCGATGAATTAATGAAATGGAGTAAGAATAAATACTCGGAATACCTACTAGTACAGGATAAAGCTAATGAACGCGATGAAAGAGCAGCAGAAAGGGCTGCCAAGCAGGTAGAGGCAGAAACAGCCTTAAAGCAAGCTGAGATAGATAGTGAACTTAAGAAAGCAGAAATAGCAGCTCAGAGTAAGAGAGAAGAACTGGAGTTACAGTTAAAAATGAAACAACTTGATACTGAGACTGCCATTAACACAGAGTCCAAGAAATCTGAGAGACTGGAGAAAGAAAACCAGTACAAGAAATATCAAGGTATTGTACGTAACTATACCTCGGGTGACTGCATCGCAGCCTTTACCCAAAATTTTGAAACTTTAATGGAACATTACCAGGTTCCACTGTCTGAATGGAATATTGTTTATATGAGGAGTTTATCAGGGGAGCCTCTTAAAGTCATTGAGACCATCCCCAAAGACCTCAGAAAAGATTACCATTATCTGAAAGCAAAGATTATGGCACATTTTATGTTAGATGAGGCAGGTTACAGAGAACAATTCAGCAAGTTGAGCCCAAAACCGACTCAAACATTCTCTGATTACCTCTGCTTAGTCCGAGATATATTTACCAAATGGACTTCAGCAGCTAAAATTGACAAAAACTATCAAAGATTAGAAGATCTGATCATTAGAGATAAAGTCATTTCATCCATTCCATCAGCATTTTCAAAATTTTTGCAGGGGAATGAATGCACTAGTGTAGATGAGATTGAGAGACGTGGTTCGGCGTATTACACAGCCAACAAACATTGTTTTGTCAGTGAAGCAACTGACATAAATTTTGTAGCAGCGGCTAACTATGACAAACCCTATAGTAGGCAGAAACCTCATAGACCTACATCTGAGAAGTATAATCACTGTAATTATTGTAAACTTTCACACCATCAAGGTGAGATGTGCGACAAGAACCCCGGATATAATACTTATCTACAAAACATGGTAAACAGACAAGATAAGGAGCGTAGATCCTTCAGAAATTTGCGTAAATGTTTCCTCTGTAAGGCGTACGGACATTATCGCCATGATTGTAAAGGTAGGCAAATGACCAACAAAGCAAATGCCGCCTTGTTTGACAGTTCATCGTCAGATGAAGAACAACCAGAGAAACATCCTGTGAACTCAGCACAGGCTTTTGACATGTTTAACGCAAATAAATGTACTGTTTGTAACACCTTTTATGAAGATGGCATTTTAACATGCGGCCACTCCATTCCTATTGCCAATGAAGAAGCTAATTTGGTAGTAGATTCTAAAGGCAGGATAAACGTCCATCACGGATATGTGAATGGCAAGTCTGCTACAGTGCTTCGAGACACGGGAAGCTCACTTATTGGTCTGAAGAGAACGTTCATAATGCCTACAGACTATACAGGCAGGCACGTAACATGCAGAACATTCTCAGGCAATATTGAAAAGTACCCACTAGCATGGGCATATATTGAAACACCTTTCCTCACTGGGAAAGTAAAGTGCGCTGCATTAACAAACCCGGTGTGTGATATAATGGAAATTTACCAGAGGTGAATGATAAACCTCATGACATAACATCTCTGTGTATTGATGATAGCATAACATCACCATCAAATGTCATCATTGATAATGTTACACCACCTATTGAATGTATGGTAGCTAATGTAGCACTAAGATCTCATGACATCATTGATAACATTGTTTCATCACCATCTGATATCATTGAATGTGTGAACGCAGTAACCAGATCTACTGCTAGATTGCAAGATGAAAGTAATCAAACTGAGGCTATACAAATGATTAGCCCAGTATCACTACCTACTAACACCATGAAGGAAACATTTGTAACAGCTCAAAATGCTGATCCTTCATTGTCAAAATATTTTAATCTGATCGGCCAAAAGCCAAAGGTAACCAAGAATGCAAAATGGCATTTTGCTTGTGAAAAATGATATCCTCACTAGGTATTATACCAGAGGTGACAACACAACAGAGCAAACTGTTTTGCCAACTAATTATCGTAAGCAAGCCTTACATCTTGCCCATGATATACCTCTTGCAGGGCATATGGCATACGCTAAGACCAGATCAAGATTATTAACACAGTTTCATTGGCCCAAATTTTGCAATGACATTAAACTATATTGCAGAAGTTGTGACATCTGCCAGAAACTGGTAAAAAAAGGTAAACACCCACAGGCAAAGTTACAAGTTACTGACTTAGCCAGTCGACCTTTTGAGAAATTATCTGTCGACATAGTGGGCCCTCTCAATCATACAACAACTAGAGGGAATAAATATATTCTAACTGGCATTGATCAATGTAGCCGCTGGCCGGAAGCTATTCCGCTAAAGAACATAACTGCCAATGATATAATGGAAGTTTTCTTCCATATATTTTCTCGGATAGGATTTCCAGACACTATCCAATCAGATAGGGGCACTCAGTTTATCGCCGCATCTACCCAAGCTTTCACCAAAATGTTGGGAGTGAAGCAATGTTTCAATTCCCCGTACCATCCTCACTCTAGTGGAATTATAGAAAAGTTTAACGGCGATTTAAAGCACATGCTTGCAAAAGTCACGCAAGAGCACCCCAATAACTGGGACGTATATCTACCAGCTATTCTTTTTGCTTATCGCGAAGTACCACATTCTAGTACAGGTTTCTCTCCTTTTGAACTTATCTATGGTGCCAAACCACGTGGCCCATTGACTATTTATCATCAAATGTTAACTGACTCCACTCCAGTACTTAAACCCATATCATCATACGTATATGTTACATCATTGCGTGAAAGAATCATCAAATCTTGTATAATTGCAAAGAATGCACTAAAATTATCTGGTGCTACTTATAGACAGTATGCTGACAAAGGTAACAGGACAATAACGTTAACACCTGGACAGGACGTTCTTCTTCTATTACCTAGTGACAGACACTTATTGACTGATTCTTGGCAAGGACCTTTTAAAGTGACGAGACAGATTTCACCTGTAGACTACGAGATCCAAATAAAAGACAAACACAAAATATTCCACATAAATATGCTAAGACCATATTACAACAGAGACAATGAACAAGACAATACAACAGCTTGTACAGTGATAATAGACCATGAAGATGACGAGGCTAGTGACGAAATTCCAACACCTGCATTAGACACGACAAACTGCTCGAAGGAAATTAAAATCAACCCAAGGCTAACTCAAGCAGAAACAGACAGTTGCAAACATCTAATACAACAGTACAACACCATCTTCTCCAACAACCCAGGACAAACAGAATTAGTACAGCTTCACATTACACTCACGTCAAATACACCCATAAAATGCAGACCATACACCATTCCACTACATTACAAAGAACATTTACATCAGGAGATCATTAACTTAGAGAAAAACAACATCATAAGACGATCCCAATCAGACTTCTCATCTCCAATGGTCATTGTACGCAAAAAGGACAACACGATAAGACTCTGTGTCGACTATAGAAAGCTCAATAAGATAACTCTTCTATATCTGGAGCCGATGGCAAACTCTGACGATCTACTGACAGAACTGACAGACGCTAGGTTCTTTACGAAGGTAGACATGACTAAAGGATATTGGCAAATAGCGGTAGACGAACAGAGCAGACATCTGACAGCATTTGCCACACCTTGGGGACTGTACGAATGGTGCAAACTTCCATTTGGGCTTGTCAATGCCCCAGCCACATTCGTACGTATGACACGACATCTACTAGTAGATATACCAAACATAATTTGCTATATTGACGACATCTGTGTTCACACAGAGACGATGACAGACCACATAAAGACTTTAGAACAGACATTTGAACGCATTAGACAGCACGGACTGACGGTAAAGCCTGCAAAAGTAGACATAGCCTACCAGGAAATATCCTTCTTGGGGTACAAAATATCCAATGGCTTTGTCACGACAGACGATAACATTGTGTCCAAGATACTAAAACTTTCACTTCCGTACTACGAAAAAGCAAGTCAGAAGTTTGTTGGGACTTATAAATTATTACCGGCAGTTCATTCCTGATTTTTCTGAACTGACCGAAGTATTTACTAACTTACTAACAAAAGATAAACCGGAGAAAATTGTAAGCAATGAATGCCTAAAATTTGTATTCCAAAGAGTATTATCTTGTTTTTCTGATAATAGTTTAAATAATCTTATCCTGAAATTGCCCAATCTTCATTTGCCTTTCAGATTGCGGACAGACGCGAGCTCCGTGGCGGATTGGAGCAGTCTTGTTGCAAGAGCATAATAACATCCTCCACCCTGTGTACTTCGTATCCAGGAAACTGAAACCCAGAGAACGGGCTTGGTCAATACCTCAGTTGGAAGCCCTAGCTTTAGTGGTGGGTATTACTAAATTGTCCAGATTCCTTCTAGGACGCCATTTCATTGTGGAATCCGACAGCAGCCCATTGCGATTTATAAATTCAGGTGTACCTTCAAACCAAATGGTAGCGCTCTGGTCTCTTAAGCTCCAAGATTACAGCTTCGAGGTTCGACATATCCCAGGCAGAACCAACACAATTGCCGATCTGTTGTCCCGTTGTCCGACCGACACAGTAAGCACCAATGTCTGAGTGCAGTGTGTAAAATACACTCAGATCAACACAGCCATTCATCAGTGAATAATTTTTCCATTCACAAAAGCTGTATAATGTCTACGATGTGATAGGGGTTACTCCCAATATATATAGTGTTCTTATTTTATTAACTAAGGTAGTGATTGTCGTGTATAATTGTGTAGTGTGTGGTAGAAAGCGAACTTTATTAATTGTATATATTGCGTAACAAGAACAGTGCCACATTCGCTCAAAACTTACTGTAAGCGAACTATCCAATGTGACAGTGGCATCTGCGTGTGGAACTTTCCAGTGACATTTTAAATCCGTGTGTGAAAGTGTGACCTAAACATTGACAGCTACACCACTGCAGTCAATCGAAATCCAGAAGGTTTTTACAGTGAAACATCCAACACATGAACTATTAGAACATTGTACTTTCCGTAACTACATCAGACCGGAACAAGTGTGTTCTACAAGTTTCAACATCAGCAGTTTAGCGTTCGTGTGTACTTCGGGATTAGTTAGGAATTTAGAGCAAAATTAGCAGACGACAAATAAAAGTTTAAAAAGCTATGACGATTCTAAAATCTTTAGGAATCAACAAAGTGGAATACACGAATTGTGTGTTTATATATTTATGTAGTGTAATCTTAGAATCATATCTTGATTAACGTACTCATACTACCGACTTTTTCTCGTTAGTATGAAGAAACATCAAGCGATGACGCTAAGAAATAGGATAATTATTGTAAAATATTATATTTCATAAATGTTGAAGTTATTCCCCTTCCATTTAATTGTTATTACATCATTACACAAAGGGCCATAATGTAAAATGTATACAGTAATGTGTTGTATATAAATAGCCATGTTGCTGCCAGATTGTTAACACACCAGGAAGCCATCTACTGGGCATGGTAGAGTGTTACCGACATTGCAGACCAACACAAGAGCTCCTGGCCAAATGAGGTCAGGGTTTGAGAGTTTAATGCGACTTATGTAAAAGCCGTATTTCGGTCTAGCCAGATGGTTTTTGTTTCAGAAACCATATTACTTTTTTTTGAAAGGCTACGAGGTAGATGCGTGAAGCTGGTACTACCGATCTGACTGGGTCAATAATGCAATTGAGGTAATCAGCCATCGAGAGGATGAAACCTGACAAGTGTTAAAGGTTGAACACCACATGTCGTTGAATACAACTTCCATTTCTTATATATTTCTATGGCAGTTGTGTATTTCTATGTATTCTGATACCAATGTATATAACATCGGAAGGGTCGACTCTGACAAGGTTAAAATATTAACCCAGAATGTACATATATTATGCATGAAAGATGACATCTTTCATGGAGTTGCCCGGGGGAGCGTGTCAGAGTCTAGAATAGTGCAGTGATGCAGGGACATCGTTACGCCCGCCAGGCGACTTAGTCCCCAGCAGGGATGCTGTAACTTCGTTACGCCGCCAGGCGAGTAGTAGTTACCTGCCTGCAAGTTTGCTGGCTGACGAGACGGCCAGCGGTCAGGCAAGGACGCACGCATGCCTCGTGAAGCCACCTCAGGTGGGGAGGCAAGTTGCGAGCTATAGGCAGACAGCTCTGGGACGTGGACTGGACCGGACGCATGATGAGAGAAAGGCGTTGAGTGGTTTCTGTGCCTGAAAGTCGAGTGTCTGGACATCTTGAGAGATAGACTGAGAGCTGTATTGTGTATGTAAGTGTACTGAAGTATCAAGTATATCTTGTAGTGATCATCGTACTGTATATGATCTGTAAATAAATCCATTGAACGTTGTGTCGTTGAGTCTTAAGTCAAATCACGTTGTACTTGTACTGTCTCACATGTGTTAGGTTAGCGAGCCAAGTTTAAGACCCTGACAACTAGCATTTTTACAAACTGGACAACATAACATTTTGATTATTGCCTCAATTTCTGAACAATCAACTATTGCTCTTTGTTCCCGTTTTTGATATCCATTGTCGTCACCAGAAGCATACTTGCTGCTAGTGGATGTTGTGTATTTATACGTATCTCTTTTAAATTGGCTTCGGGTAATAAAAGAATCACTTCCACAACTTTGAGAAGAACACGGTAGCACTGATTCATTCAAATTCACTGTCAAAACACTTGGATCTGGAAGAAGTGGCAAGTGGCATGTGCACTTTACCTGGGTCGCTTTCAGTAGTTTCAGAGAATTGTCTGTATCCTTTACGACGTTCTGATAGGCTTTTCGCTGCTTACGAGCATTTGCAAGGTGTAGTCTGAGAGATTTCTTACGTTGAGTAGATGACTGGATGTTAAATTTCTTAGAACGAGGCATATTTCAATGCGTGTCAGTCTGTCGTAAACAATGAACGTTCTGCACGTCGCGAGGTGTAAACAACACAAAGCCGCCATTTTGGAAACCCACGTGATCAATTTCAGCCATCGGCGAACGCGGATTGCTAACGATGTTCCATATATGGAAGTTTCCGGAAGATGATAGACACGAATAAACCCGATTTACATAGAAAACTTTCCGATTAGACGAACACGGAGTATCACGAACAGTTACGGAAGTTCACGACTTTTCCAGGGATATCTTACACGTGCGTGTCGTGTTTTCCTGAGATATCGATTGCTAGGTTTTGAAAACCGTCAATTTCGTAACAATTTTCAATAATTAGAAAAATTGACACCTAGGGTGGGTTCAGGTAAATTATGAATATTGCATTAAAATAACAGTTTTGAAACAAAAATAAGTACAGAATCTGATAGAAGACATGATACGGTTCTAAAAATGAACTATTCCAAAAATAGCCAAATTGACCAAAGATCGATGTTTTTACTGCCGCACATCGCCTTAAACAATGGCCAAAGGTAATTTGGGGCGTTCCGATGCAGGATTTTGTGAATTAGTTTAGCTTTATTGAAAAGCAGGCGTTTGCGGAATGGTAGTAATTGAAGGCGTTTATACAGGCTAGGATTGTCAGATAAATGTTTGCTATAAATTAGACTCATGGCCCGTTTCTGAAGTGAGTACAGTCGCTTGGTGTTTGAATTAGAACAACCGTCCCAAATCGTAGAGCAGTAGTCAAAGTGTGTCTTTATATGAGAAGTATAGAATAGTTTCTTTGTGTCCTCATCAAGGAAGTTTTTAATTTTGGCGAGTTGGTAGACTTTTTTCGCTGTTTGTTTAATGAGCGCTTGGACGTGGGAATTAAAGGTTAGGTTTCTATCAATGATTAGGCATAATGTTTTGTGCTCAATTACACTTTTAAAGCATGTTATCGATGTGAAGTTGACGTGATGTGTGTGAGCTTAGAGTTTGAAGTCTTTGTCTGGTTGTTAGTAACATTGACTTTGTTTTAGTGATGTTAATTTGCATACGGTTTGAATAGCTCCACCTAACTACATTATTTAATTCTTGTTGTAAAGACGACTCCAGTAAAATACAGTTTTCAGCGTTTGTGTACACTGTACAGTCATCTGCAAATAGATCGTAGGACGACGAAAGATGCAAAGGTAGATCGTTAATATATATGGCAAATAATAGAGGGCCAAGAATAGAGCCTTGCGGTACTCCAATATTGAAGGTAGTGGTTTGAAACAGAGATTTATTATGTGATACTACTTGCTTTCTGTTTGATAGAAAAGATGATATTAGAGTGACTACCTTAGGGCCAATTTTCATTGTCTCAAGTTTTTTAATTAAAATAACATGGTCTATCATATCAAATGCTTTCTTGAAATCAATAAACACAGTTCCACATAGACTGTTGTTGTTTATATTCTGGTGCCAATTTTCTATTTTCTAATTTTCGACTAGACAGACAGACAGACAGACAGACAGACAGACAGACAGACAGACAGACAGACAGACAGACAGACAGACAGATAGATAGATAGATAGACAGACAGACAGACAGACAGACAGACAGACAGACAGACAGACAGACAGACAGACAGATAGATAGATAGATAGATAGATAGATAGATAGATAGATAGATAGATAGATAGATAGATAGATAGATAGATAGATAGGCAGGCAGGCAGACAGACAGGCAGACAGACAGATAGATAGATAGATAGATAGATAGATAGATAGATAGATAGATAGATAGATAGGTCGGTAGGTAGGTAGGTAGGTAGGTAGGTAGGTAGTTACGTACGTAGGTAGATAGATAAATAGATAAATAGATAGATAGATAAATAGATAGATAGATAGATAGATAGATAGATAGATAGATAGATAGATAGATAGATGGATGGATGGATGGATGGATGGATAGATAGATAGATAGATAGATAGATAGATGGATGGATAGATAGATAGATAGATAGATAGATAGATAGATAGATAGATAGATAGATAGATAGATAGATAGATAGATAGATAGATAGATAGATAGATAGATAGATGGAAAGATTCCATGAGGACGGGGCTTGTTGCCTGTATACACTTCTGGGAGGTCCGCTAGCAGAGCCGGCT
>JACEFZ010006715.1:15000-28603 GCA_014155875.1 Cepaea nemoralis | reverse complement strand
TTTGGGGTTTGGGGGCTGTCCATGAGGTCAAGGTTAGCCTACTGCCGATGAGAAGGACTGCTTTTACCCCGAGAACAAGGTCCTCTTCCCCCCCCCCCCCCTTTCGAGGACAAGATCCGCTTTTCCCCTCGAAAACTAGGTCCGCTAACCCCTCCCCTCTACCCCGAGAAGAAGATCCGCTGTTTTCCCCGAGAACCAAGGTTCCCCCCCCCCCCCCCGAGAACAAAGTCCGCTTTGCCTCTTCCCCCCCCCCTCCCCCACCCTGCCCCCGAGAACAAGATCTTCTTTTGCCGTGGACAAGATCCGCGTATACCGAGGACAAGATCCGTCTTTACCGAGAACAAGATCCGCCTTTACCGACGACACGGTCCGTCTTTACCGAGGACAATCTACGCGTATACAGTGGACAAGATTCGCCGTTTGCCGAGAACAAAATCCGCCCAAGCCGATGACAAGATCACCTATATCGAGGACACAATCCGCTTTACCGATAACAAGATTCGCCTTTACCAAGGAAAAGATCCACCTTTTTGGTCAAGGTTCGTGTTTTGCCGAGGATACGATTTGCATTTTACGGATTACAAGGTCCGACTATTGCAGAGTGGGGTCGGTAATTTGCCTCTCAGTGGATATTTCATATAATTTGTTTTGTTATGTAGTCGGGTCCTCGGCTGAAGAGTTGAGAAATGCCTTCACGACACCAAACTATTTGAAGGGAACAGTTCTACTGCAGCACCCATTGTAGAAGACGGGAAATACAGCGGTGGGGAAAATCCAGCTCTGGGGACTGAGAATCCACCGGGAAAAGTGAACACCTCTGGAGTGCACTTTGCTGTTAGCAAGAGTAACACAAAGCAGTGTATTTACTTACAATGGCAACTTAGAAGGTTGCTAAAGGCCGTGGACATAGTTCCCAATCATGTGGGTGTGGAAAGCAAGAGGAAACTACCACATTAGGGGACAGGCAAATCTTGAACACGAACTGGGTAAGAGATCAATGAAGAAGCGAGTATGTGTAGTAAATATGACGGCAATACACCTGATGCCGTGCGTTTAGGAAATACCCGGAATGTTAGTCTAATATGATAGTGCTATAGTCAGGTCTTAGTCATATTTCACTGCGCTACCGTATGACAGTAGACAGCACTACCTGCTTTCTGTTCGCACCTAATGTTGGACTGCGCTCTTCGCTCACCGAACCCAAAACCCCACATTATGTCAACGGTTTCGGGCGAAGGAGATTAATTGGGAGGGTACAAGACTTATTTTAGTGCGAGGAAATGCAATCTATAGATTAAATATCCCAGCAGGGCAGACCAGGTCCTAAGCCTTGGTCGGCAACTGGTCTCGGATGGAAGCTCCGACAGGCGGACAGATAGAGCATTGCTTTGCTGATCCTGCAGTTTTTTCAGCTGGTCTTGCTTCAGATGTATTGTTGCTACCTTTCCTTAGAGTAACCTAGACTGGCCCGGAGAGGGATTATGCTGCATGGGCAACACATGGTCTCTAAACTCAGCGCAAGCTTTGTGCTGTGGAGGGATATAACTCCATTTTACAAACTGTCGTTTGTGAAGACGGCAAGGTGCCAGACATTACTGCGGACAACTCTGTCACTGAGGTTAAGAAACACGGAGGATAGGAAGGTAAGTATGCAAGAAGCTATTACCAAGGCAAACTTATCATGTCAGTCAGTCAGTCAGTCAGTCAGTCAATCAGTCAGTCATTCAGTCAGTCAGTCAGTCAGTCAGTCGAGGTTCCAACTTCACGGCAACGAGTCGTCCCCATTATGCCCCATTCCCGTGCCAGCGAACACCACACAAAATGCTCTCCACTGTCCAATGTGAAAACGGGAGTCTCGGCAATCCAATAAGCCCGCACGGTTACACTGCATAATGTCGCCGCCAGAATACCAACACAAAATTTATCCACGAATACCACAGTTCGTCAATGGACTCGGCAGTCATCAGAAAGACCTCATTGACCCGGTTTTTCTCACATGGCTCGATCTCTTACCGCAGGGCGACCCCCGAAAGTGTCGCACAAAGCACGAACTCCGCAGCTTCAGCGCCGACTCCCAGGAGTCTCCCGAATAATGCACTCGTGAACCGAAAGGGCAAATCAGTCAATTAAGCAACAGCCGGTAGCCATTGTTCCGAACATGCAGGTCACTGTACAGGACAGATTAAAAGCATTCCACGCGAATTTCACAGCTCACGGTGTCGCCCACGCACTCACTCAGGGCGACGGGACCATGTACTACCAGTCCAACATGAGGAAAATACGATTGCAAACCCGTAACCACAAGCATAAACACGCCACAGGCCCCAACGGTTCAAAACCTAACCGCTATGTTGGCGACCGGAATTCAAACTCATTATGGTTAATGGGGAATCATCAAGGTAGTAAAATGACATACTGGGAATTTTTAACACAGATGGGTTGGAAAGAAGACATTTTGTGACACGATGAGGAGACACAATCATGTTCTCAACGAAAGTAAACAGAGGACAGAGGACAATTCAATTTCTGTTGAGAAACAACGTTTCTTCAGAAGTTAATGCATACATCCCAATCAGTGATCAACGTCTTACTATCACATTTAAAAGCAAAGAGAAGGAATATTACAATAATACGGAATCTTTGCTCCAACATAATCGTAAATGAACAAATAAGGAAGAACTTGGAAGCACCTAAGAAGTGATTCCTGAGACGAATGTTGCGAATTCCTTGGGCTGCCAGAGGAAATACCAACAATGATTGCCTGAAAGAGGCTTATGAAACTAGACAATTTTATACAACAATAAGAAAGAGGCAAACAGCTTTCTTCGGTCATGTGATGAAAAGAGAGGCATTGAAGAACATCGTAACAACTGGAAAAAGCAATGGAAAAAAAGGGCAGAGGCAGACCAAGAGAAATGATGCCGAATGGACTGAGACGGTGGCATGGGGGAATAATATCGGCAGAGTTGATCCAGAACACCAAAGACCGAGATCTGCGAGGAGCCTTGAACGGACTACACTAGACATCAGGGCACTTGATGATGCTGATGCATTCAGTAGCATGTCCTTTACAGAACCTCTTCTCCCATAACAACCTTCTGGAAAACTTCTCGGTCATAAGCAAGATGTCCTGCATCTGATACTACCCATCTGGAGACCATTTACTACATCCTGCCCCATCTTCTCTTTGGCCTTCCTCTTCCTCTCTTCCTGGCATATACCCCTCCATTATTGTTCCCTCCAAACTGTTCATGACGTTTCAAGTGACCAAAATATTTCAAGTTTTCTTAGTTTTAACGTCTTAGCAGCCAACCTTCTCCAATATTCAGCACTTGTCGTATGGATGCATTTGTTATTTTCTGTATTCGAGATATTCTTACAACCCGTCTATAACATTCATATTCAAAGGCATTTATTCCCTATTCAGTTTGTTTAGTAAGTGTCCATGTCTCATAGGCGTATGTTGCAAGGGGAAAGATGCACATCTGTTCCCCATCCACAATTTTGGCAGTTGTTTTATTATCTGAAGAGTAATATAATAGTTGTCTGTTTAATTTCCTTCACTGTGTCACCATTGTTGGTAATTAATGTATTCGAAATTGTCCACCACCTCCAATTTTACCTCATTAAGATATATCTCTTTCTGTATATTAGTTTTATCTGCACTCATTATCTTTGTTTTTGCTATGTTAAGATATAAGTTGTGATTTTCACTATTCTTTTGGGTTGAGATTATTAGGTCTTCTGTACCATTCTGTGATGTGGATAGTAATCGAATCTGATATATTATGACCATCGATATTAGGGAATCAAATTGTTCCTTGGTTATATCATTTCTGAGATTCCTCATTATATGTTTGTAACAGATTAGGCCGGGTACGGTAGGTTCGCCTACTAAGGTCAGAGTACCCAAGTCCAGCGAGTTAGGTTTAGGGAGAGGGGCGTTTAGTGCAGGATTGTCAAAGGGGTTGTAGTGCGACTAGTAGAAACACAAAAACACATAAACAAATCGGGATTTATTGCATGGAATCGGTGTGAAAGATTGATGTTTCGCATTTCGCCTGGCCTGAGAAACGTTCAAGGTCAGATTGGTATTCTAGAACTTCATTATCATCAACATGTGCCATGCCCATAAGCTTAGACGGTTATATTTCGCCATCTCACACGACCACCATAGTCGTGGATAAGGTGTACGTGCTTTTTTATGCCATGCGGTCAAGCCATCCAGATATTTACCTCTTTGCCTTCCCCGTGTTCTTTTCCTTTCAATCTTGTCAGTTGTCACAAAATTCTTCAGTTCATTTTCTCTCATAACAAGCCACACACACACACACACACACTCACACACACCACACACACCCACACGCCCCCACCCCCTCCTCCCCTCACACACACACACACACACACACACCAAACACACACACACACAAATCTTAACTGTCTACGACATATTTATTTGAGTTGTCTTTAGCCTTCGGTAAGACTGTGCGAAGACAGCCTAGCTTGTCTGTTGATATCTCTGCGTTTGATATACCCGCATGTTGTTATCTTCATACCTGAAATTACGGGGGGTGTTTCTTTGGGGACGCTGCTTCCGTATATATACCCGCATGGTGGATGATAGCCCTGGCACTTGGACAAGAGTGCTAGCTTGCTTTTGGGTATCGCTGCTTCCAAAACCCGCATGGTGGATGATAGACCGGGCATTTGGGACAAGAGTGCTAGCTTGTCTGTTGGTATGCTGCTTCCATATACCCGCATGGGGGGTGATAGACCTGGCACTTGGCAAGAGTCTAGCTTGTCTTTTGGGTATCGCTGCTTCCGATATACCCGCATGGGGGGGTGATAGCCCTGGCACTTGACAAAGGTGCTAGCTTTCTGTTGGTATCGTTGCTTCGATATACCCGCATGGGGGGTGATAGACCTGGCACTTGAACAAGAGTGCTAGCTTGCCTTTTTGGTATCGTTGCTTCGAATACCCGCATGGTGGATGATAGACTGGCACTTGGACAAGAGTGCTAGTTTGTCTTTTGGTATCGTTGCTTCGATATACCCGCATGGTGGTGATAGATCTGGCACTTGGACAAGAGTGCTAGCTTGTCTGTTGGTATCGTTGCTTCTGATATACCCGCATGGTGGATGATAGACCTGGCACTTGGACAAGAGTGCTAGCTTGTCTGTTGATATCGCTGCTTCTGATATACCCGCATGGTGGGTGATAGACCTGGCACTTGGACAAGAGTGCTAGCTTGTCTGTTGGTATCGCTGCTTCTGATATACCCGCATGGTGGGTGATAGACCTGGCACTTGGACAAGAGTGCTAGCTTGCCTGTTGGTATCGCTGCTTCTGATATACCCGCATGGTGGATGATAGACCTGGCACTTGGACAAGAGTGCTAGCTTGCCTGTTGGTATCGCTGCTTCTGATATACCCGCATGGTGGATGATAGACCTGGCACTTGGACAAGAGTGCTAGCTTGTCTGTTGGTATCGCTGTTTCTGATATACCCGCATGGTGGGTGATAGACCTGGCACTTGGACAAGAGTGCTAGCTTGCCTGTTGGTATCGCTGCTTCTGATATACCCGCATGGTGGGTGATAGACCTGGCACTTGAACAAGAGTGCTAGCTTGTCTGTTGGTATCGTTGCTTCTGATATACCCGCATGGTGGATGATAGACCTGGCACTTGGACAAGAGTGCTAGCTTGCCTGTTGATATCGTTGCTTCCAATATACCCGCATGGTGGATGATAGACCTGGCACTTGGACAAGAGTGCTAGCTTGTCTGTTGGTATCGTTGCTTCTGATATACCCGCATGGTGGATGATAGACCTGGCACTTGGACAAGAGTGCTAGCTTGTCTGTTGGTATCGTTGCTTCTGATATACCCGCATGGTGGATGATAGACCTGGCACTTGGACAAGAGTGCTAGCTTGTCTGTTGATATCGCTGCTTCTGATATACCCGCATTGGTGGGTGATAGACCTGGCACTTGGACAAGAGTGCTAGCTTGTCTGTTGGTATCGCTTGCTTCTGATATACCCGCATGGTGGGTGATAGACCTGGCACTTGGACAAGAGTGCTAGCTTGCCTTGTTGGTATCGCTGCTTCTGATATACCCGCATGGTGGATGATAGACCTGGCACTTGGACAAGAGTGCTAGCTTGTCTGTTGGTATCGCTGCTTCCGATATACCCGCATGGTGGATGATAGACCTGGCACTTGGACAAGAGTGCTAGCTTGTCTGTTGGTATCGCTGCTTCTGATATACCCGCATGGTGGGTGATAGACCTGGCACTTGGACAAGAGTGCTAGCTTGCCTGTTGGTATCGCTGCTTCTGATATACCCGCATGGTGGGTGATAGACCTGGCACTTGGACAAGAGTGCTAGCTTGCCTGTTGGTATCGCTGCTTCTGATATACCCGCATGGTGGGTGATAGACCTGGCACTTGGACAAGAGTGCTAGCTTGCCTGTTGGTATCGCTGCTTCTGATATACCCGCATGGTGGGTGATAGACCTGGCACTTGGACAAGAGTGCTAGCTTGCCTGTTGGTATCGCTGCTTCTGATATACCCGCATGGTGGGTGATAGACCTGGCACTTGGACAAGAGTGCTAGCTTGCCTGTTGGTATCGTTGCTTCTGATATACCCGCATGGTGGGTGATAGACCTGGCACTTGGACAAGAGTGCTAGCTTGCCTGTTGGTATCGCTGCTTCTGATATACCCGCATGGTGGGTGATAGACCTGGCACTTGGACAAGAGTGCTAGCTTGTCTGTTGGTATCGCTGCTTCTAATATACCCGCATGGTGGATGATAGACCTGGCACTTGGACAAGAGTGCTAGCTTGCCTGTTGATATCGCCGCTTCTGATATACCCGCATGGTGGATGATAGACCTGGCTAATGAAGTCACTTTTTGTAGCAGTGTCTATTTGGTTACACGTCGAAGTACACTTGTTTCTGCAGCCAAGCGATGTCGTTATGTGAAGGTGAGAGGTTTCGATTCCCGGTCGGTAACTGTAGCTTTCAATTCTTATGTTGTCTAGTGCGTCCTCTAGTCTCTAGTTCCTTCTTCTACTTCTTTGAGTGTCAAACAATACTTGTGTATTTATTTAAGTGTTAAACATAAAAGTGGCTAAGGAATGACAGTCAGCCAATTATCATTTCATTCAACAAGGTATTTCGGGATTATGAAACTGCTCTAAGACGAGCGATTCCCTCGGTGAGCCCAGCATCAGAGCGCTATGTGTCGGTTCTGCAATTATGGAAGCCGCCAAGAATGGCGGAAAATGCTATGGACTGTCCCTGCATTCCTTTGAGGGATGACCGTGAAGTCTTCGACTGTAACTTGACCAGCTGGGAGGTGGACTGTACCACAAAAGTGAGAGTCTTCCAGGAATGCTAACCTGGTCAAAAATGCACGCTAAAATTCGGATGTGTTGGCCTAAGGGTTTCGACCCAAGGATGCCTAACGAGACACACCGCAATCACATCTGAAAAAGAAAAAAACACACACACTCCGGATGAACGCAAAGAAGAAGAAGAAACTGCTCTTATCAATCCAACGCCATATAGGTCGATGTTAGTCACAAGTATTTTAATGAAATTGTTAAGGAAGAGAACAACACAGCTAAGCTTGTGTCAAAGATACAATAACCATAACCCAATTCATGAATTCTTCGCCGAAATTACAAGGTTCATGCGCTGCTTCGATGCTCCTGGTGAAAGGAGACTAGAATAGTTATAGAAACAATTATGGCAAATTAAAATGACGCTGTACAGTAACATCCAATTCGCACTGAAATGAACTGGAGTGAAAATGTATCGGTGAAGAAATAATTTGCACGAATTTGGCAGTGCTAATTTCAGTCTGTATCCTTGGGCGGTTCAAAATGAGTCCATCATATCACGAAACGGGTTTTCACTTGATTGGCTTCGCAGTAAAGCAACGAAAATGATTGCTTTGTCTTGGTTTGTGCTTGTTTGTTTCTTTGCTGATGATGAGTACTAAAATGTCCAAACGATAAAAATATACCTGTCCCATTTTTTCTTTCAGTTTCTGCTCTTACACACACACACACACACGCATGCACGCACACCACACACGCACGCACGCATGCACGCACACACGCACGCGCACACGCGCGCGCGCACGCACGCACACATGAACTGGTTACTTTACCGGCGATGTGACAAAGGCAATACGATTACATATCGTAATCCCACATATCCCGTTCTAAACACAATGTGGGGGGTTTGGAAGTAGACCATCATGCGCTAGTTTGCATACAAAGGTATGAGTGCTAGTAGTTCGAAAAGCAATGGCAGTCTAGTCAATGTAAACTTGCCGACAGATCACACACAGCCAACAAAGTGATGGGATTGACTGCGACGTCCTTTAAAGGATATGTAACTGATTTTATGGTTGGTTATAATTTCCTCTGGAGAACTGGGAGTTTTAACAGATTCAGTGCCAAACAGAAAGTAAGTTTGGACCTAACAAAGAGTAGGTTTGCACAAAACCAAAAGTAGATTTGGACCAAACCAAAAGTAGATTTTGACCAAAGCAAAATGAATGACGGAAAATGGAAAGTATGGGTGTTACAGTTGTGACCTAAAGGTTGTTAATATGGTAGCAGACGTGTTGTATTATATATCAAATTAAAGAGGGTTGCATAAGGACAACTACTGTATCAAAGCTCAAAGCAGATAGGGGAATTAGCTGAAGACGATTAATCATCCCACGACAATTAATTACTTAGCTATTAAGTACATTGCAAAACATGTGAGCCATTAACATGACATGCATCTGTAGGAGTTTAGTTTCATGTTCAAGCTCGGAGATGTTGTTTGACAGAAGAATGATAACATTCTCGTAGACAGATAGACAGAGCAATTAATTAATGAACTGCTCTTTCTATCAGTTCACGTAGTTCTCATAGAAGGATCAATGAAGATATTTTGAAAGAAGTTAACTCACACAGAAAACTGGTTATTTGCATCACATTCTTTAGACATGTCGTGACAAAGGAAAAGCTGAAGTACGTCATGACAAACGAAGAGTTGAAGGTGATGAGGCTCAGGAGGAGACCAGAGAGACGATGTTGGACAGCTCGACATCAAGGCGTAAAGGAGACCAGAGGGACAATGATAGACAGGTTGACATCATGGCATGGAGGAAAACCAGTATCAGAATTGATTGGCAGCACACAAGAGAAACAGCAATGAACAGACATGATCAGCAGCGCTTCAAGTTATTGACTATAGGAAGAAAAGGTTGTCCTACCCCAGTACGGGAGTACTGTCTTCGGGGGAACCTGTCGCAGAGCTGTTTATCCCCTCGCTAATCTCAGAAAACAGCGGGTGTGCACGACCGGTATTGGAGTGTAAGATCTGAGGTGAGGCATATTAGGCTGTACCAGGTGTCGCGGAAATTCTTAGAGTTGTCGATCGATGAAAGACTGTCTCGCCATTCGTCTACAGGCGGGCGCCATCCTATGATGTTGGAGACAGACTGTCCTGATCAAAGTCGGCAAGATCTTTTGTTGTGGGAAAAAGATTCTCCAGATCACTGGCCGGTAAGACTTTTTGGAGTACCGGGAACAATTCCCCAGATTAAAGCGGGACAGCCGGCCAGTTGTGTACATCGAGTCGAAAAAGGAGAGGACCCAAATTCGATGATTCTTAGGAATCGAGTGTAGTAATGTGCGTTGTGAGAACGTATTATAGGAGCGTCGGCGGCAGTAGGCTATCGCGTTGCTTAAACTAGCTAGTGTGAGATATCAATTACTCAGTGAGTTATGAACAATGTAGTGGGATGATATTTAGGGAGATTGAGGATGTTTGGGGGGATGGAGGAAATGTAAAGTGGTAGGATCTTCCAGTAGGGTATTTACTGGGTTTCTGCACTTTTCCTTTAGTCTTTCCTTGTCTTACCATGACTCAGACCGATGTGATGAGCTCCTCTGCCTTATGACAGAGTTTAGTTCTCTGTTATATATCTGAGTGTGGCCGTCGGCCTACAATCACCTAATAAAGGTCGGAATCGGGTTGCTCTCACCAGGTGTGTGCTCTCTTCAACAGGTTCCACTATGTTTTCCAAAAAGCTAGCAGAAAAGTTCATAGAAGAAGATTATGACTCGTTCATTGAAGGCAGTTTTTACTCAGCGGCTTTTGCACTGGGCCCATAACCCAGAGGGTCTGCAAGAACCTGGCTTCTGCTGAGCAGGAACCGATGATCATCTAAGAGTGATTCCTCAGTGGTAGTTCTCATCATAGTAGAGTGAAGATACTTACAATACCACCAGTAACAGGAACAATAGTAGTTATATAGAGAAATTGAAAATTAACATTGCGTTTTTCCAAATGGTGAATTCCTGTGAGGCATTAACAATTAACATTGCGTTTTCCAATTGGTGAATTCCTGTGAGAAATTAACTACTAACATTTTGTTTCAAAGTGACAGTAAACATTATTTTACTGTACAAGGGTTATCAGATCACAGAATTTGTAGTGACATATTAGTTACACTGTGTGTGTAGGATTCATGGTCAGTATTGGAATACATCCACCATTGGTGAGCAGGCATCCGGACTATCCAAGAGCCACTGGCGGAAGTCGACACCTGGCCGGAGAGACGCATCATTTGGTGAGGTCCTTCTGTACTTGATCTATGGTGCTGTTGTGTGGCCAGTACTGTGATGAAGCAGACTTTGATCCTGAGCTGTTCGGTCTGATTCTGCATACACACTAGATTATACGACAGACATTCTACACATACACTTTGCACATACCTGACACTTTTCTTTATTAAATTAATTTGTTATTTTGTTAGAAGTTAGAGTTGTGTAGTATGTTTTGGAAAAGAATGAGAGGGGGCATGGTCCAGTGGTAGGAGAGAGAGAGAGAGAGAGAGAGAGAGAGAGAGAGAGAGAGAGAGAGAGAGAGAGAGAGAGAGAGAGAGAGAGTGATCTAGGGACTGATGGTGTGTTGTGGACATAAATCCAGAAGATCCTCAAGATAATGATATGGGGTTAAAAGAATGTAGGTGTTGATTCCCCACACCCCAGGGACGACACTTATTACGACACCAGGTCATAAGTCAGCATAATTACATAAGGACTAGCTGGGCTTAGTTGGTGATACCTCCTCCGCGGATTTTAGGTACTCTATTGTTGATAGACTCCAACCCAACACCCAGGGCACATGATACGGTTAAATAACAGATGTCTCAGATACAACCGTGTTCCGCAGCAGAGACGGGCCCGGAGTAGCTGGCTTCCTTGATGTCGAGCGGGGTTACAGTTCCTTCAGCCATGAACGGGTTGCGAAGAAGGCAACATGGCATAACGCCGATGCGGAGGCACCGACAGATACAAACGACCGGGGAAGTAGCTGACATCTCACTGCCGGAGGTGCTAGAATATGTGTGAGGGCACGATGCAACAAGTGCACGACGCTCTCCTCCCAGAGGGCTGGGTGACTTGGAACTAGGTACAATGCGCAAGTGGGGGGCAAGCGGAAAAACGAATGAAACCCGAAACAGTGTACAAGTGTACAGCAGGAGAAAGGCCTCCGGCGTCATGAGCTGGGTGTGTCCGCCGCTAGTGAGTGTCATAGAGAGAAAGAGTCGAAACATTCGGAGAAGAGGTGGACACTTCTGCTGATCGGAAGCCTCCTGTCGTGCTAGCTCCGCGGCGCAGTTTTTATCATAAGGTGTCACACACGTGACCAGAATAGAGGTTGGTGAATTAACAGGCGCATGTTCATTGTCGATCTGATGCTTGAGCCAAATGTGTGGAAGTAATTGAGATGAGAAACAGAGGCAGTATCAGAGAGAGAGAGAGAGAGAGAGAGAGAGAGAGAGAGAGAGAGAGAGAGAGAGAGAAGAGAGAGAGGAGATGAGAAATAGAGAGCAATATAGTCAGAGAGAGAAAGAGTTATAGAGAACGAACGAACAAACGAACGTAACAAACAAACGAAAGAACGGACTTTATGTTCAGAAAACTTAGGAGATACATATAAAGATAGATAGGGAGATAGCGAAAAATTGAGAAAGACAGAAGGAGAGAGAGAAAGACTGTGAAAAAAAAAGAGGGGGAAAAAGAGATATAGGGAGCAATGAAGAGAAAGAGAGAGAGAGATAAAGACAGAGAGCGATTAAGAGAGATATACAAACATAGAGATAGAGGTATGGAGACAGGGAGAGAGAATGAGATAGAGAGGCAGAAAAAGTAACACTGTATGTTGAAAGCTGGGCAATAAATAATAATATAACAGCGTAAACTTCAAAAAAAATATGAAACGAGGGAGAGATTTATTGAGTCATCATCCTCATTATGACTTACAGACCCGGCACACAGCTAAGACGGTGCTTATGTGTTAAGTGTGTGTGTGTGTGTGTGTGTTTATGAGAGGGATAGAGAGAGTTATGTTTGCGACAATGTATGTATGTGTGAGGGATAGACAAGAGTGTATGTGTATGAGAATGTATTATATGAGAGGGATAGACAGAGTGTATGTGTGTGATAGAGATAGACAAAGAGAGTGTATGTATGTGAGAGGCATGGAGAGAGTATATGTGTATGAGAGGCATAGAGAGAGTATATGTGTATGAGAGGCATGGAGAGAGTGTATGTGTATGAGAGGCATGGAGAGAGTGTACGTGTGTGAGAGGCATGGAGAGAGTGTATGTGTGTGAGAGGCATGGAGAGAGTATGTGTGTGAGAGGCATGGAAAGAGTGTATGTGTGTGAGAGGCATGGAGAGAGCGTATGTGTGTGAGAGGCATGGAGAGAGTATATGTGTATGAGAGGCATGGAGAGAGTGTATGTGTGTGAGAGGCTTGGAGAGAGTGTATGTGTGTGAGAGGCATGGAGAGAGTGTATGTGTGTGAGAGGCATGGAGAGAGTGTATGTGTGTGAGAGGCATGGAGAGAGTGTATGTGTATGAGAGGCATGGAGAGAGTGTATGTGTGTGAGAGGCATGGAGAGAGTGTATGTGTGTGAGAGGCATGGAGAGAGTGTATGTGTGTGAGAGGCATGGAGAGAGTGTATGTGTGTGAGAGGCATGGAGAGAGTGTATGTATATGAGAGGCATGGAGAGAGTTATGTATGTGAGAGGCATGGAGAGAGTGTATGTGTGAGAGAGGCATGGAGAGAGTGTATGTGTGTGAGAGGCATGGAGAGAGTGTATGTGTATGAGAGGCATGGAGAGAGTGTATGTGTATGAGAGGCATGGAGAGAGTGTATGTGTGTGAGAGGCATGGAGAGAGTGTATGTGTGAGAGAGGCATGGAGAGAGTGTATGTGTGTGAGAGGCATGGAGAGAGTGTATGTGTATGAGAGGCATGGAGAGAGTGTATGTGTATGAGAGGCATGGAGAGAGTGTATGTGTGAGAGAGGCATGGAGAGAGTGTATGTGTGTGAGAGGCATGGAGAGAGTTATGTGTGTGAGAGGCATGGAGAGAGTGTATGTGTATGAGAGGCATGGAGAGAGTGTATGTGTGTGAGAGGCATGGAGAGAGTGTATGTGTGTGAGAGGCATGGAGAGAGTGTATGTGTATGAGAGGCATGGAGAGAGTGTATGTGTGTGAGAGGCATG